>OX375869.1:32102495-32530243 GCA_947359475.1 Heligmosomoides polygyrus bakeri
GATAGACAGTGCATATCGGAGAACTGCGTTACTTGTCCAAGTCGCCATTTGGGGGACTGCTCAAAGATCGGAGCAATTTATGAGATAGAGTGCTTGGCCTGTAATGCTAAATATATTGGGGAAACGGGAAGGGCTCTGGCAATACGCATGAAGGAACATCTAGCCAGCAAAAGGCGTGGATTGCTCACTAGTCCACTTGGTAAGCATAGAATGGATGTTGCATAACGGAAACGACTATGAGGTGAGGTGTAGTATTCTGGCCGTTGAGGGAGAGATCTCCGCTAGGAAGGCGTTGGAGGCGTTCTGGATTTCCTCAAGAAATCCAGTAATGAACAACCGAAATGAGTGCCCCTCTGTTACGAGTGACCTCTTGCCGTTTGTACCCTCATTGTGAACTGTAAGTGACCGGTCGGCGACAGTTCCCACTCAGTGTGTCTCATTCGCCTCTACTGGTTACTTAACGAGGGCGATCGTCAGCCTGCGGTGGATCCTATGCGTGAGTTCGTCTTCTTCGTTTGGGCTATCCGTGGTGATTCTAGGGGTGGGTCGAAAATGTTTAGGGTAGTTGAGGCGCTTGGTGGGGTAGAGCGCAAACATAAACCCGTGCTCCACTTTTAGGCCTCTGAAGACGACGGAAAGTCGAAACGTCAGGCCGCAAATAAAGATCCACCTACAAACCTCGTGTGGCACAAAATACTGACACATAAGAACTCACCATGCCGAGGTTTCAAGAAGAGAGAAGTTGGGAACTACTTCGCAATATGATGATTATATTGTTGATTAGACTTGTTTTTCAATAAAGTTGAAAAAAATTAAAAATGGTGAAATTTTCGGACAAGAATTATTGGACAGCCTGGTACATGTCCCGTAGGTGGGAGGCACTGCGAGGTGGTGACGTGCCAGCCAACCAGGGGAGCGTTGAATGGGGGGGGGGGTGCCATTCAAGGAGCGTTTTACGGCCGGTACGTTGAATGGCTGGCGTAAGTTTGGTAGGCTCTCTAACTGGTTATGATTGGCTATTGCGCTCCCACCTTCCAATGCTGCCCACCTTCGCGACATTGACGAAAATATAAACTCCAAGCACTGCGCGTTGTCTAAATGTCAGGGTTGAACTGTTGGTAAATAAGCGAAGGTTGTTTGGTGAAGTAGGGATGAATATGGAACTTCGGTATTGGTCAGTCTCCTACTATAATTCACCCTCCATTACCTGCAAAGGATACTGTAGCAGCAGTTTGACTATCTGGCTTACGGCGGTTATAACGCACAGCTTAAAAAAGACTGCGTTCTGACCTTCCAATAGAAGACCGATCTGTGTTAGATAAGTGGCCCTATATTTTTGCCGCTGCTGGTTGATTTCGAAACGCTACAGAGCTAATGAGTGTCAATGTCAAATAATGTAATGTCACGCGGAATCAATTTGTAGGGAAATTTAAAGCTTACAAATTAGAGCAGCTCTATTACAAACATGGTGGTTTTCGAGTCGCTCAACTATCTCTTTTTGCTAAGTAGATATTCATTCATTCATTCATTCATTCTTGCCAATGCTATTGATAAGAGACAGTTTTCTGGATGACCGTATTGCTGAGCGTCCCGGTGCATCGAACAGCTTGGCAAACTCCTCTCTGGAATGGCATGATTGATTGTACAACACTATCACACTCATCATTAAAGACGTGACACTTTGACCTATATGCCTCCATTATTTGGCCACTGATCCTTCTAGAATTTTTTGCCGTCGCATATAAGGGGTCGCAAAGTAGGATGTCGCACGTCTAGGTATGCATTTATCAATTCGTAATTTTTTCAATGCGCTCTCTCACTCCCTGAAATAAAACGAAGTACAGTTTCCTATCCAAACGCTGTTTCGAGTCACTACCATAATTACATTAAAGTGCTCTTCGCGGCTTGGCAAACGTTGACAAGAGGCTTTCTTAGCCATCAATCCTCCTGACTTACGGGTGGATCCATTTATTCACTGCCAAGACGACAACGCTGGACGTAGTCCAAAATAAAGCTCTGTACCCGGCTCTGTGAGCAGAACCTCAAGCGAATACAAGTCAAGGATGTCAAGAAAATTATCAATAATAAAGCACACCTATAACCAAAATTATTATTTGTAGATTAGGCCTGCAGATAAATTTGGAAAAATCGATGCTTCGACCTCTTTCTTTCAATTCGATGAAAATCGCTAAGCATTCATCTCGTAAAAATTGTCGATGTTAGAAAACAGTATTATACGAGTCGTTAAAAATCAGATGTCTTGAGGTATGCTCTCGAAAGTGTGTGGAATCTTGTAAAGCTACGTATTCTCGTTTAGGGAAGAGCAGTGCACATTGTAATTTTCTGCTGGTTTTGAGCAGCCTGTTATTTAGGGGTACACACAAATTGGAAGAAAGCACTGCAAATCGGAACCAGAAATGTCTAATGTTACATACTGTTTAGAAAGACAACCTAAGTCTTCTGTATTTAGAAATGCAAGACGAAAATCGGCGATTGCGTTCGTCAGAGACTACTTGGACGAACGATAGGGGGAAACTCACCAAGGATATTGTCGGTGAGATGGATTTCTCAACAGAAGTTGTTCATTACCATTCATTCTGGTTTTCCAGCATGCACAAATTCAACTAATACGTGCAAGTTAAGTGTCGAAAAACTAGAACTGCAAAAGAAGAACTACTCCCAACTCTCGAGGTTCGTAACTAATTTCAGCTGCATCCAAGATTCATTCATCTGCTAAATTTAGGAAAAAGGATGAGGAGAAAGCAGCACTACAGGCCGAAATAGTGGGTCCCTCAACGCAGACGACGCTGCGTTTTAATGAATTTCTGTTTTCATAGGAGCTACTGAAAAAGAACATTATCAACTTTGAAAACGCCGTGCCCAAGAACGAAACTGCTGCAGTCAAGTCTAAAGAAGAACTTCCGAAGTAAGTTTTATCTCACTCTCTCTCTCTCTCTTCTGTAGTGCAAAAACGAAGGATTTGAGGCAGCTGACGTGGGGCCAGTAGCGCATCACATAGTTAGACCGAGTACAGCCAAGTGTACTAGCCAGACAAGAGATGGGATGCGGGGATGAACTCCTTGCAGCTGTTGCGTCCGTGTCAGTACAGATTGTATCCTGTACGTCGGCCGGCCAGCCAAATGCTTGCAATCGGTGAATAAGGAGGATATCAAAAGACGTTTCGGGCTGCCTGAAAGGTTTCGTCAAATCGTCATGGGGATTCTGGCTGTCTGCGCAGAGTCTTTCATCCGCATGTCTGACTACCCATGTTGAAATTCAGTCAAGGACAGCAGCACAAAAGGGTCTCTCCCCTAACCTCGAAAGAGCCTCCATTCCTGCAGCGAAAAAAGGGCGAGTACTGTGAGGCTACTGAAATCTCGTGACCTAATCAGGCTGCGCAGTTTGAAGAATAAGTGAGGATCTGCATCTACTACTTGCTTCGGAAGTATCCGCCGAGGACCTCACTCCACCCCCATACAAGCCGCCTGCGATTCCGGAGAAGAACTGTTCCTCGAAACATGCGACGGCAGGGGAGGTGTCCTCGTCAACACGCATTTGGCCATGAACATCGGTTGGTACGAGTCTCTGACAAGCTGAATCACACGTCTGCGACTGAAGCGATGTGGCTCCGTGCCAGCTTTGACCGTGTTCGTTGCGTATGCCCCATCATCCGACTACGGCGACGAAGACGTTAAGGCCTTTTAGGCGGAGCTGGGGAAGTTCTATAAAGAAGATCTTCAACACCTTTCACAAGGTGATCTTCAGCTACTTGATCGCCAAGAGTGGGCCACGAAGGTCGCCGGAATATCGGAACCCACGGTTTGGAGTGGAACGAGCAAGATGAAAGATTGTCTGAGTTCATCATGTCGACCAAGACCATCCATGGAAACTCACAGTTCCAGAAGCCTCCCTCTCTACGATGGACCTGGGAATCTCCCGGTGGACAGTTCCACAACGAGATCGACACATCATCTTCAACCGCAAATATTGCCTGACCGACGTCTCCGTTGTCCCCAAGTTCTACACGGGATCGGACCACCGCCTCCTTCGCGCAAGGTTCCTCTTTTCGCGTCAAGGAGAGAAGGCCGTGAAGTTCAAGAAGAGGAGTCCCAGGACGACCATCAACTGGGACCTTTAAACCTCTCTTGCCGGCCTTTGCGAAGATACCGTCATGGACAACGTTGACGAAGAATACGGCCACTTCGTGCACCACACGACCTCGGCAGGAAACTACCAACTGACGACCGAGCTTGCGAACCTATGCAGACGGGCGATAAAGGGGAGAGAAGGGCGGAGGTGTTGGCTGAAGCTGCAGAAGCAGGGTTGAGCATCCGCAATGCCCGCAGGAACTTCGTCAAAGTCAGGACTAGGATGACCGTTCTCCGACGTCCTGACGGAACCGTCACCTCTTCCAGAAGGACCATGGAGAAGATCATACACGGGTTCTAATCCGATCTCTTCGTCCACCTGCCCCCATGCCATCTTCCGCAGGATGAATACGTCGTTCCCTCTGTCTCCCTTTCAAGATTCGTCTTGCTGTACAAGAAGGGAGACGTGCACGACATTGGCAACTATCGCCCGATTTGCCCCATGCCCATAGTCTACAAGCCGTTACTGGAATCCTGAATAGGATAAGCAGAACAGGATCAGACCCGGACGTTGGACGAAGGGCAGCCGTGCAAACAAGCAGGATCTCGGAGAGGATCCAGACCGTCAGAGAATCTGATTCTCGACCAAGATCTTATAATTCGCAAGCCACTTAGCCATAAGAGATTGTCAGGAGCACTTCCGGTAGTCGTCGAAGGTGCTCAGAACCACTGAAGTAGTGATCACTGGCGGGGAGATATAGAGCTGATGTTTGGAAATGCTCTGTGGCATTGTACAGATTGTTAGTGTATGTATACAGCGAAAGTCCTTGCAGCATTTCTGTCGCGAACACACTTACAAACCTCATCACATCTAGTCTCGTCGATCGTGCTCAAGGGACATCAGCAACGCATTCACGTGTCCCTGTCCTGTGCCGTAGTAGCCCAGTGGATTATCTTTGCTAGAGGGCAGGAAGGGCCTCAAATTTGTCGCTCAAGGCAGTTGCAGAGAAGTCCAATTAGAATGTCCCCGCGGAATCATTCGGTGCTGCAATCATGCAGAATGTGTCGCTGAAGCACCTACACTACGGGCCCATCAAATTTTTGGCGACTTGTCTTAAGCCATGTCGATATAAAGCTACTAATATGTATATCTGGCAATGGCGCATTGTCCATCAAATATAGGCGAAGAAATATTGATGTGAATGCTCTTACAACTCTGATTTCTTCCCAGACGACAAGACGAAATCAAGCAGCTCAAACCTAGTCATGTCGTTGTTCCACTCGCTACAGATTCTCCCGGCGAAAGCAAAGGTGACGACCAACTACTTCAAGGCAGTGATGTGCGTTCGCTTAAAAAGTGACCTTTGAAAGCTTCGTTTTTATACCTTCAGGAATTCGCAGACATAAATTTTAGGTGATGGAAAAGCCTACGAGACCAGCATCAACACAGGAAAAAAACTAACTAGAGCGGCATAGCTCGTCATAGCCAGGTTTGTCAAAGAGAAGACGACGAAAAAAGAAGTGATATGAAACGTTTAGAAAACCTGTTATTCTTGTGCTTTTAACACGCTGGCGACAATGTCGTCCAATGGTGTGAGGCAGCCAGTTCGTCTGGTGGAACGATGTCGCTCAATGGTGCTCACGGTTTATTACTTTGACAAGAATGATATAGGGTTCATCCAAACTTCGTTCTAAGAGGTTACTTAGGATGCTGGACACGATGCCGATGTGTTTTTGGACGATTACGGGTCGGTGTCCTTCTTAATCTAAGTTGTGTCAGGATCACCGACTTTACCCAAACTCTGTAGGACTTATTTGATAAGCTGGAAACAAATCCTATCTGGGGCCGGATTCATCAACGACTTACAGCAATTTAACGGTGAAATTACTGCAGAAATCCCTGATAGCGCGGCTTATCAATAAGTGATGGTGAGATGTTTTAATGTTTCACCATATCGCTTGTTGATAAGCCGCGCTGTCAGGGATTTCGGCAGTATTCTCACTGTTAGATTGCTGTGAGTCGTTGATGAATCTGTTCCCCTGGTATCGACAGCATTGCTGAATCACTGTTCGATTGCTTATTCTATTCTTCTTTTACAATCGCAAATTGTTTACAAGCCTTGTAGGTAACAAGTCGACAATGAACCCCAAAATTCAGCCTATGGCTGTCCCTCCACAAGGCAGAATGGGCGTCGCTCGGGTATGCGACGGCGGGCATGCGTTATCCATACCTATCGCAACATACCCTCGCTAGTGGGCTGACATTTCAAAAACGGACGCCTGATTCCTCATGAGCACCAAAATAGCCTCCTAGGGATAGTTTTGGCTACATCGGACCCATTCCTTCCTTTACCACATACGTACCGCTACTTATCGCATCCTAGCGTAGTTGACCAAATTCCGAGAAGCGAATGTGAGACCCGTGATCAGCACCTCAAATAAACTCTAAAAGTTCGGGTGAACATCGGCAAAATCGGTGATCCTGATACGACCACCCTAGTTAACGACGTGTGGAGGGGGTAACCGGCGTAACTGTTGAGGCGAACATTAGCATCGTGATTGGCATCCCAAATTTATCCTTAGACGAAGTTTGGATCACGGTATGTCGTGTTACATTTGTGTGGCGCGCTTCGTTCCAAGCGCCAGACATGCGGAAACCGTTCTCGTCGCCAACATGTTGGGAAATGCTCATCACATGGACCCAAGACAAAAGTATGATTAGCGGATGAATTGCGCTTCCTTTGTTTCTTGTTATTTTCATAAAGTTAAGGGACATCTTCTGCTGCAGGGCATACAGTATGCAGTCAAGAAAATATGTCTAGTGGCTCAATTAGGGTTCAATTCTGATTTTCTTCAAGACGCGTGGTTTCGGGTAGATAGCTAGCCCTACAGTTCTTAGTTCACGTCTAGCATCTGAATCCTCGAAATACATAGGAATACATATTAGTAGTACGACCAACCGTCCAGGAGCCTGGTAGCGCATAGGAGGCGTTGGCTGCTGTGTTCTCGGTTCGAATTTATCGCCCATCACCCCATCACTCTGGTTCGGCGAATTGGTACCAGACTTGTCTGGGACTTGTGCATTGGCTGGGCACCACAAGTCATCGTACATTCCAAATACATTCAAACTGCTTTTACGAGAAAATAGAATCCTTGGCGCATCCCGCAAGTGAACTGATTAACGCCGACCTCGCTGGCTTACGAAGAGCCTTATCAAAACTATCCGCTAGACCACAGCTGGCTAGAACTGGGCCCACTAACTGACAATAGCCGTTAATGTTCACTTCTTCTGAAGCCTCTCCGTCGGATAGCATGCTAACATGTGATATCCGCCTCAGACCGCCAACTTTGGAGATGGATCGATAAAATCGTTCGATGCAGTGAATTCTGTCCACGGGTTTATCTAACCATAAGGATGAAGGGCGTGTGGGATTCGCTATGCATTCTGCTTCCATGGAATATCGCGGAAGCAATTTCAATGCGGATTTGGCCTGTACAAAGAGGCGTGTTGGGCGTCCGATGGGCAAGTAAGTGCCTTATCCCTCCCAGACATATACCATCCGGTACCAATTAACTGACCCAGGACTGAAGACTTGGTCGGTCTTGTCTATCAATCAAGTGAAAATTGCGAGATCTGGTTGAATGCGCGGCTTTTTGCGCTTTGATACGAATTCTTATTCCTTTTCTACCTTAAAAACACAAAATCTTTATAAAATTTTCAACGCTGTGTTCATCCATGGGGCAAGTAAACTAAAAAATTTTGCAGAAAGTCATACAAACTTTTCCTCGAATAGAAGATTTCTAACTTTCTCGAAAAGTCTACTATATTGTGGAAGAAGCTAGTTTTATTTTCAAGATGCTCAGTTTGGTTTCAAAAGCGTAAAACTTGTATAAAAGAGTGTCCAATTCGATTTGAAATGGTATATATGCTTCTTGCGCTAAGATCGACATGGCCGATGCTCCAAGCACTCTAAACTTTACTCTAAACTTTGCAAAGCACAGACTGTACCATCTAAACTTCACTCATGTTAGATACCTGGGAATCCAATTCCAAAGTTGCACTTGATTCCCTCCAATCCCTCCTTTTGCTCCATTGCGATTCCTCACCGTTACATCATTTTTCTTTCTCTTCTTTTAGCATTCTATCTTACAGTACCACGCATGTCCTTTGGTTAGTTGCCGAAAAAGCCGCTTTGGAGCGTTCCAAAGCGGCCTTTTTTTAATAATTTAAAAAAAATCAAACACTTGTAAAAATAAACATATACTTGAGCTCAGCAGCTTGAGCTCTATCTTCTGATATATAAATCTCAGTAAAGTTGAACAGTGCATATAGGCCCGACACAATAAAGCTATGTGGCTAGATGTAGCTCTGTACTGTGTTAGTTTGTCTGGTGATTGTTATGGGAACAGGGTTTTAGCATGGAATTCCATGTAATAAATACAATACAACACTCCTATAACATGGACCCTCCTACGTGTGCTGGCATGTTCTTCGCTTTCGTATATGTGCCATGTATATCACGACCTCGCCTGGATAAATAACTGTAGACGCCCTTTGCCTGCCCCGTGGCTCGCTCCAGCACGAAGTACACAGAATGCATGGCAGAATCGATTCATCGCTCTCTCAGCTTTTGTTCTTCATAGGTTATGTATATACATACATATGTTTATATCTATATAAGAGCTTTTAGACCGAAAACAGATTTGGTGGAAGCAGGATGCTCGGCTAGCATGACACCTGTTGTACGTTGCTTTCTCAGGCGCTTAACGGAATTTTGTAACCATTTCCTGCTGTTTTCAAACTGTTTTTGTTTATGCGTCTCGGGTGGATAACTTGTTCAGTAAGGTTTTGTATGCAAGTCTAGAACGGAAGGCTTGTCTTCTTTCTTCTTCCTATGAACCACAGAATTTGTACAGAAACTTTTAAGACGAAAACGATGAGCACGTGTTCGTTTTTGCTTTAGAAGGACAGCTAGAGCCCTCGCAGCTAGGGTAAAGCTATCAGTTATGGAAAAGAAACAAGTCGACCTCCTCTCAGACTTGCACAGTGCTTTGTAATATTGCTTGATATTCAATAAAAAATGGTTCGATTGATTGAATAAAACAGTTTGCTTGTTGAGCTCAGCATAATGGACCAAACGGAGCTTCAACAAAGAATCAAAGAAATCAACACAACTGATAGAGATAAACTAGTGATACAAATCCTCCTCCTGCCCAGTATAAAAGCGGTAAAACGCGTTACTAAGCTAGTTCGTCACCAAGCTCTATCTCACTTCCTCGTTTCGGCGAACACTCCTGATGTCCAAAAAGCGCAAGAAGAGCTCCAAGAAGCGAAAGCATCGTTCGTCTAGCAAGAAGCGCGGCAGAGGAAGCAAGCATGATCGAAAGCGAGATAAGAGAAGACGAGGCTCGAGCAAGAAGCATAGTCGAAAGAAGAGCAGATCGAAGAAGCATCACAAGGGCAGAGACAGAGACCGAGGCCGAGACGGACGTCACCAAGACCGCCACAGGGACAGAAAGAAGGTCAGTGTATGGACACTTAGCTGACATTCGGCAGATGCCATAACGCAGACTTCTATAACCTGTGGAATGTGGCGCATGTAATTAGATGGCCGAATCTTGGTGCTTCACTGGTTGGGGGGGGGGGGGGGGGGAGAGAGCTAATTCAAGTCCGTAGAATATTGAGCAGAATTGGAAACGACCTTAAGGTAGTGTATACATTCAGTGGCGTATTGAGACCTGGGTGTGTGTGTGTGGAGCGCAGTCGGAGCAGGTGCCGGCTGTCGCGATACCAAGTCCTTGGTTCGAACTTCCCAATCCTGGAATTTCCGGGGTCGATGAAATGGAACCAGACTTGTCTGGGAAGGTCAAAGCGCTGACTTGCTCATCGGCTGGCCACCGCAAGTCATTGTATGGCCAAATATGCATCCAAAAAATCGTCTCTATGATGTTCCCTAGAAGTAGAATGCTCGGCGCATCCCAAAAGAGGTTGAGCAACGCCGCCCTTTATCCTTTCATCGTTCAATGACGTCTCCCGCGAAAACTCAAAATTCCTCTTGGACACCGTAATGTAGCTGCGCATCTCTGTCTTAGTCCATCACTTCAGTTCTACGGATAAGCACATTGAACGTCGCGGTATTTCGCATAAGGGGTTTGGATGCTCTACGCAGAGTAGATGGGTAAGAATTCGTCGCCGTTGTCTAGCGTCACGGATCTATCCTATGGTCATAGGAGGCCTTCCGCCTCTATGTGCATCTGTCGTAAGTCGAAATGGAAACATATGTTTATCAACAAATGCAAGCAAACAGCAGTATGGATCAGATCGCCAGTGGAAGGTGTGGAGAGGTGATGGGAGACGAGGTGAGAGCCTGTGGGAGTCGGGTTCAGGCTCAGGATTGCAGAGACGAGATGCAGCTGTCGGTCGGTCGGACGTCCATCGGATTGCCTCGTTCTCGTCGTTCCTTCTCCAAATGCCACCGTTCGTTACGGTAACGAGGGAGGAATGCATGAGTAGTGTGTGATAAATGGGGGGGGGGGATATGTGGGCTTACACTAGAACTACAGTAACCTAGCATAGGGAGTGGCCTACCACTAAAGCGTCTGAAGTAGGGGTTAAGGTATGCTACCCCACTATTAGGAAGTGTGGAGCACGATCCCTTACACTATTTGGAAGGGTGGAGTGATGTTTTGCAACTCTACCCCCGATCTCATCTAAATTCCACCAATCCGCGCGCGTGTGACCGCAACGCGTCGTTCAGGAGGAGTCTGCAACAGGGTTCTGCGTTCTTCGGCCAATTATGTAGATGTCAAAACCCTTCAAATCTCAACCTCTCAGTTGAAATGCAAAAATCATCGACCCATGGGAACCGAAACCCGATCTCTCGCGTGAAGCAACGCCAATATCCAGTGCCCCACGACCCGCTTGCAGACACTGCCATCGTGGGCATTCAAGACATCATAACGCGTGAGTGGAGCGCTTTGGGACTAGCGCGCTCTTAGGGGTCGTTAGTTATCCCTTATCGATCGCCGAGTTTGAATTGCGCGCGTCGCCGTCACACGTGCGCGGATTGGTGGTCGGAATGTTGGTTTAGACGAGATGCTCTACCCCCTCCCATTGCATTAAAGCTTCAGCTACTTCCATACGACTGCATTCACGCCAATTCAGGGCATATGGTGTCACGGGATGCTGGACGCAACTGCCACCTAGAGCTGAACCCGGTCCCCTCCCGACTATCAGGGTGCCCGGAGAGTTTTGAGAAAATTGAGAACTTTTGCTGTATTGGGACTGCAACTCAACAAAGGCTTAGTCAATCAACAATGTATGATCCCACCATCAACAATGTATGGTGGCCACAACCTTCCTCCGTCGTTCGAGAGGGAGGACAAATGGCTCTCTCCAAAAAGAAGCAGAGCGTGACGCTTTCCGTTCATCGACTGCGCGCGCGATGTCGTCGTTGTGAAAGTACCGTCCACGGCAGAAGTGCTGGAGACTGCGGAAAGCGTGGAAATCACAGGGAGAGTGATCCGGGGAGTAAGGTGTATGGGGTAGCCACACGATGTTCAACTTCTCTAGCTGGCTCTGAGTAGTTTTTGCGAAGTGAGCATCGCATTATCCATCAGAAGATGAATCTTGCCCTTATATTATAGATGTGATCAGCGGGCAACGGCGGAGAGTCGTTGGATACACCGCCCCCAGAAAGGGGCGGGGCGAGGGGCGCGTCGAGGACAAGATGTCCGGGCCTTATGGAGGCATCGCATTTCTAATCACTTCCCTTGGCCCTGCAGCTCTATCCTGAACTGATTTTGTTCTTGACACAAGAGTCAGAATCTCGTTCAGTATATTTGGAGAAAAAGAGCTTTCAGCTGCAGCGCCAAGGCTTTCTTCAGGTTCCGCCACATTGCTCAGTACTAAGGCGTCGTCCGCATTTTCCGACAAGTACAACAACATCTTCAGAGTTGGCAACATCTGAAAAATGACTTCAGAGTTTCCCGAGATGCGCTTCCCAATCGTCTGCTATCAGCTGTTAGGTTTTTGGACGACGTCACGCCAATTAACGACGGTTTCGCGTTGGCGTCAATCGACTACCCGTCCGACAGGACCTCGTAGTAAACGACAGTCTTGCTACAGTAGTACAAAGAGAATAGGTGCTTCTTGCCGTGGATATTTCTCTTTGGTATGGACCGTGGGTCTTTATCGCGAGGAAGCCACTGTAGCTTCCTGTCCGGGTTGTTGCACGTTACCCCTTCTCATCCATGGAAACCGTCGTCCCAGTCCATGCCGACGTTCGGTAGAGGGAGAATAGAAAAGTCACACGTGTATTTTGCTCGGCGGCTGTCAGATTGTGAGGTCCGGTATGAGGACGCTTCGCCACAACAGCGGATCGAGTGAGGATGCCGTTGACGGTGGATTTCGAAGTGCCCGGCTCCCTCTCTATATCTCGCACAGACTTAGCCGGATCAACCTGAACGGAAGCGAGGAGGACCATTGTACTTCTCGATTGACGACGTCCGCATCGAGTATCATCCTCAAGGGAGAAGTCTACTTTTGCAAATCGATCGAACCAGAGCTACACCGCAGCAGTGGGGGGGGGGGGGGTGGGGGACTCGGGGCCATCAGCGACATAACTGCTGATGGAAATCGGTTGGGTTGAAGCTGGAACGGAAGCATCGAAGCAACGTGATGCCGTAGTCAGCGGCTGGACATAATAACACTGACGGATTTTAGTAATTCTGGGGGCAATGCGACTGCATTGATTGCGGTTTAGATCAGAACGCTATGGTGAAAAAGTATGTATACTAACGTGATGTAACGCAGAACCTGTGAGAAGATATTTCATTGTATTTGGATGCATCAAAAACGATTTCATAAGAATTGAAAAGTTCCATAAAAAGAACTGCACTAGCGGAGTCAAAATAAATGACTCAGAAAACGTGAGAATATATAGCATTTGTAAGCTAGGTAGAGACGTTTGCAAATGATTAGGACGTGAAGTATATTGCCTTCTCTGTGCCCCAAAAAGGTTAATTGGTTGATGGCCTTTTAGCCAAATTTTCTTTATCACTCTAAAATTATCTCTTTTATCTGCTAGAGGACGATCTCTTTCAGTGCAAATTTAGCAATTGCTTCCTCTTTTACTAGACTTGCACCGAGAACGGCACTTTCTAGGTTCATCATCCCGAGTAGGATCTATTAAGCTGACTTTATCTGTACAACTAGGTTAGTGCAGTTTGCTATTTTCTATGCGTTATTGCCCCTTTATTGTTGTTCGCTATGTCGGAAAATCGTTCAAGAGCGGCCACCACCAACTAGGACTGCACCTAGATCGAAAGTCGCTCTTAGCACCCTTAGCGCTCTTACTGTACCACTACGGCGTAAGAAGTTAGAACCGTTCAGCAGTTTCTGCAGTTTCCATTGCTCTATATTTAAGCGTGATCGCGACGAGACTCGGCATAGAAGCAGACCCCAAACGCCACAAGAACGCCAGCAGGACATGACTCCGGCAGCAAGGAATGAGGTAAATATATGAGGCTCTCTGCAAGCAAATAGAGTGCAGCTTCAACGTTTATGACATTCATACCTGGTAGCTTAACCATAGAAAAGCACCCCTAGATTTTCTTCTACAAATTTGATGCATAACTAGTCTGCTTAAAGTTTGTATCGCAGGGGTTCATGCATAAACTGCTTAGGTGTTGTGGAGGAGGCTCAGTGAATGTCACGGGGATTGCTTAACCTTCAGATCAAACTCAGTTGGAGGTAGTACGCTCAAGTTTATAATGGCGTCTTCTCACATGCCACATGGGAATATCCATGAATAATCACTTTGCTCCAGTGGATTAATGCAGCCATTTCGTTCTCTCTCGTATATGCTAACTAATTAAGTGGCTGGTGGGTGGATGGGGGGAGGGCAGTGACCTAGCATCCAATACAGTAAAAACAACGGGCTTATAACAAGCCACGAACAACTCTAAAGAAGAGAAGCTTAGATTAGTGTACAAGATTTGATCCCAGGATGATCCCTTTCCCAACAGTGCAGTTGATGACCGCCGATCTCCACTTCCAAGTCTTCGCTCTACATATATGCCTCGCATGACATACTTGCACGGAATTAACAACATTTTCACAGCAATTGCGTGTTCTATCCCAGTAATGAATTGAGCTAAGCCATTTCTGGTGTAATTGAGCATACATACGCCTTCTTACTAAAGCAGATACCACTTAATACAAGGTGATCCGAACGAGCCGCTTGTGTTAACGGAGCTTCGGAGATACGGCGTCCCTTCGCCTAAACCCTCTGTTCACGCTGATGATAACTGGATTGTAGAAGACCGAGATCTTGATTCTTCGTACGCCAGATAGAAAAGAGAGCAAGGCGGCTCGGAGGTCGTCATCATGTAAGACAGATATACGACCTAATGCGTTGCACGGAATGAACAACATTTTCACAGCACTTGCGTGTTCTATCCCAGTAGGGAACTGAGCTAGGCCACTTCTGGTGTAATTGAGCATACATACGCATTGCTGCTAAAGCAGATACTACTTAATACAAGGTGATCCCAACGAGCCGCTTTGTGTCAAAAAATACATATGGCTAGTAATACCTACTTTGGTACGCAAAAAGGGCACAATGTGTCACAGCGTGGCTCACATTGTGTTCAGTGGTTGTCCGCCTTGAAATGAAGGCACATGAATGCCTAATAACATCAAAAGTAGTCCAGCTCAGTCCATCACTGGAACAAAGCACACCAGAATTGAACAGAATTTTAAATTTCACGCAACGCGAAATGTTGTATAGAGCTGCCTTCCATGGTGAATTGATTCCTCTCCTGAGCGAAAAAGTGAGTTGATGGGGCAGTCGCTTCAGCGCTACCAAGAATACGACCAGAAGACTTCAGAAGTCGTTTGAATGTTAGTGCCTCTGTATATTGCAAGCACGATTTTGAAGCTTGGGAGCAGTAACAACTACAGAGCCACGTGATGTGAGGGATGCGACGCTCTTCACTCCAACATCTTCATTTGCCTATAGTTTGCCTTCATCCCGCAAATTAGGATCACGATGAAAGGAACTGAATGGTGGGAGGGAGCTCGACAGCACCATCTGCACCACATACAACTTCGTGCTCATAACATTGAACATTAGGCAAGCGCAACCACTTGGTCCATTTCGGTCGTAGATGTGGCAGTGTTGGACTATAGATGAATTTCACAAAGATGTTCGAGAGACTAATGATTCCCCGCGCCATTCTCGCTCAACAGAACAAACATCTCCGAATGCTTCAGCTACGTGTATCTGGGTCGCGAAGTCAATATGGCCAACGACCTAGCGCCGGAGCTGGGTAGAAGAAAATGAGCGGCTTGGGTAGCTTGCAAGAGCGTCGAAAATGTCGTGAAGAAGGCGAAGAACGTCCGACTCCGTGCCCACCTATTCGGCTTCACTTTTCTTTCTGCCCTAACATACGGTTCAGAGAACTGGGCTATACGAAAACAGGACGAGCAGGAGATCAGCGTCGCGCAGCAAGGAAGCGAGAGGACGATGTTGGGGGTGACGCGATTCATTCAATTAGGGGAACTCCTTCGCCGACGCTTGAGTATGAGAAACAGCGGCGATTAGCTCGAGGCGTCAAAATCACATGGGTCGACTACTGGATGCGATCGGAAGACATCTACTGGACAAGCACCGTAACCCTCTGGGTTCTTTGATAGAGGTCAAACACCAGGAATCCGGAAAGCATGCTGCTCCGACTCTGCAAAGAGCTTAACGAGAGGTGGGGCACTGTTAAGGGCTGTCGAGCGAGGAGGAACCAATAGAAATTTCTGACGAGCAGTTATGGGATAAAGCCGTCGAGACGTCTGAATACGATTGCTTTTCTAGAATAAAAACGGTTTCAAGTCAATTTGTTAAGTGGAATAACGAAGGACGGGAAATAAAACCTGCACCGACTGGCTAAGAATTACAATGGGGAGACTCATATTTTATGCGCTTTAGCAACTTTTTTTTAAAGAAGAACAAGGTTTGGTCTGAAAATTGGAAGAAAGCTCAGCATCGCCACGTTTTGGGGAGACGGTATTTCAAAATACGATGCTCTTCGTTTTTAGAGGTGTCTCTGTACATATAGGGAGAAAACAAACGCAATTCAATTCACTAAAAAACTTAATTTTGCTCACCATAAATAAATTCTTTCTCGCCAGCACATGACGACTGACACATCGTAGTGAGTTCCAATTAATGAATGCAAAATGTGATTTGGCAGTTATTCCAAGCAACGTATTTTGTCCTTCTGGCACCTGATTATTTCCATGTGAAGATACATTGCGTTGATGCTTTTGTTTACCGAATATCAGAAGCCGAAGATCTACGATTATTTTTTCAGAACCTAGAAACACCATGTTGGCTAAGAATGGAATGCTTTTTCTTCAGAATCTGGGAAACATCGTGCTAGTAAAGAATCGCCACAAGGCTCAGCAAGGCGGTGCAGCACAGTACGAACCGTCTCCAATGCAAGGTACGGGCTCTAATTCAATAACCTGAAAGTATATCCTATCCTTCATTATCTCCCGAAGTAAACCACCAGACTTGGCTTCCTTGTCGGTATGTAAGGCCAGCGATTCAACCAAATTATTAGACCTCTTCTGGATTTAGTAACCCAAGGTCAGAAGTGCAGCTCATGAAGGTCTTACTTGTGAATCGCGAGAACCATGTCGGTGTAACGGTAGAGATCCATATTATAAAGAGGTTATGGTAGTTGCGGCAAACATGGACGTGTCTTTCTGCGGTCACAATATTCATATAGCCGTAGCATTTCGAAAGTTTCGATCAAATTGTCTGGGTGTTCTGAACTAGAAGAGGTTGGAGTCCTCCCCTTATATGTACACCAATGGCGCCTTTTCGTGGACGATTTCCTGCCACATGCACATCAGGTCCGCTTGGATCTCCTCTTATACGACAGTTCTCACCTGCTGATCCGCAGAAGACGCGCAAGAAGGTGAAGAGCTCACCTGCGGCCGGATTCATCTACGACTAAACAGCGGGTAAAACGAATAGAGATACCCACCATGAAGTATCCATCCCTACCCCTTATACCCGGCATAGCCGCCGGTTTAATTGTTGATGAAATCGACCCCTGGTTGATTGTTGCTTTGAGAATTCACACCTACCTACAGTTCCAGAAAAGGACGGCGACAAAGCTTCGTTGTGAACAGATTGCACAACAATTTGGTGCCACACCTGCTCCCCTGCCGTGCATTGCAGAGTGTTCTCATAGCTTGATCAAAATCCTAATCGGTACAATCTAATCCACTGCCTGGGACTTTGGTTCCATTCGATTTTAGGTTTCCATCATAGATACAAGCCACTTGTTGGTTGTTGCATTTGCAACGACCAACAATGGAATCCGATACGTACTTCTACGCATTCCTCATCGTTTTCATAAATCTATACAAACTAGCAAGGCCAGAACGACAGACCAGGCTGCACTATATGAAATGAGGAGTATGGGGTGATGAAATATTACTCAGTGCTCATTTTCAGCTCAGCCAGTTCATCCTGGAGCTAGGCCAACTGGGAGCGAGGTAAGCACTTGCTCGTCAGAGGAAGACCTAATAGCGGTCGGAAATGATAAGAAATGAAAAATGCTGTTAGTGACCTAAAAGAAGCGTAACATTCTTGGACAGTATTATTCACCTCTTGTTGTACCAAAAACACTCACCTTAAACTCTAAACCCAAAAATGTTACGTCCATTTTTTTTCTCGCAGAAGAGCTCGCACGAAGATAAGAGATCCCTAAGAGGGCGTTGGTTAGTACGTACCTACTTATGGGATCAGATAAAACTGTCAACAAGTACACAGTCTCTTCCCATTAGGACACCATGCACCTATTACAACGCTGTATCAATATGTATGGGGTCGGGTCGGAAGCCTTCGACGTTTTCCGCTTCAACATTCAAGCGGTTATAACCTCAACCATGACTAACCTTTTCAAGGGTTAAAAATACTTGATTGTGGATATCTCTGGATATGAAATAAGCTGGCACGAAGTTTCTATTCTGAACAATTAGACAATTCTTCTTCTTCTTCTTCAGCGTTTGTCCCGCTTAGAGGCGGGGTCCGCTATTCTGGTGTGGTGACGCCACTTTACGCGATCAAATGCTTGATCGAGATGGACACCAGCAACCTTTAGGTCCACATGCAACATATCAAGCCATCGCTACTTCGGCCGCCCTTTAGGCTGTTTTCCGGGCACATCTATGTTAAGACCAATCTTCCTAACAGTGTCACCACTAGCTCGAAGAACGTGGCCATACCACCGAAGGCGAGCTTCACGTAACTTGTCAGCAATTGGAGTGACACCAAACCTCTGGCGTATTTCATCGTTGCGAATACGGTCCAGACGCGTAACACCAGTCGTCCATCGCAGCATTTTCGTTTCCATTACAATGAGGCGAGTCTCAACCTCCTTGGTTGCAGGCCAGCACTCAGCTCTATACATCGCTACTGGTCGGACGAATCTTCGATTTAAGGCGTTCCGGTATCTTCCTGTCGCATAAAACGCCTGTCATCGAGCGCCATTTGGACCACGCTGCGCTCACGCGCGAGTTCACCTCGAACGTCAGACTACCATCAGACGCAATTGCAGATCCAAGGTACTTGAAGTTTGTCGTTCGTACTAGCGTAGTGCCATGATCTCAATGGACCCGGCTTCGTTTACGTCTGTCGTCAAGTACTCAGATTTTTTGACGTTTAGCCGAACATCGCCAAGCGGTCGTACCAAGCTTGCGCTTGTCGCTCGTGTTCGCTCTTCTCTTCGCTTGCAAGCATTACGTCATCTGCATACAGCAGCGTCCAGGGGGCAGGCTTCTGAAGGTCTCTCGAAATGGCATCCATTACGACAATGAATAGGAGCGGGGAAAGCGCAGAGCCCTGGTGAACACCAACGGAGATAGGAAACTTCGCCGATGTGCCGGCTGGCGCTCGCACACTACTCTTTGGACCAGAGTAAAGTATGCGCACCCACTCAATAAGCTCTTCGGGGTGTTGTCGTAAGGCGTACCATATAACCTCACGCGGTACACGATCAAATGCTTTCTCTAAGTTAATAAAAGCTAGGTGCAGCGGTTTCTGCTTTTCGCGATGTCTCTCTACCAGAAGACGAGCAGCATGTATGGCATCGATGGTGCCACTACCCGCTACGAAGCCACATTGATTGGTGGAAAGTTGGACGATACCGCGAATACGTCCATCTACAATTCGCTCGAAGATTTTCATGTTGTGCGAGAGCAAGCGAATTAGACGGTAATTCGTGCAGTCCGCAGGACTGCCCTTCTTCTTCCATATCGGGATCGTCGTGCTTTCCTGCCAACTACCAGGTACCTTCTTTTCCGTAAAAACCTGGTTGAAAAACTTCGTTAGCCACTCAGCAGGACTCCAGCACCTCAACTTCCATAGGTCGGCCGCTATATCATCGGGGCCCGTTGCTTTGCCTGGCTTCATCTTCTTCAAAGCCGCTTCCGTCTCCTCCACAGTGATTTTATGCACAGGACCGTGCGTAGGAGAGACGCAAGGGATGGGCGGATGGGCAAACTCTTCTGTCGAAATTCTCTCGAAGTAGTCATGCCATCGTTTCATAGCCCTCTTGCGGTTCGTCAGTGGATGGCCATTCTTATCGTTGATGCCCAAGAATTTCTCGATGTCCTCGGCCTGACGATGGCGTGCCTTGGCAAGTCGATAAAGATGTCGTTCACCATTGCGCGTCTCGAGTTTATCCCTGAGATCATCATAATGGACGGCTTTTGCAACGGCAACGGCCTTCTTTGCCGCTTTCTTCGCCTCCTGGTACATACGCCATTTGTCTGCAGTCTTGTCGCGCAGGAACGCGTGATATAACTTTTTCTTCTCTCGGGCTTTTTCTCTTACGTCGTTAGTCCACAGCCACTCCAGCTTCTCGATCTTGCGGCGTCCAGGCTTTGTCATGCCTAATTCAGAGCATGCAACTTGTAAAATCGTATCGGTTGCACCTTTCCATGTTTCGTTGACGGTTGTCACCGTCGGTAACCGAATACGAGAAACAAAAGATGCAGCGTTTTCCTTCAACCGCCACCACTTGATCCTCGGTGGACCGCATCGCTCGACATGCCTCAGCCTCGGAGGGGCGAACTTAAGAGTGTATATCAGCGGACGGTACTGTGTGGCGACAGTCTCGCACGGCACCACCTTCGCATCTGTAACCAGCTTTTGATCGCGATGCTTCACAAGGATGAAGTCGATCTGTGTCTTGGTGCTCCCGCTATAGAACGACACCAGATGGGAGTCACGCTTTCGAAATACGGTGTTCGCGATGATGACGTTATGCGAGTTCGCATACTCAAGGATTCGCTCACCATCAGCGTTACGTGCTCCATATCCGAAACCGCCGTGACAGCTGTGACCATCTTTCGCAGTCCCCACATGACCGTTGAGGTCACCTGCGATAACGACAGCGTCCTCTGACGGTACATCTGCTGTCTTTTCATCAAGCAGGGTTCAAAACTCATCCTTGGCTCTCTCAGAGCAGCCTGCCTGCGGAGCGTATGCAGAGAAGAAATGATACATACGCTGTTCAGCAGCGACTACGACCTTCATCAAGCGGTCATTAAAACGTTCCACGCTTATAATCGCGTCTCGGAAACGTTCGGAGACGATTACACAAACTCCGCTGGTGGTCCTGGGACTGCCGCACAGAATGGCCTTGAAGCCTCGGCCTATGTCCCTCGACTTGCAACAGGACCACCTCGTCTCCTGCATTGCACAGAAATCAACTCTTCTACGCTCCAGCGCTTCTACCCCAACTCGCACGAGCGGCCCGTCAACGTACCCACATTCAGCGTTGCTACGCCGGTCTTGCCTACGTTACGGAACTTTCGGACTAGCTCAGTTGCCCCCCGATGCCGTCCTCGCATCAGGGACCCTCGCATACTTCTCACACTCGCCGGGCTCTGCGAGTGCGCGTCGGCTCCCGCGGACGCCGTAGCATTATCTCGATACTCACATAACGTCAGCAACCATGTGATGTGACACGGGATCTGCATAGGCCGGCCTGTCACTAGGGCCTGTCGCCTGTGCTCGAATGTCCGTGATTAGCTTAGCTCGCAGAGGCGCACAGTTTTCAGTGGCACCACGTGGAGGAACGGACATCGCCAGCGAACAATTAGACATATAGACCTTATAAAATATTTTTAACACACTATTGTACAATTTGAGATTTCTGCGCTGAATTTTTTTAAACATACGAAAATCACGATATAAAGCGGCGAGCGTGTAACTTTTGTAGCATATATGTATAATACATGCATATAATTTTCAAATTCAAGTCATAGAACTCCGCACAATTTAAAGACGTGTTAATTGGACTTTCCGCTCGGATGGGTGGAAATTTTTTATTTACAACAGCAGAGAACATTCCTTCGGCTAATATAAGGAATACAGTCTATAACCTGCCGACACTTGCGTACCGTAGGAGAAAGTATGAGCTTATCATAGTTTATGAGATGGTAACTGATGTGTTAGGCATTTTAGTCCAAGAGTTTTATTCCATTTCTTCTTCTAACAAGAGAGCTGGCCAGTGGAAAATCAGGACACCAAGGTGTAAGAATAGGTTTCTTTACTAGTCGAGCAGGAACCGAGTTTTTGAGGCTCTCAAAGAAGGACGTTCTACCTAGCTGTTTGAGGCAGTACAAAGCATTCGCTGTCAGATATCTCCAGGACGCTTCTTAGTTGATTCCATTTTGATTTTAAATGCTGCTTGTTAACCGTATTTGGATTGTTTATCTGAGTGGCACTTGACGTACAAAATAAATAAATGAATGAATTTGCAACAGATTTCTTCTTTGACCTCAGAGTCTCATTAGCATATTGCACTGTTATGTAACGACTTGCCTCCTCCTTGCTTAGTGATCCACTCCAGCAATAGATCATCAAACACCAAAAATACTCGTCTCTGACTGACCAGGAATGACTGTGACGGTTCCAGAAAGCTAATTCTTTCCAAAAAATTTCGAAACTCATTTTATTTAACTGGAAATGGTTCTCTCTTTCTTATACCTAACATTTTTTTTGAAAACTTGTTCCTTGCATACCCACTAATCAAGGAATCTCGAGGATGAGGAACTTACAAATCTATTGCTAGCTATCCTAAAAAATAATTTGCGAGTGAAATCATCTGGGCATTTCTCCATAATTTAGAAGAGTCGCAAAATAATCCCAAAACAAGATACTATAGAATAGAAATTTGCCCTCTGGGTGCAAAAGAATTAAAGTTACGAGCATGCTCTACTTAAGTTCGGAGGGACCACAACAGGAGCGACCACAGCCACCACTACACCTACGACAACTGGACCAATGCCGACTCCAACTCCAGGAACAACCGGCACGCAACGTAAGGAGTTGTGGTTTTCTCTGGACTGAACATCTCCGTCAGATCGGAGCAAATGCGCGGTCGTTACAGCACAACCGTACGCGCCTCCGGATGTGGTCATGGTGCCCCTGGCGGGCACCGAACAGCCTCCGCCGACTCCTGCGACAACCACGGACCAGCCCACGGCGACAACCACAGCCACCGCAACCACCACGCCGACAGCGACGACGACTGCAACAAGGCCGGAGGGCCAGGCGACGAGCACAACCAGCGGAACCACTCAGCCGACGCCTTCGCAGCATGTGACGGCGGACGAGATAACGAGGAAGGAATCGCAGGAGCAGCGTAAGCGGTTTCCTAACGAGGTCCAAACATTTCAGACGCACTGTCTTGGTGGTAATTGTGATCAAATACGCTATTAGTGCGCATTGAGAAAATTTTTTTGTTAAATCTGCGCCATTCAGCAGTTATTAGAAATTTTTTCATTTATTATTGTTCTGATCACTTATTTCTGTTTTTCTCGTTAACTAAGTTACGATCACACCAGTCTTGGACTTTCAATCCTCATTATTAGGTGCCAGAAGTGTAATGGAACTACTACAGTGCGTATCATAATTCTGGGTTGACCCTAAAACTAGGCGGTAACAAGCTCTGGAACATTTCAGTCGTTTTGTTTCAACCACCGAAATTTTCACGTAGAAAAGCCCAGCGCGCATAAAAAGATAAAGGATAAAGGGCGTCGTTAATCAATCACCTTTGGGCGCGCAAGAATTCCGCTTCTATGAGAAGTCGTAGAGACGGTATGAATGGAAGTGCGGGTCATTTGCGTCTACATTTAGTAAAAAATGAAGAGTCCTAATAGTTTTTAGGCGCGGTTCATACGATACAGTATTTATAGGTCCACTAAGGAAATCTGTTTGAAGTAAAAGACATCGAACAAAATTTCTATATTTACACCGCCATAGATATTATGTAGGTAAAAATGGACGAAGGACGGCGTTAGCCAATCCCCATTTGAGATACACCATGCGTTCCACATACATCTAGAGGTTGTCGTGTGGGCAAATTGAATGCGTATTTGGCCAAAAGACCAGTCGATGGACAAGTCAGTGTTTTGTACTTTGCAGACAAATCTGCTACTAATTAATTGACCGCGGAGTTATAGAAAGCTTGACAGACCTGGAAGAGATCCGAACCAAAGAGCTTCCATTTAGGGGCGTACGATAAAGAAGACCTCTTTTCACAGCGCTACTGCGTATAACCGAAGCGTTACGGATAGTCCACAAAATCAAAGGATTTTATCCAGCCTGAAGAAGAGCTATTTCCAACAATGCTCTACGTTGTCTGGAGCAGTGCTGTAACTGTCAAAAATCTCATTTCATCTCTCTCGTCTTCTCCCTTGTGCATTCGGATTGCTAGGAAGACAATGCTGAAAATCGTTCATTTTCTGCGGCTTCCAAGAAGCAGCCAGTGTTGGGAATGAGTTTCCCTGGTGGAAAAATTTGATTCACTTTGAAATTCTCATCATTAGTTCGATCTTTCATTGGGTCTTTCCTTAAATTGTGAAGTTTCTGTGAATGCTGTTCTACGCCCGTTAACTAGTTTCGACCGAAAACTCACGAATTATGATGTCAGAAGGAACAGAAATCTACAACAAGCAATGCGTATCCACTGTAAACATAAAAAGCATCGATTGTTATGCAGCCCATTGATGTGCACGATTTGGTGAGTGACGCTTTCAAGGTTCTCGAAGTACCTGTGGAGCCAACTTATTTCTAAATCCTGGCCATTACTATTTTAGAGTAACAAACGTTCCTAGCGAATTGGCGTAGGTGTGTGAATGACATAGTATTTAGTGAACTACAGTAAGAAAAAGAAAGTGAAGGAAAAATGAAAAAGGAAAGTCGGTCAAAATGCGTTGCTGAAAGAGCACGAAAAATCTTAGAAGCCTAAATATCCTCAAAACATGTGTATCGAAGGCGCATGGTTGCGCAGTCGGTGAAGGCGCCGATTGCTGTCCACAACCCCATTTGAGATTCTTGGTTCGGGTCTTCCGAAGAGTGCAAGCCAACAAAAAATGCTCTCGGATTCGATGAGTTGTTTCTGGATCTGTCTCTGAGGGTAAAACGCTGACTTGTTCATCGGCTGGACAACACAATTCACTGTGGACAAATATACATTTAAATTGCGTCTACGACATCATGTAGAAGTAGAACGCGTGGCGCATCCCACAGAGAGATTGAATAGCAACATTGTTTATCCTTCATAAGGCTGTCGTCGCGATACGGTTCGGGAGGACTCACCATGTAAGACAGCCCTATACGAATTCCTCTGTTGCACGGAATTAAATATTCTATACAGCACTGGTGAGCCCCCAGAAAGAACTGAGCTATGTCATTTCCAATGCGACTGAGCAATCATGTGCATTCTTATGGGGTGAGTAACCTGAATGCAAGGTGATCCTCCAAAGGTCGATGAGGAGAGACTCACGCTCTAGAAATGTGGAACTCGAAGGCGATACACTGCGCCCATAAACATAACCAAAGTGTTACCGGGCGCAGTGTGCGCTGATGACCGTACCAGAACTATAGCAGCTGATTCAATGTTGTACAATCGCTTCTTCACGAAGGTGGTTCGGAGTAGCCTCAATTTTCTGAGGAGACTACTATAGGAATCCCGATTGTGTGCCAGCATACTAAACTAACAAGGAAGGGATACTAGGTTGCCATGGCACTTTGAGGATAGATGTGTGTCACGGGATGCGACTTCGAACGTCGATTCTGAACATCTGGCGACAGAGCTGTGGACGATCTTGAGTTGGACTCCTTAGCTCCTCTACCTGTGCACAATCCTGCAGTCACAAGAGGACGAGCTCAAGTAGGCTTGAAACGACAGCGCCCACCAAGCAGTGATGGTCTGGTAGATAGAGGAGCGACATGGCGAGACGTGACTGTTTGTAGTTCGACTCTGCTGCGGTGCTGCGTTTTTGCACTTCCTAAAAAAGATTTGCCAAAATCAACCAGCGCTCTGTGTAGAATCGCAATAGAAAAAGTCCTAAACGTATCCTAGAGCAGTTATTTAAGACGTTGATCAACTATGTGAGTTTCGTTTCCAAAACTTCGGATCAAGTACTACTCGCTCATACACACCCCCCACACCAACACTAACCCACCGTAATCAATCAAAATTTCAAATGCAAATGTTACATTAGCGATCAGCGCCTTAAATAATCTCTCTGAGCTATGTTTAGGTGAAAGCGCTTTTCTAGTTTTGGAGTCGTGAGAGCACAATAGTACCTGTGAACCAGGTTTTCTTTCTGGCTGCGTTTCGCTGTGATTTTACATAGAGTGCTGGTTGATTGTCGAGGGTATTCCCAAGTCGTGCAAAAACGTTGCACTCCAGAAGGGTCGAACCACAAATTACTCCGCCTCACCACACTTCTCCTCTGCACACTTCGCCAGCACTGCATGGTAGCCGCTGCTGTTTCCAGCCTACTATAGCACGTCCTCTTCTGATCGGTGGAGCTTGCGCGCAGAAAGAGGGCTGAGAAGGCAAACTGAACGACGACTCCGTTCCTAGATGCGTAATCCATATGAGGAATCAGCATTCGAAGCCGCATCTCGAGATCGCTTCATCTCAAAGTGCCATGGCGACTTAGTATCCTTTCATCGTGAGTTTTTTCCCTGTTAATGGAGACGTGATCCGCTTTAGTTGAAAATATCGCATCGAATGCAATCGGGGAGGCTGCGTTGGGTCCTTGCAACAACGTAAAATAAGGATTACATGAGGACGTAAAATAAGCTGCTTTCAGTGAAGAGCGGCTGCGACCAGAATGCGAAATGGAAGACCTACATCGAAAAGGCGCTAGAAGGAGGACCAGAAGGAATGGCGGTAGGTTCCACCACTGCACAGAGCTTTTCAAATTCCTTTCAAATTGGAAAGCCACCCCATTTTAGAACGAGTTTCGTGCAATTCGAGGATATTTGCCGCCAATGGCTACTCGCATCGCTTTCGATGCCAACACGGAGAAGAACAGATTCGAAGGTGGGCGACAGATGGAAGCACCATGGGGTCAGACAGAGCGGAACAACAGCATGTGTTCCCTTTTGTGTATACGTATAGCTCAGCGAATAATAGACTACTACGTACAACTGTTTATCGAGTGATACGAAGGAAATCTCGCAATTCTCGTCACGTTTTTACTTCAGCTACTAGAAGTTAGTCCTGTCGAACATTTTGGCTTCACTTGCAAGACCTGACTCTTATATCGAATATTGACCTACTAAAACTAATATTACATCGGGTGAACTTCTATACAATCGGCGGATTTCTGTACTAATCGGGCTCCCTTCTGAGGTCGGAAGTTGGACTTTTGCATCACGCAGGAAAGCTCCAAATGGATCCAAACAACGAAAACATACCCAAATGCCGTTAGAATGTCGATACCTCCCGCATGGGTTATACCCTTCGTAAGGTTGCTCCGCCCTCACTTTCAAGAAAAAGTCAGACAGTTTATGAGGTGATGAGGCGTCTTTCGACTACTGATCATGAATAATAGCTTGACTAATCAGTAGAGCATATGCTCCTATCATGCGGTCTGAACAATCCCACTCGCTCTCACGATGAACTCATTTTTTGCAGATATCGTCTGCATCGATCAGACTCGAGTCCGACTCGACGCCGAGTCCTACATTCACGCGAGCTGGGTGAACATCACAGCAAGTAAAAAAGTGAGTCCGCTGCTCCTCTGATTTAGAGAACGAATACGGCTCTCAATCATACGCCAGGCGATTCTCACGCAACTTCCGCTTCGCGAGAGCGCTGCGGACTTCTGGCAGATGGTGCTTGACACAGACGCCCAAGCGATTCTTCTCATACTCACACACGCGGAATTCAACATGTTCCATGCGAATGGAGTGTTTCCGGCTGAACAGTTCGTCACATGCGTATTCAATGCAACCCCAAAGCCAGTTGCTCATGTGCTTCCAAAATTGCAGAGATTTCCTGCACTTCCAAGGAAGCCATGTTAGGGTGGGAGAGTTCAAGCGAGTGGTTATCGACCGCGACTGGACAATGCATGTCATTTCCGTACGAAGTGGAGACCGAAGAAAGTATGCAAAGCTGTCATTCATCAAGGCAGAGAAAACTACATAGTCTCTCTACAAATCAGCAGGATTCAGATACGTCCATATGCATCACTACTCCGGATGGACACATGGCAAACAGCCGTGTCGACTACAGGACATTTGGCAACTGCAGTCCGTATTCCGGTACGTACATAGGAGATCCTCGGCAGTCTGAAGCGCCTTCCGGCAGTCGCTCTCCCATTCGCATCCGTGCCATAACATTTTAAAAAAATTAGAATTTTAGAAGCTTTCTAGGAGGATGGGGAGGGGTACTAGCAACTGAACTGTGTTGGGGCGAACGTTGAAGGATTCAAATGTTGTGTAGGTCACCACTGAATGTTGGGCGAGCTGCTACTGCATTTCCCTTGTCGTTGTTTTGTTGTTATTTCTGACTGCACACAGCGCAGCTCGTATGATGGCATCCCTCCCCACGTGAACGCACTATGTGGAGCAGAAGTGCGAAAATGAAGAAGTCATTGCCAGAGCCATTTTTCACGGTTCGCGTGCAGGAGAACGTCGGGGTCTGACCTAATCGGAGGGGGTATACACTATTTTTACGTCCCGACTCCCTGTTTTGAGGCTCTACAAGAGCTTCAACTGCTGTCCCATAATGCATGGGCCTTCACTTAAACGCAGTGGATATGGTTGTGGTTGTGTGGCATGGTATGACCTAGGCAATTGGCACTTTGGATTGCCCGCCTCCGACTAGGATAAATCCAAACGTCGAATCTTAAAAATCGCCTCCATGATGTCATTTTGGAAAAAAGCAAAAACCTCTCAGAGGAAGTTTAACGAAAACTTGCTTAGTACTGATTAGCGATTTCATCCATGGTCTAGAAGTGAAGCCAATAGCATTATTGTTCAACCCAAGGGTTTACTACAATAAATCGACAATCTGCGCCTTTGCAGGAAGTATACTAGTCCTCACATCTACATGAGTTTGTCTGGTTGCGGCCGAGCTGGGACGTATGCAGCATTTGAGGTTGGTATTCACCTACGGGCCTTGCTCACTATATTATCACGATTATCACGTATTGCGTGATTTGAGCTGTCTTGGCGGTTTGACGAACTCTCTTTCTGGAGAGGTTGAATGGGCTGTTAAACAGCTTGAGGATTATGTCGATGAAAATCCTTCTTCAGCTTCCCTAAGGGAGGCGTACACTAGGTCAATGACTGGGTCGTACAACAACTGTGAAAGCCTCCTGTGTTGCATTAGTGTGAAGAATGCCTCTCTGAATCGTTTGAGGCGCGCGAAAATGGACAAAAACTTTCTGCCGCTCATGCGTAGATACCAGGAGCACGCTATCTCATCCTAAGCAAGAATGAGGCTCTAGGGAGTATGTTGAAGATGTATGCTCTGCATATGCGTCGCTGCTTCAGATCGCCCACGAACGTCTCCATTCGGACAACTTCCAAAAGCTGGTCATCTCCGACTGCGTGTGTCGTGCTAGAAACGGACGCATGCACGCAGTACAACGCGTCATTCAGATGCAGACCATTCACGCGGCGATTATGGAGCACATGATGGCAGCCGTTAGTCTTCACGAAGTCTTACCCGAAAAACCTCTGCAAAGGCCCTAGACAGTTAGGGCAAAGCTCAGTTAGGTCGTATAGAAAGGCAGTCAATGGGCTGATCGCCTAGATTTATTGCCTAATTCGGAGTCAGAGACATTGGGTATTGACTCGTTCAAACACCATTTAATTTACGGGAACGAGTTGAACGGGGGAAAAGGGGACACAATCTGTTGTCAACCGCAGCAAATAATGCTAGCATTTTCAGTGGAAGCCATAAGCCTTCGCTAACAATCCCCGGCTGGAAACTGGTTGCCCCGGTCGGGTGGGCTCGGCATAACTCTTTAGAAAAACTGCCAGAAGTACGAGTTGAGAATGACCAAGTGGGCGAAAACCCGCAGAGGTTGAGGAGGAGCGCAAACCGCATCGCCACCGCGATAAATTCTTCCTTGCGCATCTATTTTGAGTTTCTGTCCCTCATACAAAATAACTTGGATGCTCTGTGTCCCGAGATGTTGCGCTCACTTGGCTGTGTCACCCAAGATCATGAAAGTGCCCTCAGCCACTGCACCATCATGGTTGCCAACCACGCATGCTCCCCCAAAGGAGTTGATAAAGTGGATTTTTAAGACCATTCTCCTGCTTCTTAACTCCGCTCCAGAGCGGTCTGTCTGCTTGACACTTTGCAAGAAATAGGATATACAACTCATGAGTTGGAGAGGCAGCGTATACCTATCGTAAAAAGTTTCTAACTAGCTCACCTATTAAGTTTGTGGTCGGGACACCTACCATTCCTACCGGGTCGTGGAGAACTGCTTTTGCGGACACGAATCTTTGCACTGATCTCCTCTAATATAAAAAGCACAAAGCAAGGAATTTTACCTTCCTTTTGGCGACATTTTGGGCGAGTTGTTGCCATAAAAACGTTACAAACCCTCTAAAATGGCGAGACTTTCTGTCCCCGTCAATTGTAGAGTTTTAGATTGCTTAAAGAACGACATATGGATATTGCTCTGGATGAACACCCAAATGTTCATGTTAACGAGATTAAATCAAACAGTTTACAGAAGTTCTCCCAACAACTGCCCGCCAAAACTGTGCAGAAGTACGAGGAATTCAGCGAGCGCTTCAATAAATGCGCAGATTTGCAAGAAGACTTGCAGTGATCCTTCAGGATGGTCGAAGACCTCGTCTCATTTCTCTCTAATCAACAATATTCGTCGTGTTTGCGCTGTAACTGACATAAATTGTGTTGAAGTGCAGTCCAAACGCAAGCATCATCCATAAAACATGAATAGAGTTACTTTTCCCAACGACAAACGGAGAAGGAGCGCGACTAATATTCAACTAGAGACTAACCATAAATGGAACAGCCAGGGTATCATTAAGAAGGAAAATCTATCGTGAGCTCAGAAGCCAACGATAAGGACACCAAATTCCTAGCTCTACGGCTTCTACACCTGAAACTGTTAGAAAACGTCGATTAATTCACGAGCCATACACGTTCACAGAATCAGACCATTTCAGAGTTGCATGAAATATGCCTCCCTCAAAATAATGGGCCACTTTCAAAAAGTGCAATTTTCTCTACTCACCAAGTGAAATGTTTTCTATGAAAACGCTTTCGTCATGCAAAGAGGCCTAGTAGAGATATAAAAATCCGTCCGTTCCAAGTTCTCTTTCTCATCTCGAAGTGCACTATGCCAGAGCTTCATCGTTGCTTTTTAGGTGAATACCTCTTAACGATGCGCCACGCTTCGATCCGTTCCTCCGAGATACAAGCTAAAGAAGTGACGTTCCTTGACATGAAAATAGGCCTTCCGCTGTAGAGGGAGTGGTTGAAATTTTACTGCTTCTGGGTGACGATATAGCTTTACACGCTTCTCGCCTTTCGTTTTTCTTCGAAAGGCATCTTGACCGATCTCCCCGAAGCTGGAGAGCATTGGTTCAGTGTCGCGCAAGCAGTGCATGGCGTCCTACGTGAAACGCAAAGAAGTCGCAGGGTCTTGCCCTGCTCAGCGCCGCGTGCGATGTGGACGCGGCAAGGACGCGATGTCGCGCATACCCATTGTTTGACCCCACAGCTGATGAACAGAAAGCCTAGACAGCGATGGGAGCATTTGGGGCACCGAAACGACAATGCTGGGTCGTTCGCTCCGACCCAGCAGTATTGTCGAAGCTCTTGACTTAGGGCATGTCTACATATATACAGGCTGGCCCGTAAATACTGCTACGAAAACAGTCCACCAAAACTGCTAAAATGGTTCCCTTTAGATAAATGATAAGGACAAAGGACGGCATTACTCAATCCCTTTTGGGATGCGCCACGAATTCTATTTCTACAACATGTCGTGGAGGCGACTTAAATGCGGATGCGTATTTGACCATGCAATGATTTGCAGGGGCCAGCCGATGGAGAAGTCAGCGCTTTATCCTTTCTACACAAGTCTGGTACCAATTCACCAACCCCGGAGGGTTGGAGGGCTTGGTTGGGCTGAGCGGGAAATCCGAACCAGCAATCCAGTATCGGTGCACGCCACAGCCGGCACCTCCTCCTACGCTCTACACGCCCGCCCATTAGATTCAACTGAAAACACCATTCGCATATGCACTACAGATCACGATAAAGCAGTATTATTCATAAGGACTCAGGCTCACTCTTGACTTAATGAAGGTCTCAGGTTGTGAGTAGCATTTTTTAGAATGCGTGAAATTCTGGAATTTTATTTCCCATTTGTTTCACTGATGACATCGGCCTATCCATCGTTATTTCAGTGTGGTATAAAGCAGCTTTTTCTCTAAGACTGCAAATGAACGAGCACCAAAATATGAAACTTGGCAGAATTTCAAGGCCACTCTATTGCAGGTCTGAAATTGGGAAGATAGACGGGAAACTGCTACGTCTTTTTCTTGACTTTCCTCTTATAGTCGACGCGCTGCCGCAGTGTGCATTTTGCTCCTAAATAGCGTAGTTAACACCAGCATTTTTCCTACCGAACCATAATTTTTACTGATTTTTACAGCCTTCACAAAACCCGGAGCGAGTCGGCGGAGGAAAAGTTGAGAAAATCGTGGAAGCAGAATAAATTCTACCCGCAGCCGATCTTTGTGGGGCATCAAATTTCCCAAAAGACCCTATTGCTTCAGAGTTTTTGGAGAGACTTAGCTATGAGAAATCTCTTATGAAAGGAAATTGTATCTGGGCTACCATTACGTGCGAAGCGATCCAGCTGCGCCAATACATTCTATTTTCTATTAGATTGTCCCGAAATTAATGAAGGTTTTCGACCTCCAACTTACGATTAGAGCGGGATTTTTTGGCAAGACTTTACCCTAGAAGAGTGCATAATTGCAAACTGTAACAAAGCTGGTTTTGTGAGCTTTCTCACTGTGCTATCCGTTTTTAATAGAGATTACTTCAGGGCAGATTTCGTAGGCTATAAATGATCGTTGGGCGCGTGTAACGCAGTCGGAGGAGCCGCGTCTGTCGCGTGCACCCAATACCAGGTTCCTGGTTCGGAGTTCCCGCCCAGGCCAACCAAGCCTTCCATCCCTCCGAGGTCGGTGAATTGGTACCAGACGTGTCTGGGAAGGATAAAGCGGTGACTTGTATCGGCTGACCACCGCAGGTCATTGTATGGCCAAATACGCATTCATATCACCTCCACGACATCCCGTAGAAGTAGAATGCGCTGACGCATCCCAAAAGGGATTGAGTAACGCCGTCCTTTATCCTATATCCTTTATAAATGATCGTGTTAAAGCAGCAATTTTGGTAGATTTACTTCTATGAGATCAAGCTCGGTCGTGCTGCAGCGGAAACAATTCGGAACATCAACCATGTGTGAGGCCAAGGAAATGGTAACGAATCCATGGTGATACAAAAAAGATTATAAAAATTTCGTCGAGGTGAACTCGATCTTGAGGATGGCATATCGCGGACGTCGCTCTGGCATTGACGACAACGAGTTGGAGACCTTGGTGGAAGCAAATACACGAGTGACTGTTCGAGAACTTGCGAAGGAACACTACGTAAGCAAATCAAGTGTTTGGGAACATTTGTGGAGTATTAGGAGACAAAGAAGTTAGACAAACGGATACCACACGAGCTGAACGACCATCAAAAAAATCGTCGGTTCGAAGTGTCGTCAGCACTGGTTCTCCGCAACAAGAAAGATCCATTTCTCGACCCATCATAACTTGTGACCAGATGTGAATCCCCTATGATAACCGGCGACGATCGGCTCAGTGGTTGGACCGCGATGAAGCTCCGCAGCAGTTCCGGAAACCGAAACTGAACCAAAGAAGATCATGATAGCTGTTTGGTGGTCTGCTTCTGGATTAATTCACCACAGTTTCTTGAATTCGGGCGAAACAATGTACGTCTAACAGATCGACGAATTGCACGAAAAATTACGACTTATGCACCCGGCAGTGGTAAACAGAAAAGGGCCGGTCCTTCTCCACGACAACGTGCGACCACACGTTGCGCATCCGACGCTGCAGAAGTTGAACGAGTTGGGCCACGAAACTCTACCAAACCCACCATATCCAACGGACCTTTCGCCAACCGACTACCACTTCTTCAAGCATCTGGATAAATTCTTGTCCGAGAAATGCTTCAAAAACCGAGCCCAGGTGGAAACTGCCTTCGACGAATTCATCCGCTCCAGAACTCCGGATCTTTAGGCAACAGGGATAAATAATCCACTATCTCGTTGGCAAAGATGTGTAGACTCGAATGGTTCCTACATCGATTAATAAAGTTGTGTTTCAGCTGAGATATGTCGTTTTAAATTTTGAGGTCTAAAACCTGGATTAATTTCCGGACAACCTAATACTTTCTTCTGCTTATAGCTCAGTCCTCATCTCATTCACAGTATCGTACAGCTTACGTTGCAATTTTTTAAACTGCACACAGCATTATGGTATTTAAGTTAGCACGCGGCTGAATAATGAATCTATTCTATTCGATGGTTGCATGGCAGTTGCACAAATGGGACGTTTATTACAGAGGAGGCCTTGAAAAGCCCTAAATCTACCACTATACAATTCAGTTAGTTGTCCGCGCTGTAGATGATGAGGCGTATCTCACGCACCTGGAAACCGAAGCCCCGCGCAGATAAAATGTGCCGTTCAACATGGAGTGTGCTGCAGCAGTGAAAGCGCAGCCTCCTCCAGCTTGACACAGCAGCATCTGCGCACGTTTCTCAGCATATCCAGAAGAGGTTCCCCTACGCGCGCAACAAGCGTCTAGAGTCAGAAGAGGTGACACCGTCGTCGTACGACAAGCGGCCGCATTCAGAATTCAACATGGGATGCTGCTGCGGTCGAGGAAGCGCAGCCTCCTCCTGCTTAACATAGCGGCATCTGCACGCGTTACTGAGCGTCTGGATCCGGAAGACGGGCCCCCTACGTCGCGCATCAGGCGTCCTGATTCCCAATATGTGTCGCCAACGTCTGCAGTCAGCATGGTAGCACCTTTAAGGAGGTGGTGGGTGGTAGAGAAGAGAAGTAAGGGACGACTAGGGTGGATCAGGAGAGCGACCAGGAAAGAAAGGAACAACCTGGAGGAGGGGCCAGGACGGGAAATCAGCAAGAAGAGGCCAGTAAGGGAGTCAATGGTGGAAACAAAGAAGTGGGGTAGGAGTTGGGACCAGGAAATAGGGAGGAAAGGAGGTGGAGGGGGGGGGGGAGACCAGTAAGGGCGGACCAGCAATTATTACGTTGGTGAAAAAGTCTTGCACCAAACATTTCGAAAAATTTTCAAGATTTAGCAGAAACTTGCGAGGACTGTTTGGTGCTACGCAGTTGTAGCACAAACATTCTAGAATATTTCGCATACGTGCCTATTTGCTTCTGAGGGCATATAAATACTACGATTGCAGTGAAGACTGTCTGACTCCGAGACTCGGACAAGGCTTTGCGACTGACTATCGCTCAGTCTCTCACTGTTCGTTTTCGTAATAAGGACTTTCCCGAGAATGTCGTCAAGGGAGATGATGAATCCTGGGTCTTCCTCGTAAACCATACTCAGAAGGCCCATTGGCTCCCTTAATGAGAACCACAACCTCAAGGCGGACATTCACCAGAGAAGGGTAAAGCTGTGTTGTTGGTGGGATTTTCGAGGAAGGCTCTATCGTGAACTTCCTGATAACGGCACTGCAGTAACAGCGAACATCTACGCTACACAGCTGCAGAAGCTGAGCGAGGCCATGTCGCGCAAACGGCGGGTACATAGGGACGCTTACCTTCTTCACGACAATGCTCGCCCCCCCCCCCCCACATTGCAAGGTCGTCTCACCAGAAGTTGCAGGGGCTTAGGTGGGAGGTGCTGCCCCACCCACCGTATTCGTCAGTTCTTGCGCCACAGAACTACCATCTCTTTCGAGCTCTCAAGCAACATCTAAGGGATAGCTGCTTCAACTACCGAACCGAACTGGAATCCGAGATGGAGCACTCTTTCGAGTGACAGCTGACTTCATTCTGAAAGAAAGGATTTCATGATCTCCCCATTAGATGGCAGAAGGTTGTAGATGTAAATGGTCACTACTTTGTAGATTAAAGTCGCTCATAAAAGAAACAACAAAATTTAAAAAAAAATACGCTGTGGTGCAAGACTCTTTCACCAACCTAATAGATCCAGCAAGAAGAAACGAGTGAGAAGGGTCCCGGCGTTCGGGTCCGGAAAGCGTGTCAGCGATATCCGGAAACACAAGCTGTTAGGCATGAGAACGCTTGCGGAGGAGCCGTCTGAGGGCTCCAATCCATATACTTAATCGGTTGGATGTAGAATTCCCAAATCTGAAAGACATCGTTCTGGTCGAAGCGATGCATTTCTCAACCATAAAGGAGCATCCACGTTTGCGTTATGTTAGCCTGCGATCTGAGGTCAGACAGAAATCATGGAAATCCGCACGGGTTCTCGTCTATACGTTGACAGTCCCCACACTCCCTCTCAGCTCAGCAAATGCGGCTACGACTCAACATTTTTCGGAAATCCCCTAATCGCCGTCGGGTCCACTTTTTTCGAATCGCACAGAGACACGAAGCCTGGCACCGAGCACCGATTCGATTGCTGGATAGCAGACTTGAGCAGCGTAGTTATTAAAGTTTAATTATGACAAGACAATCAATCGATTCACATCAAAGAGCAACTAGTATCAGTTTCTGTTGAAGAGACCGAGCGTCCCGGACTTCTTCTTGATCTTGTCGGTCGGCGAGCTCTTCCCGGAATTCTCGTTCGTCAACGATAACGACGTCTTCGAATCGCCCATGCTCCCTCGGCGCAGATCATCCACCTAAACGAAGTACGAGATGGAACCTCAGAACCTCATAGCGTCTCACATTACAGTACAGGCCGTCTGAACAGTAAAGAGTCACCTCAATCTTAAGCTTCTCGAGCTCAGCCTTGCGCAGTTCAATCTCCTTCTTCAGATCTTGCTCACGAATATCCAACTTGAAAGGAGCAAATGCAACGAGAGCCGAAGTCAACCAGAAATAAGAGAAAAGTTGGAAAAAGTCCTTACCCTGGCAGCTCTTTCATTTATCTTCGCCTCCCTTTCATTCACTCGATCAGCAAACGTCTAAATTAACTCCATTCAGTTGCCATAAACTATAACACTGTTATCAAGAAGGATAGCGGCTTGAGGCAAATTAATTCTTTCTAAAAAAATAACAACAAAGTAGAAAAATAAAAAAAACTACAAATCAAGTTGCAGTTACGACCAATACAGCAAGATATGAGCAAAAACAGCGGCAAACTTACTTTTTCGAACGCCTTCTTTTTCTCAGTCAACTCCTGTTCCTTCTTTTTCCTATCCTCCTCCATTTGTGTGAATGGATCCCTAAACAACTTGAGAGATCATGCGCACTACACAATTCACCGGCTGAAGAAGGCTGTCGTAGTAATTCTCCCTCAGTTGCTCACCTATCCATAACGTGCTTCGGGAGCTTATCCATTTGCCGGAGTCGGAAGTTCTCGTAGTGAACGGAACGCGTCACATCAATCATGTCGATCAAATTCGTGCGGACGACCATATCTCGCAGCGGGATGAAGTCATTGTGGGCCATGTTTTCGACTTCGACCACGCCCCACGGGTATTCTCTGAAAACTCCACGTAAAGCGCTGCTGGTAGACACTTTCAAGCAAAAAAACTAAGGTTCAACATGTCTGCGCCAAAAGTGCCATCGTAGCCGTCCTCACTGACCTATATCTTATCTTTTTCCCATCTTCCTCCTTTAAGAGGTTACTACCAACGACGGCGAACGGTAGACAACTTTTAAGTCGTTCGCTAGCAGCCTAAAGCAACAGAGTACCGAATATCACAAATCATGCATAAAAATTAACACAGAGACGAACGGAAGGTAGAATGCGACTCAACAATGTAAAATTACAGCAATTATATACATTTACAAAGCTACAGTCACCTTATCCTTCTCGTCCTCAACCTCGGGGAACTTATAGAGCTTAATATCATTTGCGGCAATGTCCTTGTTGATCTGAAAACGAACACTTTATTAAACCTTTAAAGATACATACTTGAATGACACCTTGTTGAAAAGAATCAAGAAGTGGTTGGCCAACCCGTTTCAGATACACCACGAATTCTAGGTCTACTCGCTAACGTCGAAAAATTTGAACGCATTGGCCTGCATAATTATGCTTGTGCGCGTCAGCTGTGGCCTGCATGCCGATTCAAGAAACTTGTTTCGGATTTGCCGCCCAGCCCTTCATTCCTGCGGTATTGGTGAACTCGTATACACTAGTCCGTGAGGGATAACACTCTGAACTGCTTATCGGCTGGCCATCGCTTTCCATTGTATGGGTCAAATACGCTTTGTACCATTTTCACATAAAATTCAACGTTTTTCAGATCAAAGTCAACGTTTTTCAGACCAAATTCAACGACTTTCGAGTCAAATTTCACGTCTTCTTTGCAAGTTGTACGTTTCAATGTTTACTTCTTCCCAAAAAAATTCCAGAATGTCAAAAAAAGGCTATCCAACGAAATTAAGAACTATTTTGCATCCTGTACTATTAGAACTATTAGAAAATTAAAAACGATTTTTAAAGGAAGAAAAATAGAACTGAAGGCTATCCAACAGAAAAAGACTATCCAACGAAAATTAGAACTGAAGGCTATCCAACAGAAAAAGACTATCCAACGAAAATTAGAACTGAAGGCTATCCAACAGAAAAAGACTATCCAACGAAAATTAAAACTATTTCGCCTTCTCTACTATTATTAGAACTATTAGAAAATTAGATCGATTTTTTAAGGAAAAAATTTAGAGCGATTTCGCTTTTTCGTTTGTACAAGTTGATAATGCTCCGTGCAGTCTTCTCATTGACACCAGCACTCTGAACAGCTTCGTGTGTGGTCCTTCCATCGACGAACACCAACTTGACCAAGACCTCCTTCTGACTCCGAGACACTCGACTGTATTGGCCGCGTTGCTGGCTTTGTGGAACGTCTTGATGATCATTGCTCATGTTGCTTGCAGACATGGCAAATCGCCCAATGACAAGAAAAAGTGGAGAGGTCCGTTTATATGATACGGGAGAAGATTCCAGTAGAGCGTTGAATTTGTTTTGAAAAACGTTGAATTTGCTTTGAAAAACATCGAAATTGATTTGAAAAACGTTGAATTTCAACTGAAAATTGTATAAATTGTCTGCAAGCCGTCGAGTAGAAGCAGAATGCATGGCGCATCACAAACAGGAACTGAACAAAGCCACCCGCCATCCTTCTACTGAGCCTTTCCTAATAGGCCTGGTATCGTTTCAGCGATATCAGAGTGATACAAGGCTTGACTACCTTGGTCGGGACCCGAACCAAGAACCTCAATTTGTGGAGTGCTAGGGGCAGTATGTGTTTCTTCCAACTACGCTACCATGTTCATAATCGGCTACGTTGATACGGCGAGAAATGTGTTGAGCCAATCACTGACAATCTTGAGAAGATAGGCGACCCCAACATAAATTAGTAAACACCCTTATGGAGAACTTACAGACAGCCGGACAGTCTGCTGGGACCAAATTCATCAAGCGCTTACGGCCTTCTAACGGTGAAAATACCGCCAAACCTGATGCTGAGTCACCATGTGCAAGTGTAAAGCCTCAAAGAGCCCACTCTGGATGAATGCCTAGGCGTGTCGATGAATAAGCGACCGGAATGGCTTGTTTATGTATAGCAAGATGATGGCTCAAGTCATAGCAAAGGCAAATTGCGGCTAAAAAACTGCCCTATTCCCCTCCGCGATCGGTCAATTATCGCCAGGCTTGTCTTTGAAGACAAAAAGTACATACATCCTCATAGAGTAGCACTTTCGAAAATTGAATAAGCCAAAGAAAGCACCTCAACTACTCTCACAACATAATTGGAAGTAAACTGCGTGGCTCATCGGATGACAAGTTGATTTACATCGACTCTTAATTTATGACGTCTATAGATAATGGACGGGCGCGTGTAGTGCAGTCGAAGGAGGTTCCGGCTGTCGCCTGCACCCGATTCCAGGTTCCTGGTTCGAATTTCCTGCCCAGGCCAACCAAGCCTTCCATCCTTCCAAGGAAGGTGAATTGGTACCAGACTTGTCTGGAAAGGATAGCGCGCTGACTTGTTCATCGGCTGGCCACCGCAAGTATGGCCAAATACGCATTCAAATCGCCTCCGCGATATCACGTAGAAGTAGAATGTGTGACGCAGCACCCAAAGGGATTGTGTAGCGCCGTCCTTTATCCTTTATAGATAGTGGACGAGCAACATTCTTCTCCGTGTCCACTAATTTGACTCCACTATTCTTCTACGACTCAGAAACTAGGATATCGGGAGAGCAGCATGAACACGCTACCGAGCATCGGAAAGACGACGCTTGGTGTCATTTACACGGGTCAGAAGTCTACAGGATTTAAAGCTAATTTGACGTTCGAAGAACAGAGACGCAGTCGCATGGGCCAAGCCGTCCAAAATTAGGTGAGCCAGTCGCGTCATGTGCGTAACAGAAACCCGCTGACAAGAACCGTAGCATACTGGATTTCGCGGAACGTTAAAAGAACACCAGGGCGTCCACCAACGCGTTCGTCGAACTTCTTGTGAAAGCCTTAAACGAACGATTTGACGCTCTTCATGTCCCTCGAGCGAGTAGGATCCATTGGAGCACTCTACCACGCGACAGAGAGGATTGCAGACGTTGCTGGGGCCGGCTCGAGCAACTCGATAACCAACGAGACCAGGGGTGATACATATTATACATAGTAGAGCAACTGAAGCAACCAATAAATCAGCAATAGCTACGCAGAAAAGGAGCGCGATTCCAACATTTAAAGGATAAAGGGTGAGAGACGGCAAACACCGACCCCTTTTGGACGCGCTCTGCGCTCATCTTCCATGGCATGTATATCTCCAGGTACGTTGAATGCGTAGTTGAGCTATGAATTGACTAACGATGGTAAATCGACGGACAAGCCTACGGTTTATGCTTCAACTCAGTTTCTTTAAACCTTAAGCGGCTGGTATCGAGGTTGCAAGCGCTCATAACGATGTTTTGTTGGGATCAAAACTCTGGCACCAGGCAGGACTGCAACCAGCACCTCCTGCTGACCGAGCGGGAATGCTCTATGCTATTAGATCACCGGCACTGTTTTGCAACAAGGCATCGTTATGAGAGCTACGTTTTATGCTTCCCGGACAAGTCTGGTATCAAACAATCGATCCTTCGAGGGATGGAAGGAATAGCTGACGTAAGCGGGGGGAGGGGGGAAGGGCGAACGACTAATCTCGATTCGAGATGCACACGAGAATCTACGACTGCTCCGGACGATTCATGCGCAAAATCCCACCTTGCTCCATTTAATCGCTTTTAACCTCTCACAGAAACACTGCACAGGACCCACCTGTGCTTTGAACTTCTTCAGTTCGTCCTTCGTTAAGCAATCTGCCTTCGCGATAACTGGTACGATATTAACACGAGTGTGCAGCTGCTTCATAAACTCGATATCCAGAGGCTTTAATCTGGAATTTAAATACGCATCTAGGCTAGTAAGGAAATCTTTGAACTCCAACTTACCCATGACCACTGGGCTCAATAAAGTACAAACAAAGATGCACACATTTGTCGACCGGCCGTTCCTTCCTCTCTATTTTCGTCTCTTCACAGAAATATTCCAAGAATTTTCCATCCACATAGCTGATAATCGGCTCCCAGCTGAAGGAAAAAACACCAGAACCACTTCAAGGGAAGACTTGTGTTGATTAAACTTCAGTCTTGGTTTCTCCAACTACTCACCACTTTGTGTTATTGACGGCGTCTCCAAATCCGGGTGTGTCCACTAGCGTCAGGTTCAACTTGACTGTGTTTTCAACTAACTTTACCTGAAAAGCCACCACTTAACTTTAAGCGATGCAATTGCTTAGCAAAAGCAGCCTTACATGCTTCTCCTCGATTCGTACAGTGGATCCAGTGGGCGGCGGAGTGGCTTTCAAGTCGTGGATTTCCGCCAGGAACAACGTGTTGATGAATGTGGACTTTCCAAGGCCACTACGACCTGCAACAGGCTGTAAGCGCCTTGGGTAAGCTTTGGGACGAAAAGGAGTAATGGGCTCGTGATAACGAATGCTCAAGAGTCGAGTATATACCATTTTCATGTCGAACTGAACACTTTTCAAATCAAATTGGACACTTTTCTAAACAAACTTGATGCTACTGAAATCAAACGAACGTCTTCCAAATCGAAACGAGCTTCATAGAATTTAAACTAGACACTCTCTCAGGTTGGAATAATTTAGTGCTCCAGCAAAATTTCGCATAACTTTGAGGTTTTAATTCGCCTGCTCAAGTAAACGCATTGGTTGAAATTTTATGAAACTCACTTTTTGAGGAAAAATAATAGTCTAAAGCCAGTTTTAAAGAACAGCAAGGTGACCAATTTTTAGTGCCAAAAGGAGAGATTGCGCCATGTGTTGTCCAAGACGCCCCGATTCTCATTCGATTGATAGCAAAATGTTGTTTGCATGTAGTTTCACACCTGTAAACGACACTACTATTACCGTAAAGAAAACACTCGCGTCTAAATTGCCACAGGTAGCGTTGAGTTTTCCGGGCGAGTTGGACGAGTTTTCGACGCAAGTAGAAGACGCATATCAATACTTGCATTCTTCATGCAAGCAGCATTTAGACTACCAATCAAATAAAAATCGCAACCTACCAATCAAATAAAAATCGCAACGATCTAATCGAGTGAATGGCGCGCTCTTCCTTGAAAACAAATTTTATTCTTTTTCTCCAAAAAATAAAAATTTCATAAAATAATCAATTTATTGGGACAGGTAAACTAAAACATTTCAAGGAAAGTTTAATAAATTTTCCATTAGCAAAAAAAAAAATATTCTAATCAACCAGTTGTCTGTAGTTTAACCTGCCAGAAGATCACTTCGATTTGGAAGACGTTCATTTCAGCTTCAGAAGCATCAAGTTTGTTTACAAGAATGTTCAATTTGACATGAAAAGTGTCAAACTTCACATGAAAGTGGTACACTACCTCTAGCCTTCAAGGGAACTCACCTACAACCATTAGTGTGAAGTTGAATCCATCCTTAATAGCTCTGCGGAATACTTGATTAGGGAAGTTAGCGAAGCCCCAATAATTCTGAGGCTCAGTGAGCGACGTGCGCGACTCGTCGAGCTTTGCTCGGCTCATGCCTGAAAGACTGTCATCGAATGGAGGCCGCTTCGAAATTGACAACACGGAGAATGCGATCTACACGAGCCAAGCACTCGGAGTGACAAGTACGAAGACGTGCGGACCGGCGACAACATGCCGCCCTGAGCAGTTGATCGCCGCGAAACCCCGCGATTCCACGTTTTTGCTCTTCGACCAGTCATCGCTAAAGCCTGCGATTGCAGCCGCAGGATGAAGGATGAAGACCTTCGTCAATCCAGCCCCTTCTGGGGTACGTCGCGCACTTTGCATCCGGATGGATCATGAAAAATAGTAATACGACTAATCCTAATCAACAGCATGCAGTGAGAGCCAATAGAAGCACCAGTGTTCTCGTCCTCCTTCCAGATATGGCAACAATTGAGCAGCCTCGTAAAAACGGAAAGCGTGGACGAGCCGGACGCAACCAGACTGGCCAGCTGGAGAAAAAGTGCTTCGCAACCTTCACACCTCTTGAAAACTATTTCTCCTTTTCTGTACAAGCAACGCTCACAGGACAGTTTTAAACACACTGGTGACAACTTCTACTGCATCTTGGTTTCATTTTATCTCATCTTTCCTACTCGGAGATTCCACCACATGACCTTTGCAATTTTTAATAATAAAAAAACACAAACAGAAACAAAACAGCAATAAAGAAGCAACAACCTACTCGACACTGCTTGTCGTCGTAATAAGTAATAGAGTAACGTTTGAACGTACGCGCCAGTATTTTTGGTATTAATGTCATCCCATTATTAGAAAGGATCCATTTTTATTTAACTTTATCTCATTTTTTATTCAGAGCAAAGGATAAAGCGCGCGAGAGAGAGAGTGCAGGCGAGAGAGCGCCACCGACGGGGGCCTTCCGCGGCCAGAGAGCCAACGACAATTTGTCGCAGCGCGCCGCATTGCAACAAGTGTCGGCAACAGGGAGTATAACAACCCACTGTGGCGACTACGCACAGCACCCGCCCACTGTCGCCGGCATTGTCGCCGACAGAGCGACGAAGCAAAACATATGCCTAACGATAAGGCCTATGTTGTATTTCGGCGACGCTGTGTGCGCGGGCTGCTACGCACTGCGTAGCAGCTTGCGTAACACTGTCACCGACGTCGCCAACAGCGTCGCCAAGCGTGTAACATAGGCCTAAGACGCAACCGCGGAGTGAGGGTGTTAAAACAGTGATGAATACAGACCCGATCCAGATGAAGATGAAAGAGCAGCAGCTGAGATGGCACGGGCACAACCTCAGAAGGCTAAATTACCCCAGTAAGTTTGTCCTAGAGTTTGAAGCTGGCGTAAAGGAGGAGCACCAAAGAAAAGGTGAATAAACGTCATGGAAAGAGAACTCGCCGAAGTCAGCGCCACGGCAGATGACGATCATAGGTGGATGAGGAGGTGGCGGAGCACAAGAGCAACGGACCCTGCGTGGAACTAGACTAGCCCGCTCAGGAGATGAAGGAGAGAACAAAGGCTTGAGAAGGTCGTATTTGGAATCAATGACGACCTTCTGAAGCTTTAATAGCAATAGGTACTTATAGAAAGAGAACAGAAGATATAGAGTATTAAACCCTCATATATTGATAGATATTGATAGCAGTAAGATTTTAGAAGAATCATCACAAACTTGCAAAGACGCAGAATCGAGTGATAGAGAAACCTAACAGCATCCCTTCGTGAGTACAAAAGCGACACCTTCTGCCGACTTTATCACACATACAAAGAACTATACGAAGTGCCAACGCTAATCTATAAATATACCAAGCCACTGAGGACTTTCCATTGGAAAAACGAAGAGATTAGACGCTAGCCTGCAAGGAAACCCACACGCGTTCTCGAACACTGAAGCAAAGCCTCATTTTTTAAAGAACCACAATTCACCAGGTAAACCTTCCCAATGCTGTATCACCAACAACACCTCCACTTCACCAAACTAAAAACAAAATCGCAAACGCGTGCCTGCCAACACTCTGGCATTGTTAGATATCTTATCAACCCGCATAAAACGAAACGCTCTAAGAACACGATATTTACGAGCGTTCTTTATTTTAGCCAGTGGTCGCAAACATTCATGAGGTGTCGTTAGAGAGGAAAAGGAAACCTCGGTGTTGTGTGTTGCGTTCGCGAGGCAACATGGAAATACGATCGTGCACTTTTCTTTTTCGGAGCGATGAGCAATCAAGGGTCTTTGTCCGGCAGCCAGGCGTATGTGAAGGTATCCCACAGAAGGCACGAGAAATTAGAGATCGACAACTGCGACGTGACCTTCTGACCTTCAGACGTGTTCAAATAAACATCCTCCAGCGAAACATAGATTATTGTAAAACCCAAATTTCGTCGCTATTGGCTGAGAGGGGAAATGCATTATATTGAATTGCGTTGGAATACATAAGCCATGTCAGCCATCCGATGCTGGTCGTCCCGTGAAGGCGCTTTGAGCTCGGAAGGATTCAAACCTGCTCTACGACCGGCTTCCACGACCGATTCAACACTTCATAATTACATACTTGATCGCCAGGCCCTTGACCGACCGCCCACGACTTTTGCACGTGCGCTGCGTTGCCCACTTGACGAAGAAAGTGCTCGCAATTAATCAGCGTTTGCACTTCCCGTACTGTAGGACGTTGGCACTTCAAACAGCGTGCACATGCCATTCTTGGTTATTGGAATTAAGATCGAAGCCCAGTCCAGCACCTGACTTCAGATCGTCTTCCACAGAAGTTTTGTCACTGAAGATGCTCAACGCTTTCGTGCAGCCCGTTAAGTTTTTGTCAGTAAAACATTTATCATAGCAAAAATTCAACAAACACAAAACATACTGTACAAACATCTTACATTCGAGCCTGTTTGCTAATTTGAAAAAGCCTCGCTCAACTGTTATTGCAAACGCCACAAAAATACAAGTAGATTAAATGATAAGAATAGTGAAGCATGCGCCTTCTGAATCGCGAACAAATAGGAAGTTCTGTGAAAATACAATAGTTAGAAACGTTGTAATAGTCGATATAAGTAACGAAGAAATCCTACCTGGAATACTTTTGTAGAGGAATAGTTAGGGAAGGTAGGTATAAAGACCGAGCTTAGTCGACCGTCACTTGATGAACACGCCACGTATTCCACTTCTACAGATATGGTGTAGACAATTCTAATTCGTCTTTGACGTATGCAAGTACAGCGGCCATCTGACGGACAAGCAACGCTATATCCCCCCCCCCCCCCCTTATACAAGTCAAGTAGTAATTGAGAAACCCTGTATGGATGGACGGTTTGCTTGCCCTGGATGAGACCTGAACCGACAGCCTCAATTAGTAGTACACGTGGCAGCCGGCGCATCCGACTGCGATGCCGGCGTCCGAGAAGAAATAGTGGAAGAAATACAACAGTTGATCGTAAAAGTTGAGTGAGTAGACATAATTGGAACTAATGATGGGAAGCAACACCGTATCATAGAATGGAACTCTTTCTTCACACTAATAGAATGTTGAAGGTGTTGTGTCTCGTTGAAGCAGACTTGAGCTAACTTTCGAAAATTCAAATCATAGCCAGGAAAGGCCCGTTTTGGATATTCAGGTGATTTCTTATGTAGCAATTCGATTCAGCAGCTCTCAAGAAGCCTTATTTCGCGGCAGATTCCTTACGATTAAATTACTACGGCACCAGGTCCAAGTCATCACAGAGCACTGTATTAATATCTCCTAACCGTTGTGAAGCTGACAATGAATCTCGCAATCTCCCGAGATACGTAAAATGTATTATCCTTGGGGCCGAATGGTCATATCGTTAGTTTCTCTGAAGCAAGACTGTCGCAAAGTTGTCGGTCATGTCACAGGAAAGAAGAGAGAATGGACGAACCGAATATCGGAGCAGCTTTAAAAGAAGCCTCTTATAGTATGGGCTGATATTTTTGTCACATGGAAAAAGTAACTTTCCACTTCGAAATGAAAGATGTCAACAAATAATTAGTCATTAAAAATAATCCTGTTTGGAAGCTCAAAAAAAGGTGAGATCAAAACAAAGATGTAGCAGAGACCGCTCGCGATGAAGAGTTTTGGCACTGGTCGCAGAACGGAGCGGCAACCTATACAGGCTAAACGCATGTGACGACAGCCGCAACTACTGGCTGCCTCGACTCATGTGAAGAATGCCGACTGGCGCTGCTCAGCGCTCACATGTTTATCTACAAGCACTCGTGCTAGGGAGTTAGAATCTCACTTGAAGCTTATCTAGCTTTTCGAACAAATAGGGAAAATAACTAAAAGTCGAATGTGTGAATGCATGCGAATTCTAACGCAAAAACTGTATTTACAAAATATATATTCATTTATTATGCATCAAGTCTTAGTCTTCTAAAGCCAAAATGGCTCTCAAAACAAGCTTGTCACCTATTCTCATTGCACAGCGAAGCACCATGACTGACACAATTCTTGGTACAACCACCCGCTTCCAAAAGAGCTGCCACAAGATCGTGATCTCAAGGCTATGAGCTTCGTAGAATACGTGGTGCTGAAGGAGTTAGTGCACCAGAGCCAGTATCTGCATGGACGAGCTCAATAGGTAGTCGAAGGAGTCCCTAAACACATGGACACCCTCCTCCCGAAAAACTAATTTAGTTTGAAAAGCTCCGAAGGCCTTTACCAGTCAAACTGAATTGACTGAAAGAAAAATAAGCGAGAAGTAAACAACGAAGTTTGGATCGCTCTCCGACTCTTAAGCTAGTTCGATGCCATATATTCAGATTCTATTAGGCTGAGTCATAGATTTCGCAACAAAATTGGCCTTCCTGCAAAAATAAGATTATACCACAAAAGAAAAATGATTGACTTAAATGAAGTAATTGGCGTTATTCTCTATGAGGTCCTTCCGCTTTTCATGAACTGAGTGGATTACATCTCTGTAGAATTCGGTTGGTTTCGACCTGAAGAACTCGTGTACCACCGCCGTGGCCTCATCGACTTCGGCGAAGCCCCTACTATGGAGGAAGTGATCCATCAAACGAAGCTATTGGTAGTCAGACGGCGCAATGTCCGGATGTATGGCAGTTGCTTGATTTTGGTCTACCACCAATTCCTAGAATTTTTCCAATGTCTGAAGTGCCGTAATCGGTCGGCTGCTGCCCTGGTGGATGAAACATTTGCTCATATCGACTTCTTTATCCACTAATTTTTGCTGGAACTATATGAGGCGAAAGCGAGGGTCGAGGATGGTTTGACCACGTAAAGCAGCTCCCGGTGCACTGGATCACTACACGTCCACCAAACGCGTAGCAGGACCTGCTTTCGGTGGAGCTCCGGTTTTGACCTCAGAAACTCCAGCTCGTTGCGTTCCAGCTATTGCATTCCGGCTTTACTGTTGCAGTGAAGCATCCGCTTTTCATTGCTGGTAAGGATTCAATCCAAGCCCCCTCGCCGGAAGTGGTGACGCAGCTCTCGGCAGTCGGAAGCACAACGATTTACTTGGGATTCCGTTGAACCATGAGGTGCTGACGAAGGCGATTTTGGCGACCTTCCAATCTTCTGCAGCAGACGAGCGGTTGTTCACTGGGAGGTGCGGAGATCAGCGGCCAGTCCTAGTGTGGTTTGAGAACTCGACTTGATGGATTTGCGCAGGCGCCCTTTGTTTAGGGCAGTTGGTCTTTCCGGGCGTGGTTTGCCTTTGATGCCCTTCTCTTTTGGCGGAAGGTAACTTCTGAAACCATCTCCAATATTTTTTTTCGGTTACGAGTGAAAGTGAATAAAACTTTTAACGACGCAAGGAAAATTAAGGATTCATAACTCAAAACGATCGCTAGAAAACAAGCTCTCAAGCAGAGTATAATTCTTCAGCAGGTTTGCTTTGAAAAAAAAATATGACTCAACCTAATATATAATAACCGCAGCCTTAAATGATAAAAGTAGCGTGACACAGGTGTTTTTTTAATAAATCGAGCAAACAAAATCTTAGAACGCACCTCCCATATGGAGGTGACCTTTGTCTCATTATTAATCACTAAGCGATGGTCACTGTACAAAAGAAAAGACGTAAACAAAGAAGCAGATCAAATACATTGTTGAAAACGCCACTTTACGAAAAAGTACACACTAGCAGCTTCTTAGTGAACAGTCGGTCGATTGGCATTCTCGGCGCGATAAAAGAAAGAAAGTACAGAAGTCCTCTGAACTGATAGTGCCCACATTGGCAAAAAGGTCGTTCTGGTATGAGACGGAAGGCACGCAAAAGATTTTGAGAGCACAGAAGCAACAGGGTTAGGATGCACGAACGAAAATGCCCATCATCTTCGCCGCAGTAATCAAGGAGTAATCCAGTGCAGGTGAGGGGCATTTTGTGACAGCTACACTGGTGCAGCAGCGAAAAGCACAAAATCAAAGAACGTCCTTGCAACCGCGTTACTTATAGAAGGAATCTGTGGTCAACTAATTCAACTCAACGCACTATTCGGGAAGTTTTGGCACAGGAAGCACTGAGTGAGCCCAGCCAGTTCAGCAAGCGCATTCAGGGAGAGGCAAATCAATACTATAGTGAGCAGTTGCGCAGCTGTTCAGGACGAACCGGCACATCTGGCAGAAGATGGGCGAGGGAGCACCAGCGCGCAGGCGGCAATCGACCGACCGACCGCCATTTACATAATGGGCTATTGACGGATTTCAAAGTCGAATTGAATCGCACACGTCGCGCATCCCAGTTAATTCATGCAGAAGCGTCGGTGACCCTTGTCGTTATGTCTAGGTGGAGCGCAACTGTTTTTGTAGGTTACGCATGGAGCTACACGAGAACCAAAACATGCTCTGCGGAACATGGGACTCAGAGGACTTCATGAAACGGTGGTAGCGGGAGGAATGGCGGTCGCATTATGTGCTTCCAAAGATCAGACCGTAGCCTGGAATATGAGAGATCGAGCGTACGACCTCATGTAATCTTTTCGATTTAACCGCTGGATTCCAATTAAGTCGAAATTTCAGAACCCAATGAGATGGTTTTGGTAGAAATGCAACTAATTGTGTATTCAGGGACAAACAATGAAACTGGATGTATGACAGAACTGGCACGAGACGCCGCTTAACACATGGCCTGCGCCGGCTGAGTACTGGTTAAAGGATAAAATGTAAGATCGTGTTGATCTAACCTCTTTCGGGAGGAATAGCATACGGAAGACTTTAAAAATCAGTAAAACCGGGCAAAATCAGTGATGTTGCGCACACGACGTGACTCAAGGATTAACTCAATTACGTCTCATAGTTACTGCAGCACATCCCTTCCGTATTCCTGGTCTAATTGGAACCTGCATTGTAGACGTTTTAGAAGACAACGTACAGACCCGAAGCAGAGGTCATTCAAATTTGTCACACATTGCACACTCCTCCTCCACTCCCCTTATAACACTTCATAAATATTCAAGAATAAACAAAGCTACTGAATCATGCATATATCAAGTGCTGTCCAGAAGCATAATTGGAGGACAAAAACCACGGCCAACTTTTCACGTTCTCAAAGCAGCTATGAAAGAATTCAATTTTTGTATTTATCCTAATCGGAGGAGAGCATATAGTGTCTTTCATCTTCATTCCCTCCCTTGAGTTTCTACGAGAGGTTCATGTTGTTCCGTATGATTTAGATTTTGTGACATAGTTGTATGGCACGAAAGGACTTAAGCAGTTGGCACTTTACGGATGCATCTCCCGGATGGAATTATTTATCATTTTTTCTAACAACTCCTCTGTTGGAAGCTCCTTGAAGTTAAGATCCTGCTGTATATGTTTCTAGAGCATTGCTAATTCCTGTTTCGAAACTGATCGGACAATTATTGTAGCAGCTGGAGTCTGGAGGCTACTGCTTTCACCCCATGTGAAGTTGTGTGTCACGCTATCTTGCATGACACACAACTTCACATGGGGTGAAAGCGAGGTGAAAGGAGATATTATCAGGTATACCCCCTACTAGACTCATTAAAAAGGAGTTCGGATGTATAACAAGGACAGCTGCCCTCATAAGAAATAGATCGCTTCTGACAACAACTGGTCTATTGCAGAATGAGTTAGAAGCAAAGCACTATTATCTAGCTGATCTTACATTAGAGGGTAGGCAAAGCGCATTGAGTAAGCAACCAACATGTCTTCTTTAAGGTCTGCAATGTTAAAAATGCAATACACAGATACATGCAAACTAAATAAAGCACACCACTGCTGACCTTCATCATGAAGCACATCTATCCGTGTGACTTGGAAAGTGAGATTTCGTAAATCCAAGAAACTCTCCAACAAATCGCAGTAAACCAAGAAACCACAAAACAGACTTCAATTTGTGCACACCCGTTCATAAAATTGCCTCTAATGTACTGTAGTAAACGGACGCTGGAAGTTTTTGAACAGGTCTTCGAAAGTAGGAGGCAATAAAGGTTTGATAAGGATCTGGTCTGATGAAGGAAGCCTTGAAACAGACCTGAACTTGCACGGCGGACCCAAACTGCGCAGCCTGTTCTAAATTTTAGTAATGCTACTCAAAATTACATAAACGCGAAGAAGCAAGAGGTGAGACAGAAGCTCCCTGCAAAATCGTGAGCCCTATTAGAAGCGAGATTACACACCTCTTTTTGTTTTACGTGTGAAACCGCATGATCACATGAACAAGCTCCATGATATTGACACTTTTTGGTTTACTGTTTAACGGAGTGCTCAAAAAATCGGTGCTTCAAATACTGTCCGTTAACTAATGAAGTTAGCACTATCGAGGACTAACCTTTACTAGCTGATTTCCGTAGGACACTTCCATCTAAGAGGTATCCAAACTGCCCCAAAAAAGAGAAAAAAAGACAGAAACAACAACCTTGGGTCTATCCTATTTGGGGATGGGGGGGGGGGGGTGCCACTGTATGCCCAGCCGAATTTTTGAATAGAAGAGACAAAAATGATAATAAAGCAACGGTACTATTAAAAGACACGCAGAAGTAACTTGCATGACATCCACTGCAGATCTAGGCAACTACGGTATGTTTGAGCGTCAATTCTGGTACCTACGATACGACAGTATCCCTGTTTTTGGATCGACTCAGAGGATCCACACAGCCGACTGAGATGACAGAAGTCCTAGTTCAAGGGAATACGCTGAATCACTTTGGAGTCGTTTCACTACCTAGTGAGAAAACCCCGTCGATTATGCACCAAAAACGTGAGCGGCTACACGACACCAATCGGTACTATTGTACTTTTGGTACCCCACTTAATCTTGTTCAAAATAGGTCTACTAGGGGTAATCTGCCATGGGAAGAACGAATATCATAGTCGTTTATTGCGGAAATGTCTTATAAGCCCGCTATATTAAGTTGGAATCGCCCAAGGCTTTGCGAAATAGCGCGCGCTGGTAAGAGACGCAGAGACTCCGCCCCCCCCCCCCACCAGCACGCATTCGCGGCCGTCTCGGGTGGGGGGGGGGGGGGGGGGTTACCATAATATGCCGTGGCGCGCAGGCGTAGCCACTAGATACTCGCGGCGAATTAAACGCAGTCTTATCTCCTCGTTTCGATCTTATTTTCTTCCAAATAGGGCAAGAGAGGGACCTCTAGGATGAAGGCAATTTTAACACGGGTGTCCTAGTGGGCCCACACCCCGGAGTCCCATCCCCTGTCTAATTATGTGCTCTCCTCCGCGTGAGCGAAAGATAGCACACAACAGAGCTTTCAAGCCTTTTCGAGATTTCAAGGCTTCTGCCCTGGCTAACCTCTGCTGCAGGCTAGGGGCGGCGAAATAGTGCGCATCGTTAGGAGGCGTAGTCTCTGCGTCTCTTATCAGCGCGCGCTATCTCGCAAGGCCTTAGGCAATTAGAGCTTAACATAACGGGCTTATAAGGCATTTCCGCAAAAAACGACTATGATATTCGTTATTCCCATGGCAGACTACCCCTAGTAGACCTATTTTGAACAAGTTTAAGTGGGGTACTAAAAGTACAATAGTACCCACCAATCTGACCTCGGAGTCCGGACAGCGGTTTGGATGCATAGCCTCACTCAACCTTTGCGCGCAGCGAAAACCACGAGACCCATGGATTCAACGTTCCAAAGTGGCAGAGTGGAACCGAGAACACTGGTAAACGACTGCAAGGTCACCGTCCCTTGAATAGATACCATCGAAGATTTTGGTCGATGCGACGAGACCGTAGGCGGCAGCCATCAGGAATTAAAGAGCTGTACAAGGTGAGCTGTGTTATTAGATCGACAGCACCAAAACCTTAGTAACCCTCACGAAGGCAAATTGAAATAAACAAGATCATATCGTAGCTTGGACAAGGTGCGTGACAAGGAAGGCGCCAGCAAAACGATGTAACGGCCGGCTGCACCAGCTACCTGGTTACTTTGTATACACTAATAATTAACTCCCTCCGTGCTGGAACGCCGGGATGTGAGTCCACTCGGTAGAGCAGATCCCTGATGGATTGAAAAAGCTCGCCGAACACACACCAGAAGATCCTAGTGACGAAAAGGAAACGAGACCAACGAGACACAGTGCGGGTGAAGAAAACTATAAGGCAATGCCATTATTGCACGCTGTGCTCACCCCTTCGTCGGCAGAGCCCAGAAATGGGCAACTCCGAAGTGCAAGTCTAGAGAATGGGTCTATCCAGTATCTCTTCCACAACTTGCAGCCTTACGCGAGCCAAACAGACTTATAATGTTCCCTGCTGCGGTATAGTGAACATTTACCTTCGCTTACCGTTTTTATTTCAAGCTTTTAGGATATATTCCTTGCATTGAATGAAGGAAGATCAGGATGGACACGTCCCTAGAGTTGCACCACTTCGGAATATGGTTTGGCCACATCCTGTAAGACTGCCTGGTCTTAAACAACGCAATCGATGACTGTGTACCACGTGTGGGCCTCATGATTTGTCAAAATTCGTGCTTGTACTAGATTTAGGCTTGTCTAGGCGAAAGGCTCGGGGAGAGGGTGGGTCTGTGTTGCACGAAATTGAAATTTTTACACGGCACTGTTGTGTCCTGCCACAGTGGTGAACTGAGTTAGTCCACTAGCTTACTGATGTAATTGGGCATTCATGCACCATCGTCCAAGGCGGATAATCCTACCATATCACTTAATACAAGGTGACCCACTATCCCTCTCGAGCTGCTTAGCGCCCTTTTCTATGCCGCTATCTCACTATTTTTCATTCACTTAGTGAGCTTTGAGATTTCGGCACTTAGTGGGCTTGATCCGTTACAGAATTAAACGAAGGAAGGAACTGCAGAATCTGGCGGATCCAACGTGGCGCTTTGAAATGCCTTTCCGATCTGATGCGAGCACCAGCCCGCTAAGGGCCTGTTCATTCTTTGAACGACAAGAGTGACAAGAGCGACTGGGGCGACGGACATGGTGGTGTGTACGTAAATAATTACGTTCTCCACGCTGCGCCCGCGACGAATGTAGTGTGAAATACGTAACTATTTACGCACACCACACTACGTCCTTCGCCTCAGTCGCTCTTGTCGTGCTTGTCGCTCGAAGTATGAAGAAGCACTAAGTGCCGTTACTTCTCCCGAGCACCTTAAGTGCCGTAGAGGCGGGACTGCTTAAAACTGACCTATACATGACAGTATGCAATATGTTCCGTAACATAACTGAGTAAATTTGGGCGGAACAAAAGCAAGGAGCCTAACTTCGAATACAAGTGACTTCACGTACAACAAAACTCGAAGCTTTACCGGAATGAAGCTCACAGACAATGTTAATCGTGGTACGTAGTCGATTCGTGGTGGGCAAACTCCAATGGATGGTAACGAATTCCGAGCCCCAGAAGAGCTCAAGGCTTAAATCTTGAAAAATTATTAGAAGTAGTTGAATGGCATTCAAATGCATAATATTCGCGCAATTCCCGTCGGCCGTTGTGAGAGCGCTCGGCGGTGAGTACCTCGCGTCCTTTAAATTGCGGGTCTTCGCTTCACGTGCTTGCCTTGATTTAACAATTGCGATTGTATTTTTTTCATGTCCATTGCCCTTCTGCAAGGTTGAAGAATGGTCCTCCTCCAGTGTGTCTCTAGCATTGAACGGCACTTGGTCGCGAAGAGTCGAAGCATCTGCTGTATCGTTTTGAAGGAAACACATTTCAGAAGGTCGCGGCGATAGTTTTCGTTTTTTCGGACCTTTTCGCACGGTCATTAGTCCTTAAAAGAGTTCTGGTGGAAGTGCTTTCAGCGGAAAATTTACTCCGCTTGAAGAACAGTTCGTGGTGTTAAGTTCCTTTACTGCAGCACCCCATTACTGCCTTCAAGATGGTACTATGCATCTTCAGTTGACATGAATCAGTAGAAAGTGATTTGGAGTGAATACTAATAGGTACGATACTATGGTCGAATTCTGCCGCTATACGTTTAAGATTAGTGGGATATGCAAGAGATGACCACCCTTTCTATGATAGCTAGTTCATTCCAGTGTTTGATACACTTACAACCGGAAAAAAACCCGTGCAAGTGAAGTTCAGGGAAATCGTTGCGGGACCACGCAGTTGCTTATTCATGGGCTAATCAATCGCCGCGGCCGGTGATATTTGTGCGTGCTTAGCCCTACTGGTCCCTACTTTCCTGGCTTCCCCTCACTTGAGCAGTGGTGGGGGGGGGGGGGGGGGGGGAGAGAGAGAGAGAGAGAGAGAGAGAGAGAGAGAGACCGGTAAGGAGGAATGGCACGAGGGATACTAGTAACGATGAAACAGCAGGAGGGAGACCAAGATCGGAGAGCAGGCTTATGCCATAAACGTAGTCAGCAGACATTGTGGAATACAGTGAGTGACGCTTAGAAGGATCAGTAGACGATATAAAACAGCAGCAGAATAAGGAATAGCAGCATACTAAATTAGGAACCACAGAGCTTACACATAGCCTGGGCTCTAACCAGGGATGAGTGGATTGACCGTTATCCGCTATCAGTTATCCACTTTTCAGGGGTTTTGGTCTATCCGTCTTGTTGTTTGTTATCCGCTGATTCTTGGGCCGGATAATGAACAAAGAAATGACTGAATCTTAGGCTTGGACGTGGTGAAGGGTGACTATGTGGAGGATCTTTATGATAGTAAGAGTCAGAAACAGCTGAAGCCATTTAAACATAGAAGAGATAGGATGTCACGTATCTATGAATGTGTTTGGCCTACACAATTGCTTGCAGTAGCTAGCCTATGGAAAGTTAGTGTTTTATCCAACCCAGATAGTTCCACGCTCAGCTACCTTGGATCTTGGGATGCTATCGAGCAGCATCAACAATAATGGTTTCTATCATGATGTAGAATCAAAATTGTTATGTGGTTATTATTCGACTGGATGTCTTTCGCCTTCTTCGTAACACTGAAAAGTCAAGAGACATCGAATGAATTGCTATTCCAATGACCATTCAATTTTTCAACAGCTTTGGTTGAAAAAAGAACGAGGCGGCTGAAAAATAAAACAATCCGACCGATCCTCTGGAAAAGGAGAAGGTCGGGTATGTTGCTATTCGTCTATCTTCCTTCTGATGCGCAGATAATCCCATAAAGCTCGTTAATGTCCCTCATCCTGATTTCAGCGTATAGAGCCTGTGGTAAACGCGCTCCATGGCCAGCAAAACCCAGGTTTGAATTGCGCGCTGGTGGGCGTGGCGCACCGGACAACTCACACGGGTTTTTTTCCGGTTGTAAGTGTATCCGCGAGTGTTCATTCCCTGTTTCAGTGATAGGCTGGGGCCCACTTCAGATACTTCCGCATTGATGACAACGAAAACACTCATCCTTCGAAGTGTATCAACTTTCCTAGTGGTTAATTATTTATTTAATGCACAAGTCGTGCACCTTAAACAACGAAAACTGGGCCAGAAACAAAAACAAATGCTACGGTCTGAATGTTTTCAATCCTTTGATCTTAGATGTTGAGGAGCCTTTGGGTTACGATTCCTCAACATTTATGACCAAAGCATTGAAAGATATAACATAGATGAGAAAATGTGTTACCAACACAGCTCTACGTTAAAGAAGGGGGGAAGATCGGTACTTAGCGGGTTGGTGGTCGCACTGAGCCGGCAAGTCATCTTAAACGGATAAATCAAATCAGGAAACTTCTTAATTTGCTTAGTTCCATGGTCTCTTCCGCTAAGGCGAACAGCCTCGACGCGGGCACCATCCCGCTAAGTGCCAAATATTGAAAAGGACTTAAACGGACCGGTATAAGACGGTATTGAAGAAGGGACATTTCAGGTTAAAAGAAGGTTTCATGTGTCATGTTTCATGTAGGTTGAAGGCACTTGAACTAATATTAATGCTAGATCCCTCGCTCATCCTTTGATTCCTCGAAGGCTTGAATGTTTTCGATGTACAGCCCTGGTAGGACAGAATACTTCGCTTTCCTAGCGGCGGCCCACCCGACTAGAATTGTGGTACAGTAGTGAACTCAAGTAGGAAAACGGCAAGAAAGATGCATAGTCAAAACCCCTTCCCTCCCCAATTTGTGTTGTGTCGTCACAACCTGCTTGACTGTCACTATGGTTAGCCTAACACATTCACTGTTCCCATGCTTGTTCCGTTTAAGTATCGAGTTTTCCGCGCATATAATATATTCAGTGTGTTTTCGACCATGCATAGTAAACCTGTTTGTATTCTGCATCTCATTTTATTTCAGACAACTGTGGGTCCCCATTTGCTTGAAAGTTCAACGACATGGTAAGGCATTCAGCGGTCGCTTTCCATTTGTTTCTTAATTAATTTCCTTCCCTATTTTAGCCGCAGAACGATCATATAGAGCTCCACCGGAAGAGGCACGGACGCCGGTTGGACTATGAAGAGCGGCAGTGCGTTGCAGTTTTTTCTTTACGAGGAGGTTTTGTGGGGATTTAAGGAGGAAAGATTTCGTTCAGGCGCAAAAAGGCTGCTCGAGCTGGCCATGAGCGGTCTCAAATGGCGAAGAAGCTCCGTGGCCATAAGGCGAAACTGTATCACAAGAAGAGATATTCAGAAAAGGTACGTTTCTGTTCAAGTTGCTTGGAATTGAAGAGGTTAAGAAATCAATTCTTCATCAGTATGGCGGAATATAAAGCTGAGAAGAAGGAAGTTATTCTTATTTATGCCGTCTTAGTTTTCTGTACAATTCTACCTTAATAATTATATATCTTACCTGAACCTGCGTTGTGTGTTGTTTTATTTCGTTTAGTGATCTCTTTCTTCCGGAAAATTCTAAGAGTGACGGTTATATTAGCGTATATTAGGATTTGGAGGCTGGTAGTGCGGCCAATTAGTGAATATGTTCGGACTTCCGACCACTTTTATACGTTCCCACTTCATTGTACTTTGAGTGTGGGCAGAAAGAGAAGATGGGGCTTAGAATTTCGCATTATTACCAGATTAATAGGTAGCGGGAGGTGCTTATCGTTGTTGTGACTCAGCTGTCACTCATCTCAGAATAAGTCTGCTCTGAGAAGCTGGGTAGCAAAATTAAATAGAACTGACAACCCACGTTGTCATTGCTGTATTCGCCTTCACATGTGGTCAGTTATAGTTTTATTGTACGCATTCAACTTCAGGTGGAAATGCGCAAGCTGCTCAAACAGCATGAGGAGAAGCAACAGAAAGGGACGGTGGAGTCTCCTGATCAGGTTAGCTTTTCATGAGCAACTTTCCTCTCCATAATTATGCATTCCGACCTTCCTTGTATCGGGTTTTATTCTGTATTCTAACATGCAGTTCGTTTCTTAAGTAGGACGGCTAAGTAGATAGATAATCATCATAGAAACTTCCCGTTCACCATTCGTTTTGTGGAAAATCTCGCAATTCGATATTCAGGGCGCTGTTCCGGCGTACCTTTTGGATCGACAACAGCAGACCACTGGAAGCGTCCTTTCGAATATGATCAAACAGAAGAGGAAACAGAAAGCTGTGAGTCAGTCCATCGTTTTTGTTTGCTGTTACAGATTAACAATTTGTCTGATTTGTTACGTCTTTCTAATCTTTAATATGTTGTGATATATCGTAAGCAACTGGGTTTCCTCAAACAAGTGTTTATTAGTATTTACTATCGTCGTGCTTTTGAGAAATTTTATCCAACGAATGAGTGAACGAATTTATTCGGTGTTGGAGATTTTCGAGCGAATGAGCGATCGAATTTATCCGCACATCAATGTTTTCGAAAGATCAAACAGGCCTTTCTGAAGTTTCTAAATGCCTTAATGTGATGCCTAAATCATGTAACGAAGGCTAGCAGCGAGCAAAATGCGATAAAGAAGTCGGAGGGAACACATGACCTAAACACAAACACTATGGCCTCATCCGGTTAGAAAGTTATGAAGAGTGATCTTCTCCTAGGCTAGTCCAGTGTGTCGTTTTTTGTGAAATAATTTGTTTTGAATTTTCGTTGTCAAGTGGACAGAGTGGAGTGCCTCCCATACCGCTGGTGCAGATCCGTCCCTTATGTTTTCCAACACAAAATAGCCTCATCAAAGTCAAAAGATCGGTAATCGGGAGTGGTTTTCTATCCATCACGGCTGAAAAAACAACATTGAACATTGAACCATTCTCGGAAAAAGAAGGTGTAGAAGGTAGTAAAATCGCTCGCGTTTGCTATAAGCTTGGTGACTTTTAAAGACGTGAAGCTCCCTTGAGCCAAGGTCAGAGGAATGTCGTAGATAGGGTGGCAAAGTGCTGTTCAACTTCTCCTCTCTTCATTTCTAGAGCCCTCTGCTTAATGTGATCTAACCTTTTCCATGAAGACTTTTCCTTGTTGATGAACCAGGCACGCTTGTGAGCGAGTTGTGCCTTCTGGTGTAGAGGTATCTGGTGGTGCTTACTAGCAGAACCTTCGCTGGAAGCTTTTGGTCGTGAGTGGTAGTGCACTTCTCCCTTTCCCTTGTTCGCTCTAGGCCGAGAAATTTCTTCCGTTCGTCGATTTACTCTATACCCCAGGTTAGAACAAGGAAACAGGGATAATCTTGCTTCTAAGAGTATCGTGAACAGCATTCCTGCCAATAATCGTTTTCACTCCTTTTAAACGTGCTCTTTCTGTTCATGCGAACGAGAACAAGGTGTTCGAGAAGCAGGAAAGCCTTAAAAGCGTGCATCAAGGTGTACGTGTTTAGTGCGTTTCTTTCTGTTAACGGGAACAATTCTTTTCCAATCTGAGTCGTTGGGCGATCACAGCAATAGAAGCAATAATAGGTCGGAAATCCTCTCGGTCATTCTCCTTTCAACCTTGCGTTAACCTGCAGTTATTTCGAGTTGTTTTACCGTTCCGTATAGTAATGCACTTTCTCGCATTTGGGCGCTGTAACTCCTTAACCGAGCATCTCTGAGGATCTCTTAACTGCAGTCTTGTTTCCCTGGGCGCCCTTCTATTGGCGCTGTCGTTCATTCTTGACGAAGCGTGATGAAACTCAGTTGGCCAATGGCCAACGTTGCGAAAACTTCAAATGAATCAAATGCTTCAACGAGTAAGGGGAGCATGGCTTACAGTTGTAGAGGTGGTTGATTCAGGGTGCGTGTTCAGAGTGAATGCCACTGTTGGAAGTTGCAAGTTGTATGAGAGTCTTTCTCATTCGCTGTCTCACGCTCACTTGTAGCGACACCTGGTCCGTGGCTTTTATTCTCTTTTATGTTCTCATTTACTTCCTTATTGTTTTGCTCTCCATATTTTGTTTTACTGGCTTCGCGTAATGCTAGCTTCTATTTTCTTGGTCGCGATGGTGAGCCACCCTCACATTTTTCGCCTCACATGTGTTGCAGCGCATGTCTCATAAAGAATAAAGAATAAAGCTGTGGTACGTGAGTGTCATGCGGTCGAGTAGATTGTGCGTAAAGGAGCGTCAGACAGTACCGGCTCATGGCAAAGGTGGAAGGCGGTTCATGCAGGATAGACGAGAAATTCGCGTTTTTCTCAGTTTTCCTTCCACTTCCAAATTGCAGAATTGGAGTAGTTTGAGATGGTAACGCTAACGATTAAAAACGTAAATGTAAGGCATGGCTTCGTCTAAGTTGTTTTAAAATAAAACAGGTGCTTGTGTAGTTTTTTTTTTCCATTTGGTGATTTATGCCATGTGATACAGGGGTTTCTTGTTAGACGTCATTAGTTTTGCACTGAAGAGATTTTTGCGTTTGTTGCTTAATGCTTATCCTGCCCATTTAAACTTCCCGGTTTTATGCTCTCGCCTTGAAAGATGTTCTGGATTTTAGGGCAAGTATCAAGTGCCTATTCCCCAAGTCAGGGCTGTGAGTGATGCGGAGGCATTCAAAGTTGTGAAAACCGGGAAAACGAACAGAAAGGGCTGGAAGCGAATGGTTACAAAGGTAAGAATTACAGGCATTTTTTTTCACTTTCTGTGTTCCAAATTGCATATTTCAGGTTACTTTCGTTGGAGAGTCGTTTACTCGTAAGCCTGCCAAGTTTGAGCGATTCATCAGGCCCATGGGATTGCGGTTTACAAAGGTTCGTTCTGAATATTATTTGGCTATAGTTCGAGACGCTACAGGTGCACCATTGTCCACAGGTGGTTTCCGCTTACTAAGCGAAGAATCCGCACAATCTCATTGAACTTAAATTGCGGTGTTTGTTGCAAATGTAAGGATAAATGATGAACAACAGCGTTTATCAAATCCTGTTTGGGATTGGCAGCGCATTCTACTTGAACGAGAAATGGTGGGGGGAACTTGAATGCGTATTTGGCCGATAAAAGGACTTCAATCGGCTAACGGATGTACAAATCACAGTTTTGTCCTTCTTAGAATCTGGTACCACTTCACCGACACGAAGCGATGTAAGGACTTGCTGGGACGGGCGGCATTCTAACCAAGAGTCTCGAGTTGTGATGTAGGTGACAGCTACATCACAAATCGAGATACTGTGGTTCGTCTAAAAAATTATTGACTCTAGCCTAGAAGAGAGTTGGACTTCACACGAGCTGAGAGCTTACGTGTTCTCTTGAGTACTCACGGGCGTTTATTAGAACATGCGACGGCACCCTGGTTCCCATTTTGCCACTGTGCTCAGACGTAATGCAGAATTGTAAAAATCATAGGTTTGAAAATCGCTTCAATCCAAAATAGGAAGTGTGGAGCTTATACGTGGTAGTTTTACAGGAGAGCATAGTTCATCGGTCTCTTTACGACTAGAGTGTTAGGTCTATGTTATACTTCGGCGACGTTGTTGACGGCGACGTCGGCGGCAGTGTTGTGCGGGCTGCTAGGCACTTCGTAGCACCCGCTCAACACTGCCCCAACGTCGCCGACAGCAGCGTCGCCGAAGTATAACATAGGCCTTAGTGTTCTACCTTGGGTGCGTATTTGGCCACAAAACATTCTTCCCCTGTCGGATTTGCTGTGACACTCATAATGCTGAGTTCGAGGATTGTAGTTCAGAAGACGTCGATTAGACTCTGTGACAATGCGCTATTCGCCCTTTTGTTGTTGTGGGCAATAGCGAACCAACCAAAAAAAAGCTGCGCTACATATTAATTCGTCAGTTTATAATAACGGAAAATGAATGGTTTTAACGCTCTTTGCATCGGACTTGAATTCCTCTTTGAGGTGTCAATTGTGCCCTGTCAATCATGTCATATAATGGTTTATCTATTCTGTATCAACTCCAGTTCCTGCTGTCAATTCAGTGATAGCCTTGGCGGAATTGGCAAACGACTTAGTTTTTGAATAAGACTTAATATGACTTAATAATAACTCACCAAGGAAGTGCCTCCTGCGTACGTCTGAACGTGTAATAGAATACCACTGGAGGATCTCCTTCCTTAGTAGGGAAGGGTGTTCCACTTTTACAGTGTGTTTGAAGGTGCAGAGTTACGAACTCCGGTTGTTCGCAATGGAACCCTACAGCCGCAGAGATACCTTCTAATCATCGATTATGCAGAAAGGGCGAAAAGGAAATACTGCGCGGCAGGGAATCGAACACTTGCAGCATTTTTGCCTTTTTTCATACTCGATATTTTGAGCGTGTTACCTTGAGCGACTGCGATTCCATTGTAAGATTGCACGGTCCTTAACTTAGTGGGTTTAAGGACTTTGTAAAAATGAAGCATGCTGTTGCTACAGAATTTTTGTTGCGTTCAAAACTCCTGCGCCAGGCGAAACCCACACCTGCTTTCCGGGCAGCGATGCTACGCCTTACACCACCGGCGCTGTTTGACCACACGTAATATCCGCGATATTATCGAGGCCTCTCTATCAGCCGTTTCACTATTGAACAGTGTGTTAAAACATTGTAACTAGTAAAGCCTTCGGCTTAACTGTGCCGATATCATGGGTAGGTGCTGACAGGCCTCGAGGATATCGTGGATGATGCTTGGGGCCGAACAGCGCCGTTGGTGTAAAGTCAATCATCCTGACTGGAAAACAGAGGTTTGTGTGTTCAGGTTTCGAATGATGTTGAGTTTTGATCACAACGAAACATCCTGTAACAACATATGGCCTTTCTATCAGCCGCTCCAGGCTCAAATAAATGTCTGAAAATAACGAGGCATGCTCTTCTTCTATTTGATGGATGCAGATTCTCATCATTGTTCATGGGCCATTGTTCATGGGCCAGATTTATCAGCCACTTACCGGCTGGTCACGTGAAAAGTACCGCCGAACCTGATGCCGATGAATCAAGCGTTTGACGGAGTTTTTCACTTTTACCGCCCGTAAACCTCTAACGAATCTGGCCTCAGATGTACACCCGAGACCCTTCCCTGGTCAGTTGTTATATGGTGGCATAATGGCACGTGTTCATGGTGAATTGCTTTTAGGCTCACGTCACTCACCCGGAGCTGCAGACGACATTCTGCCTTCCCATTGTTGGGGTGAAAAAGAATCCGTCAAGTCAGATGTACACGGCATTGGGAGTAATCACGAAGGGTACCATCATCGAAGTAAACGTGTCTGAGCTGGGAATGGTTACGCAAGGAGGAAAGGTAGCAGTTTTGTCATGTTTCGCTCAACTCTGATTCACCTTCCTCTTCGACTTCTTATGCGTCGCCTAATTCCTTATTTGCAGGTTGTCTGGGGGAAATTCGCACAGGTGACGAACAATCCTGAGAACGATGGCTGCATCAATGCGGTGTTGTTGATATGATTTTGTTCCATAAATCTGTTACTCATGTTCTTTAGGACTAAGATTGTTCCGAGATGTTTTACGCTGTTACGGCTGGAAACTGGCCCATTGTTGTTTATGGTCGATCGTGACCGACTGTTTATTTGTTGTATGACGTCTTCATTCCCTTTTAACCTGAATCACCTCCTTGTACATACATTTCTGAATGAAGTGCACTGAATGAGTGGCTGTGTCTCGTCCACGGAGCACATGAGGGGAGGGGAGGCGGCAACATTCCCCACCCAATTCCCCGGCGGGTACCGTACTAATGGATATCACGCGTCGGTTTTGCGTCGAGCGACGACGCGTCCCCCACGGGAGCAGTTGGCGCCGGACCTATTGATGTGGCGTGATGTGTTTTGCGCGGCCGCGCTTTTCTATTATCCGTCATCAAACCTTCAGAGAGTTTTTCATGAATCATTGCTGGGAATTATGGAATCCATTCTCCAGCCGACTTGGAGTACGGTAGTCCAGACGAAAGCAGAGGATTACGGTGGCGCCCTATACTTCTGAGGACGTGGGCTGAACCTCTGTGAGGGGATGTGTATGGGAAAGTCCATAACGAACGGAAATACGCAACGGCCCATGTGGAGTTAAACAGCACTTTTGGAATGCACAGCGCGCTCTACTTCTGCGCAATATAATGGAGCAATTTTCTAGGAGAATTCAGCTTTTGGTGCTCATCATATGATTAATATACACTCAACCTCTTCGAACTCTTCAACCAAATGGAATTGGTTCCAGAGGCAGAAACTTCGGCTACTTCGTTCAACAGCTTAATTCTTCTGAAAGCTCCTATCTATATTTGTAAAGAAGTAAACGTTACGATCGGTTCTGCCCAATGGCGCAGGGTGTCTTCGTAGTTCTCCGGCAGTGTAGTCACTAGAAATTGTACGAGTTAACTGATTTGAGGCTCTATGCGTTTCGTGTCCTTTAAATTATTCATTGCTCAGTGTTTAATGATGCTCCAGGGTGCTCTTTTTCGGGCGGTCAATGTTTTTCACGCATCCGGTTGGGGTTTGGGGCGAGACACGTTGTAGAGGACTGCAACAAGGTAACAGACAACCAGCGAGCTACATTAGAACCGAAAAAGAGATGATGGGCAAATCGTATGCTTGCCTCAAGTACAATCTTTGAAGAATTTCTGTATTCAACAGTAGCGGTCTGAACATGCCAGCGCCAGAGACTGAAAATCGTGATCCTCCTAGGGTCTCTCTCTTCTGGTACCAAAACGCGATGAACGCGTGGATATCGCGTATCAAGTGGAGGATGCCCAATGAAATGTCCTTGAGGCGGTACCTGCTTCACAGTGTTCTGCGAGACAGTAGCAGATCTGTTCTCCTATATTAAAATAGGTTCTAGGAAACGTTTGTAGCGGGTCACAGCCGTATGAAACGCGCCCCGATCCTGAAACTAAGGAATCACGCCTAGGGTGATATGGGCAAATCTGGAGAAGAGCAGTGAGGCACGTGAGCACCATGGTTCCTCCTAGAGTTCGATATACACGGGAAACGATGACCAGGGGTTTCAGGTACATGTAGAAAGAGAGCATTAACAGGGATGTCGCCAAGATATGCCGGAACATCGTCCTTGGAAAGGTGGTGTGATGACTTTGGCAAGCACGGCGACAGCGCAAGGCTTAAAAGTCAGGAGAAAGGATGAGAGAACTTCAGTACTCGGCGCATGAAGTTGAACTAAGGTGGAGTGCTGAGTGGCATTGTTTTCATTTTGCGTTGAAGCAACACAAAAGGCCACTCCAAGAAGAGGTCTCTGGCGTACGTCTGAACGAGGAAAACGAATTCCACTGCGAGAATCGTCTCAATTCGAATGATGGAAAAGTCTGCGACATTTTTTGAAAGTCCCTGAACTTACCGGGTTAGCCACCATGAAGTGGTTCTATCGAACTGCACTGCCGCGCAAGGCAATAGTTATGAAACATCGAATGTGCAGAAAAATTCAAAAATACTGCTTTATTCGCACGTGATCAGTGTTCCTTTGCTTAACATTGCAGTATTTTTTTCGCATTTTCCACATGTTGGATGCTCGCAGGATTTTGACTTGACACTGTGCGATTCCATGGTATGTTTTCATAGTTCAAATGCCGCTAGGTTCAAGGATTTTGCACAAACGGCACATGCGTTTCTAAAACCTGAATGGCGGCGGCTTTCGCAGTGGTATTCATTTCCATCGGTTGGACATCATCTGAGAGCCTTTTTAGCGGTTAGTAGCCACAGAAATAGCGATAGGTTTGCTACGAATAACCTAATTTTAACTCGGTAAGGCAGTGGTAGGGCGCGTGTAGCGCAGCCGGAGGTGCCGGCTGTTGCGTTCACCCGATGCCAGGTTCTCGATTCGGATTTCTCGCCCAGGCCATCCAAGCTTTCCATACTCCCGGGGTCGGTGAATTGGTGGATAAAGCGTTCACTTGCCCATTGATTCACAACTCATTGTACAGAGCAAATAGACATTTAAGTCACCTCCACGACATCTCCTAGAATACAATCCGTGGCGCATACCGAGAGGGATTGAGTAATGCCGACCTTCTTCCTTTACAGTAGTAAAACCCGAATGTTGCCGTGACTTTGCTGTTTTAGCTCAATGACAGCATTTTGGGGTACCCTAAAGGATTATGAGGCTTAGTTGGGTGGAGGCGTCCATGTCGCGAGAAGAATGACTATCCTTCAGAGTAGCCAGACCTACCCAACCTCTTCGGTTTTATTGAATCTGTTAGGAGATAATAAAGTGCTAGTCCCTCGACTATCATCACAGAACATATTACACACATGCAGATCATCTAGTCACTACATATTACACACACACGCAGATCATCTAGTCACTGAGGTATTCCCGAGAAGTAGACAGCGTGACACACTGCAGATGCTTGAGTCAAATCCAACTGTTGTTATTTGTTTGTCCGTCAAACCTCTTCATGGTTGAACAACGGCCTTTTAGCATGTGAAGCAGCATGATACAAGTTTATTAGCAGCTATTTTGTAGAGTTCGCATCTGGCAAGTGTTAAACCTGCGATGGCTCGGACGTCTGTGGGCTTGCAAGCGGACCTTGACAGCGTTTGTTCTTCATACGACGATTTTGGAACCAGATCTTCACCTGCAAAACTCCGAATGTTCCGAGAAATAATGGGCAATGTAGTTTGGTTGAATTGGTACTTTTCGTGCTGCCTATGAGACCTAGAGACGATTGAAGGTAACTAAGTTTCCATTGTCCATAGGTTCTAAGGTCATTGTGTTAGCATTAGAATGCAATTATTTTCTATGAAGCGAGGATAATGGCTGAATCTCAAACGCTATAGAGCTCACCTGCGTTTCCGTCAAGCAAAGCTCTTGTGCGAGCTGATATCGCCGAGGTCTGCTGAGGTACTTGTTCTCGCCGAACTGACGTTCCAATTCGATGAGCTGCTCGCTGGTGAACGCGGTGCGAGGACGTCGCATCTTGCCCCATGTCTGCCAAGCTCCCACTAAACAGCAACCCTTGAAGGGCTTCGCCGAAGAGCCTTTGCTGAAATAGGCGGACTTACACGTTAGTGCTAACTGATCGTATAACATCGGTACGGTGGGTGCCATAATGGGGTACTGTAGCCGTTCGATGGGGAAATTCGGCGTCATGGAGAACAGTGATGAGGAGCCTGAAACAGGCTGGATATGTAACTGTTTCTCGTGACGCTTCTATAGAGATATTGTGGATCTTACCCTGTAACGCTACATTGGTTTGACTGAGGGTAGAACAGATGGCGGCTGTAGAGGTTGGTATCGTCGGGTGACATTGCATGGTGGCCGGCGGTGTGGTGCAGTTTGAGTCGTTGCATTGCGTTCGTCGCATTTTTTCTGCAATTCGACACATAACGAAGCTTCAGAAACTTCGAAAGATAAAAGTTTGAAACTTGGCATCGTGTCCAGTCGAGGAACAGTAGTTAGAGCGATCAGATTGGTTTTCACTTTCATGAACGGTCTATACCTGCGCAACCGATGAACCGCTCGCAAAATTCACTGCAGATGAGAGAAATCATCTAGATGTCCGCTGTTTCTTGCGAACTATGTTTCTTGTCACCTTTCAAAGAGTTGATGCGGACTCCTTCGTCAGTGTTTTTCTCTATAGAAGCGGATTCAGCTTTCCTTGACTGTTCGTTCGAGAAATTTGAAAACAGTGCATAATTAACTAACCTTAAGTCAACATTCACGCCATGTCAAATCAGCGCTGCTTTTCGCTTCTTAGGCTTTTGGCACGTCTTAGGCTTTTTGCGCCCCTTTTCCATACATCCGAAGATGAGTCCTACATATCTTACAGGCTTAGTCGTTGTCCTCATTCCCACAGAAAAATGCCACTGCACCATTGCTGGCAAACTTGCCGGAACTTCTCAGAAGCACGATACAGGATACCAGCCTAGTGGCAGCGTGTCAAGTATCCAGACGTCCCTTAACGGAGCCGATTTTGCTTGCCTCAAACCGGTCTTCTGCAGACTGCAACAGAGTCTTGCTTCACGCCGTCTGTTCCTTTCCCATTACTGATCGTGAGTCGCTTGGAAAGGTGTTAATTTGCCAGCCACGAATAAGGTGGCGGCTGGTTAAACATAGGCTGTGCTACAATACATACTGTTTGAACTCTGATGATTTTGTGCTTCTGCGCGGATTCCATATGATTCGGTGAAACTCATTTCTAATGCCCTTAGATTTTTCGTAATTTTTATTGAATGCATCTAAGCTTTTTAAGTGGCATAAAGCATATCTGAAGGTATCGATAAAGGCATGAATTGATGCGAATAACTTGGCGCTAAAACGAGGTGATGTTAGGAAAAAAATTCCCATTCAAGCTCGATAACTTCGGCTGTCAATTGTTTAAATTTACCATATTTGCCTTGTACTAGGTACGCTATTTTTCTGCGAACTTTTCTCACGAAGTAAATAAAATTATAAACAAATGCAATTACACAAAATTATAATTATAAATAGAAGTATCTGTATATGTAAAAATGTAATGTGATATAAGTATATGTATATGTATATGTATATGTATATGTATATATATGTATACATATGTAAATCTAATATAAGTAAATGCAATTAAACAAAATTGTGATTAAATTGAATTGCTGCCTTAGCACGCTCCTGCACAATGGTTCGACAAAGAACGACGTTTCGTTGGTTTTCCCTTTACTTTCTCTCCAAACAAATGCTATCATTAGTTTGCAAGCTCTGAAAGTGTGCAAGAAGTGATAATCGAAAAGTGTAAGCAGCTCGCCGAGCTGCCTATACTGCTGTGCCATATTTTTATTGTTATTCATTTTGTATTTACTTTCAAATGAATGTGCAATGTGCAAAAGAGCGCTTGAAGAACTACTCCCCCAAAGGTCGTTTCATACTACAGAGAGAAATGTCTTTATGTGGTATGGAATGCGCAATATGCTGCTGTGGGTTCATACGGGCATACGAGCTAGATGATAAATCCATACCATCGTCGATACAGTAGTTGAGTGGAGTGTCTGCGGTTGTTGCTGGACTCGGGCACAGTAGTGCGTCAATCGAAGCGAACATCTATCGTCTGAACAGCGAAACGGCTTCAGTTATATTCCTGCATGATGATCACCTGATCCTCACACAGCATTCACATCAATGTGATGCGGATAAAGATAAACGTCCAGTGGTGGCATTGTACACGAGAGACTGTACAAGACTGCACATGATTCCTAAATGCAGAGTTGTTCGGATGCAAAGCTAAAGATATTTGTTGTCCTACATCAGTCAGTTGCATTTCATTGTTTCCCCATGAAAATTTTGAGACATAGGTACCACTGGCATGGGTTAAAAAAGTGACGTTCGACGATTAATGATTCTCAGCAACCAGAAATGCTGAGGTTTCGTAGCCACAGTAAAATAAAAACTCTTAACCCACGAACAAGATGCATACTTACAAGTTTACCTACACTGACCGTATGTAGCTACAACGTAGAAAGTGACGCAGAATCCATCTGTTCATTGTACCTATCGTTTTGTATGAAGCGTTGCATGGAAACGAAGGAAAAGTGACAAGTCTGCCTTGATCCATTTTTCTCTATCTCTCAGCCTTGTTCTGAGGTACACTGCTATGTATAATCATAACCTTTTAACGCTGTCATAAATGATGACTAAGAGAAGTTGTTAAATGGTTGTTTAGTTAGGATCAAAATTCTTGCGTCGGACGGGACTTGAACTCACGTCGAAAGAACTATGGTTTTTGTTAGATCACATACTTGAATCAAGTATACTTCGTTCTTTCACGATTCCACTGAATGGGACCAAATTTAGCAGAGCAAATTCTAGATGCTCTTCGCTTCTCAGTTCAAAAATGCATCTCATTTTCACATATTCCGTAGCGTCTCACTGCAGAACATCGTAGAAATCGAGGTTTTAAAGGAAAAGTGACTTAAAAGTTGACATAATGGGGCATATTCAAGTAGGGCTGGTGTGGAATTGTTACCAAAGTGGCATAATGCGTTTTGTGATTCCAGCGGTTTTCCATTGCCCTACTTTCTGGTAGGAGTTTCTTTGCAGGTATTCTGCTGGGGATCAGAACTTTTGCAGCTGCGATCGTGAAATGAATCGAGAATAACCGCTACTTTGTCCACCTTTGCTTTTTGCGGATGAGGACGAGTCAGAGAGCGTAAATCAAAATGTGTTGGAGCTCTCTTAGACACGGTTCTGACACCTCTAACTATCCAGTAATCATCTGGACATGAAGAGCTGCCAAGTGGACACACTGCGTAATAGAATATTGGAGCAGGAGCCGGAGCACCGAGACGGTAGGAGGAGCTGCGAGATTCCGGCCGTGACGACGGCTCTGATGGCGAATGAGCGGGGATGAGCTGCACATCTCAGCGCCGGCTCACGGCTCCCCAAGGACCAGTTGCGGGGCGTTCACCCGGCTGTCATTGGTCGATTACGGTACTTGCCACGGACTCGGAGGCTATCCTTCACGGGCAACTCAATTTTGGACAAATTGTCGATGTTTTTGGGAGCAGCCCTGTATAGTTGGTTGAGTTTTCCCATTTTGGTAAAATGACCGTCTTTGCATCTCATCACGGGAATCCTTGAAAATTCTATTGGAACTAGTTGAAATAGAACTAAGGATTATGATAATAGCTGCATATTTCTTCAGTAGATTTAGAAACTGAACCATGGAAAATAGTAGTGATGAATCTCTAAAACTTTGTACATGTTATGTAACTCCTTTTCTCCACTTCTTATTTTGTCGCATTTTGCTGGCTTGCTTGGCTCGTCAGGCGAATTTACTACTAGTAGTATAGTAGCAATATTTTGTTAATAATTGTTTCTATTTTCTTAATACATTCTACAAGTGCTGTTCACTACCTGATGAGCAAGCGAGCGATGACAAGAAAGAGTCGTCGGCGGATATTAAGAGGAGAAAAGAATCACGTAGAACCTGGTGCATCCACCTTTTATGGATTCAGTAAAAGATGGCGAGACCTGCATTATAGCTTAATTATTGCTCAAATTATTGCTTATCATTTATGCGAAATTTCTCCATTTTATGTGTAACGTGTTCATTGAAGATGACGGAGAACGGCAGTAGTCCACTCTTCAAATAAATTCAATAAGTTTAAAAAATCATGTTGTGAGGACCAGTGGTGCTTACTGCTTAATGAAAAATGGCAACTGTATCACCTGTATCACCTGTCGTCCCGTTGATCATCGACTTGCTCGAGCGGGCGCCAGCAGCGTCTCCATTCGTCCCTGTCGCGTGCCAGAGTGGTCCAATGGATCCTCCTCGCTCGAGGGACACGAAGAGCGTCATATCGGTCGTTCAGGGCTTTCACGAAGAAGTCCGACCAACGCGTTGGCGGGCGTCCCGGTGTTCTCTTGACATCCCGCGGAATCCAGTCGGTAACGGCTCTCGTTCAGCGGGTGTCTGCGAAGCGCATTACGTGGCCGGCCCACCTAGTTTTCGACAACTTGGCCCACGCGACAGCGTCTCTGATCTTCGAACGTCGGCGAAGCTCGGAACTCCGGAGGCCTTCTCTCACTTGTGTGAGTCGTGTCACTCCGAGCATCGTCCTCTCGATTCCACGCTGCGCGACGCTGATCGCGTGTTCATCCTGCTTTCGCATAGCCCAGGTCTCTGAGGCGTATGTTAGGGCAGGAAGAACAGTGGAGTCGAATAGGTGGGCACGGAGTCGGACGTTCTTCGTCTTCTTCGCGACTTCTTCGACCCTCTTAAAAGCTCCCCAAGCCGCTCGTTTCCTCCTGCTCAGCTCCGGCGCTAGGTCGTTGGCCATATTGACTTCGCGACCCAGATACACGTAGCTGGAGCATTCGGAGATGTTCGTTCCGTTGAGCGAGAATGGGGCATAAGAAACTTGTCCGTTCCTCATGAACATCGTCTTCGTAAGATTCAGCTGCAGTCCAACATTCCCACATACACGATCGAAGTCGGCCAGCATTCGCTCCGCCTGGCTGATGCTCGGTGTTATGAGCACGATGTCGTCAGCGAAACGAAGATGGTGCAGCTGCTGGCCGTCGACCTTCACTCCCATGTCTTCCCATTCTAGTTCGCGCATGACGTTTTCGAGGGTGGCACTGAAGAGCTTCGGGGATATGGTATCCCCTTGCCGAACCCCTCTCCTTACGTCGATGACGACGTCGTTGTAGAATGGAGAGATCTTGGTCGTGAATCCACTGTACAGCTCTCGAAGGACTCTGATGTACTGAGTAGGAACGCCCTGAGTGAGCAGGGCTTCGTGGACTGCTTCAGTCTCGACGGAGTCGAATGCCTTCTTCAGGTCGATGAACGTAAGGCACAGCGGCAGCTTATACTCTCGCGACACTTCGATGAGCTTCGTAATGGTGTGTATGTGGTCGATCGTGCTGAATCCTCTCCGAAATCCTGCTTGCTCGCATGGCTGTCCTTCGTCCAGCGTTCTGCTAATCCTATTCAGGATGACTCGAGTGAACAGCTTGTAGACTACGGACAGCAGGCAGATCGGGCGATAGTTGCCAATGTCGTGCACGTCTCCCTTCTTGTACAGCAAGACGGTCTTGCTGGTCTTTCACTGAGATGGAACCTTGCACTCCGACAGGTACCGTGTGAAGAGCCGCGCCAGGGTGTTGATGAGCGCTGGCGGGAGGTTCTTCAGGTGTTCGGGTCCGATCCTGTCGGGACCGGGTGCTGTACGTTTCTTCACCGACGAGATGGCGTGTCGGACCTCGGAAGGGAGAACGGAGGGAACGACGTATCCATCCTGCGGAAGATGGCATGGGGGCAGGTGGACGTGGCTATCGAAGAGATCGGAGTAGAAGTCGTGGATGATCTTCTCCATGGTCCTTCTGGAAGAGGTGACGGTTCCGTCAGGACGTCGGAGAGCGGTCATCTTGGTCTTGAAGTTGTCGAAGCTTCGGCGGGCATTGCGGATGCTCGACCCTGCCTCTGCTGCTTCAGCCAACACTTCCGCCCTTCTCTCCTTGAGATCTTCCTTTATCGCCGCTCTGCATAGCTTCGCAAGCTCGGACGTCAGCTGGAAGTTGCCTGACTCTCGTGCTGCTCCACGCTGGCGTATAAGCTCGAGCGTTTCCGGAGACAGGCGTCTCTTGGTGGTCTTCAAGCTCTCGACTCCCTTAGCACTATCGTGGAGATGGTGCACGAAGCGGGTGTATTCCTCGTCGATGTTATCCATGACGGCATCTTCCCAAAGGCCGGCAAGAGAGGTGTAAAGGTCCCAGTTGATGGTCGTTCTGGGATTCCTCTTCTTGAACTTCGCGGCCTTCTCTCCTTGACGCGAAAAGCGAAACCTCGCGCGAAGGAGGCGGTGGTCCGATCCCGTGTAGAACTTGGGGACAACGGAGACGTCGGTCAGGCAATACTTGCGATTGAAAATGATGTGGTCGATCTCGTTGTGGAACTGGCCACCGGGAGATTCCCAGGTCCATCGTAGGGAGGGAGGCTTCTGGAACTGCGAGTTTCCATGGATGGTCTTGGTCGACATGATAAACTCAGACAGCCTTTCACCTTGCTCGTTCCACTCCAAACCGTGGGTTCCGATGTGAAGTTCTTTCGGCGACCTTCGCGGTCCGATCTTGGCGTTGAAGTCGCCGACGATCACCTTGTAGAAGGTGTGATCTTCCTTATAAACTTCTCCAGCTCCACGTAGAAGGCTTCGACCTCTTCGTCGTCGTAGTCGGATGTTGGGGCATACGCGACGAATACGGTCAAAGCTGGCACGGAACCACATCGCTTCAGTCGCAGACGTCCGATTCGGGTTGTCAGAGACTCGTACGAATCGATGTTCATGGCCAAGTGCGTGTTGACGAAAAATGGCAACTAGTAAGGATAATTGCATTCCTGTATATTTCTGGAACCAAAGTAGCAAAATGAAAGATTTTTCTGGTTTTGACGCATATTTCCGATTAGTGACCCAAAGATATTCTTGTGAGACGAGATGGCATGAACTTTTGGTGATTCTGACATGTTCTAGAAATTTCCAGAGCTTTCCAGAAATTTTATTGAAATTCGATCAGAGAAGACCATTTAGTTGAAAGCATGAGAAAACGTCATTCAAGCTAATTTAGCGATTTGGAATTTTTAACGATTTTTGGATACATTTTTCAGCTGCATTGTAGCACTTGAGAATGTTTGTATAGATGAAAAACATCGCACAAAGTGCGTGTGGTAAATTCAGCAAGGTTGCAAAAACGGTATCTATCGTGTAGGTCTTATTAAGTACCATAATCATCCCTTTTGTGGAATTTTTTTTTTACCTAATGCGATATTGAACGGGCCGCCATACTCGTAGAACTTGGTAGATCTTTTTGTGGAAATCTCGTTTGCTTGGTGGCTGTTAGGCAAAGATTATGTCGGTGTATGTTTATGCTTGGCGCGTGTAGCGCAGTCGGAGGAGTCGCCGACTGTCGCGTGCACCCGATACAAGGTCCCTGGTTCGGATTTCCCGCCCAGGCCAACCAAGCTTTCCATCCCTCCGAGGTCGGTGAATTGGTACCAGACGTGTCTGGGAAGGGTAAAGCGCTGACCTATTCATCGGCTGGCCACCGTAAGTCACTGTGTGGCCAAGTACGTTTTCATATCGCCTCCACGACATCCCGTAGAAGTAGAATGCGCTGGCGCATCCCAGAAGGGATTGAGTAACGCCGTCCCTTATCCTTTATCCTTATGTTTATGCAGCGAATTGCTTCCAGCTTGAAAATACCCTTCTCAAATAAAAGGAAAAACAGATTCAGGTGGCATGTAGCGACAGTCGCTGTTTTGAATATCAGGGTTTTTGTTTGCATTTTTTTCTCGAAAAGTCGAGGAAGCTGGACTATACCGAATGTGTTAGAGGTTGCTGTGAAAAATAAGGATAAGAAAAAGGATAAACGGCGGCGCGGAACAATCTTTGCTTGAGGTGCGCCACGCATCCTACTTCTGGAGGACGTATTGTATAACACATTAGGCCTATGGTGGCGTACCTTGGATGAATGGGATGATCTGTTATACAGGGCTGAGTCGGGAGGAGAACCTTGATTTAGAGTGCACGGGGGGCACCCTGTTGCGTCTTCCGACAGTGCTACCAAGCCTAGGTAAAAAGACTTTGATCTCAGATCAGACACAGTAAAAACCATTTGAAAATAAATATCCTTGTCTGCAAGGATATTTATTTTCAAATGGTTTTTACTACTACTGACCGGCTATCACTATGCAAGCACAAAATTCTTGAGTTCTGGAATCAGGAAAAGTCTGAATGTGGAACTTTTATGTGTAGTTGAACTCCATTCATATAAAGAATTGTAGTGCACAGTTGGAGAAGCGGTATTGGAAGGATCTTACTAGGGAAGGGTTTCGACCTCCCATGGAACTTCAAGTTGAGACCAGGGTCATTGGAAAGAGCTCGGAATGCTGATTACGAATATGGGTGTCAGCATTCAAAATGAAACTCCTGAGCGAGCTATGCCCTACCGAAATCGGGGGCCTCACCACGGCTGTGCGACACACCTGGCGCGAGAGTGGTGAGTCATCAGGGCTCCGTAAGGACGGGTCGGCAGATGCGGCGGTGGCGCGGAGGTAGTGCTTCCGCTCGTCTGGTGCGACATAGGTTCGGTTCCCGCTGCTGGCGGTTCTTTGGCAAATCATAATTTATTTTCGAAATGGCCTTCTGTTCTGAACTATGACACGTGCCTGATTAAATAGCCGGGAAAACTACCATACACGTTTGTAAAAATGCTTGAAGGCAAAAAACTGCTGTGGTGACATTTTCACCTTCACTAGGTTGTCTCTCTGGGTCATGATGAACTCCACGCTATTTGCCATGGCAAACAACCTGACCCTTTTCATAACGTTTTTCACCGAAGAAAAAAAGTCTAGAGGTTGAATCAGGAATCAAAGTGAATAACATTCTCATAGGTGGTGCTCCAGTTTTCTTCGCCCTCGTCATCGCAATGGTCTCATTCGGACTCGTCATCAGTAGACACATCTGATCATATTTTCATCCATTTCGACATCAACTGGAGCTGCAGCACCGTCACGTAGAATAGCTGCGAACCTTCTAGCGATCTTCTTCTCACGAGTTGGTGCATCGTTGTCGTCTGGCACCCCAAATTCAGCGAGAAAATGGACACCACCTTTGCTGGTGAAAAGGACATAGTGAGTGAAGAAAAAGCAGTAGATCAACGACATTTTAGGCTTCTCGATCCGCCAAAAGTGCAGTAGATCAACGACATTTTGTTCTTCTTCATCCTACATTCTGCTCCCCTATTTGCTTCACACATTTCTTTGCTTTTTTCCATGAATGCCAAGGTTGTTGGAAACACCTCTTGTTATTCAATATATGATTTGGACTCTATTTGTGCAAAATAATAAATAAAAATGTCATCATAACAGTTTTCGCCTTCAAGTATTTCTACAAACGTGTATGGTAGTTTTTCCGGCTAATTAATCAAATTCAGAACAGGAGGTCATTTCGAAGATAAGTTATGATCTGCAAAAAAACCGGCAGCAACGGTAACCGAACCAACGACGTCGCACCTGATGAGCGGGAACACTATCCCTGTGCCTCCACCACAGCTGGCGGGCCCTTCTTACGGAGCCCCGATAACTCACCACTCTCGCGCAAGGTGTGTCGCACAGCCAGCATGTGGTGAGGCTCCCCGATTTCGGCAGGCCATAACTCGTTCGGGAATTTCATTTTGCAATTTTGACACACATAATCGTAATCAGGATTCCGAGCTCTTTCTAATGATCCTGGTCTCAACTTGAAGTTCCATGGGAGGTCGAACCCCTTAACTAGTTAGAGGTTGTCAGCGTGTGATGCTGAGTGTGCCAACGTTCCTAACGAGGACTCAAGTGATTTCCTTATCGCAATAAAAATGGATATACAATGCGCCTAAAGGTACTGTCTAATCGTTAGAGAAATCACCGGATATGGATTCGTTGTGTAGTACATACTGCCACCAGGGAAGGCGCATCCTGCGCATTCGGAGGAGGTGCCAGGTGTCGCGCGTATCCGATAGCAGGTTCTCGGTTCGATTTTCCGCTCAGGCCAACCAAGTCTTCCACACCTCCGAGGTGGGTGAGTTGGTACCAGACCTGGGATAATGCACTGTCTCTTCCGTCGGCTGGCCACAATTGCATGGCTAAATACGCTTTCATATCGCATCCACCACATGCCGTAGAAGTAGAATGCGTGGTGCATCCCAAGAGAATTGAATCACGCCTTTCTTTATTCATTATTATTATTAATATTATTATATGGTGAAGTTACTATCTTTTGAAGCGCGGTATGATTTTCACTCCTTTTTCATGTTTTAGTGCACGTCCTCTTGGATGCAGAAATAAAGGAGCAAGAATTTTAAGGTGTGAGGTGATGCTTGCCCGAGCATTGTTTCAGATGATCGCCGAAACCTTCCTTGGAATAAAGGCCGACAATTGTGGCTTGCAGCAAAATGAGACCACATTAATATATTGCTTACATGATATATGACTGCTATATGTGCATTGCGATTGATAAATGTTCCATTTCTTTTGAAACTGGGTCTTGTCGCAAAGGCTTTGGTGCGATTCGATGCTATGATGACTACGAGACCGCTGCTTTGAGACCTGTTTCAAGTTGCTTTTGAATTTCAAGGGCATTCCGCTGTTCACTTGCGTTAACGCCACTATGTCTGTTGACAAGGGTGTGATAGGGTGCTTTCGAGATGCGATTTCCGACAGTAGGAAGGCCGGCAGCATCATTTCATGTTGGTTTTCTTTATATGTACCAGGTAGGATTCTTTAGTGCAGTAGGTACAGCATGCACCCGCAACGTGCACGATGTATGCTGTCTCTCCCTAATTTCTTGAACGAGGTCCGCAAGTGTACGCTTTAGAAAGGGACACATAGCATCTAGTGAACTGCCATTGGAAGAGCGTAGTTACGAGGAATAAGTGCGGTTCGAGTCGGGTTGGGGCAAATCTGCCAATGCAAGACAGTGGCCCACGATAATACCAAGTTTGACAAGTTTGAATGTAACTCAAAGTCGCCTACTAGAGCAATACCGGCTCCCATAGGTTTAACCTATCTTCATTCCAGCTCACCTTCTCGAACAGTGGCAAACAAAAGACCAATCCTTCAGTTTCCTAAGGTCTTAAGAACGTCAGAATCCTTTCAGTTAACTTTACTGCCAGTTACAAAGCTTTCCGTTCCGTAGAAAATTACACACAGTACCACTACCATTACGACAAGGCGATGAAGGTGGTCTTAGGTGAGGGTTGATCTTTCGTCATATCCTTCTGTTACCGTTCTCATTCGCAACCTGGAATGGCGGCCTGTGGAGCCGGCACAACCCTGTGCTGTGAATCTCGTTTTTTTATCCTCACTGCCTTAAAGTAGCATTAGGTAGCATGGCCAGTTGCCATGATTCGTGGCGAATTGAACGAAATGATGAAACGTCAGTTCGCATGCAAATTCGCCGCCGCCTCTCATCGACGCCGATTTTGACGCGCCGGCTGAAAGATGGACCGACCACCCAAGGGACGGGAATCTATTACGATGTTTGAAGAAGAAGAGCGAATGCCGACGTCGGCCAGTTGTCTCTCGTTCGCGCATTCTTTGCATCTGTAATGATTTCCGAGAGTAAGAGGCGACTTCTCGGAGCTGAAGTGACGAGGGAGGGATTTTGCTCTGGAAAAGAGATTCTGCTTCGGCATCAAACGTAGCAGTGGTTCCACCTGATCACTTGAGGATCACGTGCCCTTGCATATTTTCCCTATGCTTATATAACGAGTGAAAGCTATAAAGTGGGCGTTGTAGGAAAATTCAGACAACGTTTGAAGTCAAATTAGGCTCGTTCTCAAGGAAATAGATGTATTAGGTTGGTGCAAAAGAAATGCAAGTTTTTTATTCTATTGGTCTCGGCACTATCTTTAAAGAGAAAACAATGTGTTTTATAAAGTATTATAAACAAAAAAAGGAAGAAAAGAAAAATAGGAAGAAAGGAAAAAAGGCGCTTATTACGTGCGCCTTCTAAATATGTATATAGAATTTAATTCAATATACATATTCAAGTCGCTTATTTAAAAATAACTTAGTTTTTATTTTCAGATGTATAATTTTCCGGATTTGGATGATTTCTGGGAGCTTCTTCTCTAGGCAAACGTCGCCCGTTATCGTAAAGTATCCATTTCTCATCGCAGGCCACAATCCGTGCGAGAAGCGGATCGCTGGCATTGCGCAAAAGATGGGCCGACGATCTCTCAAAACGACGATTTTTCTGACTTTCGCTCAATTTAGCTTCTTAGCTTTCCCAGTTTGCTCCAAATGGCGACGAACTGTTATGCAATCGACGACGAGGTCGGCGGCAATATCTCGCGTGGTTTTGCGCCGATCAACTTCGACTGACGTTTTCAATGGATCATTATCAACGACTGCCATGTGGTTCGTCTTAAGGGCTGGTGTTGCTGGCACGAAACTTTGGGAGACAGTGTTGTATTGTGCATTCGTTAATACTTCCCTGGCACCGTACTCGTTGATGTTTCGAGCGGTTTGGGCGGAAGTCCGGCCTGGTTGAAAAAAGGACGTTGAATTGATGAACAAATTATCTTGTTGCGTGTTTCACTGTGTTGTTGTACGTATGCGTTTAGACCTGAAAAAGGGCTTATGCCCGGAAAGCCGTCAATAAGCATCAATATCGAGCAAACAAGCACATCTTTCGCCTAAATCAATTATGCTCAGGTCAATATCCGTTTTGGATAAATAAATAAATATTCGAGCAGCACCATTCAGTCGACAGTGACATATTAGAACTACATTTTTTTCGGATGCTGTCACTTGAGGCAAGACGCTTGCGACTGGCTTTGAGTATTCGTTCAGCTTTGCTTGCGTTATCTGTTGCGGAGCTGCCTGTTTTCAGTGAGTGCAACAACTAGCACTTTGTGAATCCCACTTCAGATTTAGTCAATGTTGAAGATTTTCGCCAAATAAAATTTTCGTCTCATGTGTTGCACTCCGTTTTGTGGAAATTATGACGATGATATTCAAGACATATAGACACTTCATAGGGCTTCAGGAAATCCACATAGAGTGTTTTCAACAACAGCAACCTCACTGACATTATTCAAGGCCTCGCGTGGAATCATGGAACGGTGTTCAACTGCTACCTTGCAAGCTCAAAACGAGACGACAATCATTTATTTCGGCATATACTGGGCGTGTTGCTGAACCGTACTTGTTTTGGCTTGACACTGTAGCAGACTTCCTCGTGTTCTGGTATTTGCGCCATCGGGCGCACGCAGTCACATGGGGAGGGCTTCTTTTGCGGCGATCGCGACAGCTTTCGTCGAGTCGGACGGGGTTCCTGAAACACGATCTTTGGGAGCACTTCACACGGCGATAACAGAGACAGTGTCTGGTTTCCCAGGAAGGCGGTGGGCGCACCCAGGGCAAACAGACGTACCGTCGGTCGTTGCTCGTTGGAGTCGTCTCTGAGCGGTCGAATGGACTTCAGGTCGACGTCAACAACTCGCACAATTTCACCGAGCTTCCTCGACGACGGATAGATGTTGGCTCCGTCCGGGTCGCTGGAAAGCCGTTCTGATCGCGAAACTCGAATCACCTTCCACCGACGAGGAGCGGAACTCGTCCAATGGTCTTTTGGCTGTGGCAGTCCTGAGACCCCAGAATCGGAAGGTCTTTGGAAGCAGTAGTAACTGGTGAGTGGATCAGGGCAAGCAACCAACGGGTAGATTTTCGGAATCTTGTGCGGTCGAATTCGAGGAATCGTACACATTTCATCCGGCTGGATCATCAGCGGGACGTAATGCGTCGCTGAAAAAAAGACCATTGTTCAACACAAATTAGACTTACATAAAGACTTACATAAAGTAGTGAAAATACAGGCGAATTTTACTACTGAAATCATGACGGAGAGCATTAATAGGGTTTCGTAAATGCCTTGCTGAATAAGAAAGCCGCATTCTTCCTGATGCAACGCCAGCTCTGTGCCACTACATAGTTAACCCGCGTTGCTAAACTGAACGAAAGGATATCAGGTTACAGTTGCACTTTCGTGTAGAGGATGTCCACTATGGGGCACACCCTCGAAGGCTGATTCTAGATATTTATCTATTTATTTACGCCTCAAATGTGCAAAGGACGTGGGAAGAACGTAGTTGCGGACTCACTTTTGATTTTAGCTTATTTGCTCTTCTTGCGCTTACATCTGGTCAGACGTAGGCGCACAAATAGGCGGAATTGTATACGGTTACTGTCCAACAGTGGTGGCTCAGTGGATAGGGACGCGAACTGGTGGGAGGTGTGGTTACTGTGGTTCGAGTCACGCCGCTTTTGCACCTCGCCAAAAGCACCCCATACCCCATTTAGAATTAGGTAAGGAGAAACTTCGCCAAAAAGATGGTCGAGTTGACTGGTACAATTGTACTTTCACAATTCCGGAGGCCCGAAGCATCTAAGGGTGGTGGGGTAGGCTCGAATATGTACGGCATATGTAGGTCTGAACATACAATTTCCTCCGCGCGGGTATTTAACTATACTGCTCTAACAAGGAAAGGTTTCCGTAGTTCTAGAGGTACTCGAGATGAGCTTTTGCGATGCTATTTTGGCAAGGTGTAGGGCCGTGCGAGTGGAGTCCAGAGTTACAGTTAGTTTTTGTTGAACATTTTCTAAAGACCGGTGTAAAAGCGACGTGAGCGCAACAATCATCAACCCCTATGACATCCCACGAGATAGTCTCGGTGTCACAGTCTGTAGGAGTGTCATCTCATGGGAGCACACCGGCGGGATTTTGAGTTCGAGTCCGTGTACTGCTAGTGTTTTTGCATATATAACGTTGTTCGGGAAGTTCTCAGCGTTTTGAGTGTTTCTCTTTGAACTACCATAACTTTCTCAAATGTTATCGGATTTAGTCGCAATAGGCACCGTTCGAATCAGCACACTTTTGCCTATAAGCCACCAGTCGACCTACTCCATCGGCGAAAAAATTGGGTAGTCGAGAATCGACAAAATCCACTACAGCTGTTTTGGCTTTGTCCTGATTGGTGAAGGCTTTACCAGCGAGAAAGCTTCGAAAGGGTTTGAAAAGGTGAAAAGGTGATCGGTTGGCGAGAGTTCTGGGGAATATGGTGGGTGAGGCAGATATTCAACCTTAATTCGTTCAATTTTTGAATAGCGATTTGTGAAACGTGTGGGTGGGCGTTTCGTGCAGAAGAATCGGGCTTCTTCTGTTGACCAATGCTGGCTGAAGCTGACGCAATTTTCAGTGCATTTCCTCGACTTCCTTCTAGGGGACTAGGACTTTGCTGTGATCGTTTGGCCTGGTGTTAGCAAGTTGTAATGGATCACGCTAGCCGCCGACCACTACACAGTGACCGTAGCGGAAAATGCCTAGGGGGAACCACTGTCCTGAACATTTTCTGTTATCATACAGAACCCACTTTTCGTCACAAGTAATGATTCGTTTCAAAAACGGACCAGTTTTGTAAAAGTAGAGAAGAACAAATCTTGAAACACGACAATTTTTGCCGCTCACTCAACTCATGGGGCACCCACTTTTCGAGCCTTTTACCTCCCCAAGGCGTTTCGAAGCATCCGCAACAGCAGTTTTACTGACGTCTAGCTTTTCCGTGATCCCGCGCTGTTTGGGATGGCTCAGCTTCCATCAGTTCCTTCAACACCTCGTCCGGATTGCTCTGGTCGACCGCTACGGTGGTCATCTCCGAGGGTGAAATCCCCGGTCCGAGATTTACTGAACCGCTGGCGCACAGTGCTTTCTCCAACACTGCTAGGCCCTCACACTTGATTGATTTGTCGAGATGTCTCGGCTGGGGATAGCCCCAATTTGAAGTGAAAATATAGAATCGCCCGAACCACTCCTTCGACATTCTTCAATAAGCCCTTCAAGAACAGAAATATAAAGCAACGTTGAAGCATAAATCATTTAGTCAGATAGAGCGAAAAATTTTGTACAGAAAATAGCGCTAATGTGCAATGCAAGTTGAATTTTTACTTAATAATAGACGAATGAAAAATAGTAGCACGAAAAGCTGGGAACTTTCCTGACAGTCTAATATTAGCTTGTTGTCGTTCCTATTTTCATTATTCCCATTTTCATTATACTACCTCTAACTTGTATCACCTCTTCTTCCTGACAGTCGATATCTCCACAGATGGTATGTTATGATATGGTGGTGGTGCAGATATGAATAGTTAAAAATTTAGCGCAGATGAAGGCGCAGATAGTCAGCGTTAGCTTGTAGTAAGCATTGATGGTCTAAAACTGACTTCCGTGATCATTAGGAAGCGTAATAACAACAAGCTAATATGAATAAAAGCAATAGACGTGAACTCAAAACCCCGCCGGTGTGCGCCTATGAGGCTTCACTCCTACAGACTGCGTCACCGAGTCATAGCTCGTGGGGTGTCAGGGGGTTTAATGAGTGTTGCGCACATCTCTTCACACCCCCTTTTCAGGTCTTTAAAAAGCATTCAGCAAAAAGTTAATGTGGTTCTGGACTCCGCTCACACGGACCTATCCACCCTGTCAAAATAGCATTGCAAAAGCCCACGATTTGGGAGCCTTTCGTTGTAAGATCTCTCAAACAGTTGAGCATAGATAGCAGAAGAAGTCTGCTCAGTCACAAGAGCAGTAGACGCCGTGACTGTAGCAAAGCAGCGCGCTTTCGCATGTGCTACCTGTTCCCTGGATATGTACAGAAGTTTACTATTGCTTTGTAGTTTACTTTGAGTAGGTACCGGTTTCGCCCAAACTTTGCCGAAAAGGCTATTATAGGCGCAGATCAGGATCATGGCAGACCTTTTTTGGCATGATCTTCGCGTACAATGGCTATTGGCAATAGTGTACCTGTCCGAGGTTCACGAAACCTGGTTATGCGCCAGCACAGATTTGATTCTTCTGTGTCATGCATATCGTGTTCGTAAACAGTATCCCAAGTAATCGTCCTTATACGAATGTATGCGAAACTGCTTTTGGATCTCTGGAGTTGAAGTTAAGACAGCACCAGTCAACACGATCTTCCTCTTAGAGGAATTTTTCTCTGTGATTTCATATGGAGACCTTCAACTCATCGTGTCGGTTCTTTGTACGAAACGTAAAAACGTCGTATCTGAGGGAAGTCGAACCAGAAGTCAATCATCTAACACCACACCTCTTGATCCAATGCTCCGCAGCTGCTCGGCTGATAGCCCGGGGGGAGCAGCACGAGCATAGGTTCTTCCGGGGGATGGATGCGTCGTCCCCTCTGTCTTCCCTTGCGAGACTCGACACGCCATCTCGCCTGTGAAGAAGCGTACAGCGCTCCTTTATGACATGATTAGAGCTGAACGCCTGAAGAAGCTTCCGCTAGCGCTTATCAACATCCTGGCGCGGCTCTTCACACGCTACCGGTCGGAGTGTAAGGTTCCATCTCAGCAAGAAGGTCTCAGCGGGACCTTCTTGCTGTACAAGAAGGGAGACGACATTGGCAACTATCGCCCGATCTGTCAGCTGTCCACAAGCTGTTTACTCGAGTGGTCCTGAATAGGATTAGCAGAACGCTGGACGAAGGACAGCCACGCAAACAAGGGGAGTAGAGGATTGAGCATGATCTACACTCCATTACGAAGCTCATCGAGGTGTCGCGAGAGAACAAGCTGCCGCTGTGCCTTACGCTCATCCACCTGAAGAAAGCATTCGACTCCGTCGAAACTGAAGCGGATGTCGAAGCCCGGCGCACTCAGGGCGTTCCTACTCAGTACATCAGAGTCCTTCGAGAGCTGTATAGTGGGTTCACGACCAAGATCTCACCGTTCTACAACGACGTCGTCATCGATGATCGACGTGAAGAGAGGGGTTCGGCAGGGGATACCATATCCCGAAGCTCTTCAGCGCTACCCTCGAAAACGTCATGCGTGAATTAGATTGGGAAGACGAGGGAGTGATGATCAACGGTCGTCAGCTGCACTGTCTTCTCTTCGCTTTTCAATTAAGCATAAGAAAAAAAAAACTAGATGATGTCGACAAAAAAGAGAAGATAAGAATAAAGAAGAGAATTTAAGAGAAAATCATGTAAAAGGTAAAGTAGTAAGACAAGAATAGAGACGAGTAATACAGAAAAGGCTGGTTTCGGTACGACCTCAGACGAACCGTTGTTGAGTGCTCATCAAGTTATACTTCGGACAGCAGCAATTAATAAAATCGAATTCAAAGTCGATCTCTAGTATTTAATTGAGCAACTTCCGAAAATCTCGAAAACCGTCGTGCGAAACACAAGGCTGTACTGAAATAAATAAATCAACAAATGGATAAGTAATCTACAGATATAACATGTACTTCTGGGAGAAGGTATTTGAGGGGAAGAGAGTAAACCAGCTTGCCCGAAACTAGGAATTGTGTCTCATGCTTTTATGTCTCCTCAGAATGTCCGATGATTTTTTGACTGATTCAGTTGTTTTATTCGAATGAACACGGCATTTACACAGAACGTGGGTAGATAACTCTTTCGCATGAACGACAGCTTAATGGCGGTTTCTTATTCGATATTAGTACCTTCCAATTCCACGACGGAGAGAGGTGAAACACTCGCGTTCGAGAAAACGTTCATTCAGTTCTTGGTTTTCATTCGCAAATTAGATGAGTTCGCCTTGATCTCGACGAACTCACATCTGAGCTGTCTCCGCATTCTCTCACGGGTCATGTGCTCAGGCTGTTGATTTTATTCCCACCGCATTGTGTTACGGTATCTCGCAGCACGACACGGCTTAGACCGTAATCGGTTGTGATTCAGTGTGTACGCAGCATAAAAGTATTGTCCGGTCGAAGAACGCTCAGCCAGCTGCTCCGACGGCGTCTTTTTTCGCTGTTTGCCCTTTTAGGCCATAAAAGTAGGAGAAACTTCGCGTATCCGCTAAAATTGATGGAATCGGTGGAATTTCAGAGGCAAGGTCATCGGAAGTAATAGCTCAACTGCCTTAACGAACTGCTAGTTTTACTAATGAGCTATGACAAAAGATTTTATACAAGCGTCGTAAAAACTAGCACTTTGATATGTATGAAGAATAAGGTTTTAATGGGCTGAGGTTCTAATGGGCACAAGAAAGTCGATGAGAAAAATGAGTAAGAAATCATCAGGATCTGAGTAACTGGATCGTGCAGGATTTAGTTCGAGCAAGGTTTAGGAAAAAAGACTACATAGAATACCGGCCGCGCCGAGCAGTAAAAAAACCGTCGCGTGGTCATAACTCATCTAGTTTTAGGTTTCTTGAGAAACGGTTGACATCGTTCGATTCGTTTTCACGAAATCTACACAAACGTATAACGTTACCAGGCCACCGCTTTCTCACCGTGGGTGGCCAACAAATGACTGGAGCAGACCTTTCGCGATTGGCGTAGCTTATTTCCCGGGACATGCATGTTTTCTGAGTATCTCAAGCATGGCGTACGTCGCCAGTGCTCTGTCATGCCAGGAATGCTCCTAGAGTGCGCCATGCATAATGAATATATCGAACTTCTCAATCGAGTGGATGAACGCATGTTCACTGCGCTTTTTCCTTCCTTCTGGAAAATGTTAAGCCTTGAATACTATTTCGAACCATTTGAGGAATTTTATCAGAAATTCCAGCTCCTTCTCAGGAATTGTACGAATTGCTCTTGGCGTGTAATTCAGAAATGTCATTCGGTCTCAGTGGAAGAGCAAGATTTGAAAGGTGTTTGGTGGCATAATAATTTCAAGAGCAGGAACATCTCGCAAAGGGGAGGGCGACAAGAGGGAGGTCTTTGGCAAAAATTTTGAGGCATCTTAAAAGAAGACATCTCCCGCGCATCAAGAATCAATAGTCAGGCCTGACAAAGAAAGGTTCCCAACTCAAGATGAGCTTTTGCGATGCTATTTTGACAGAATCTAGGACCGTGTGAGTGAAGCCCAGATTTACAGTTAGTTTTTGCTTATTCTGCATTTTGAGTTTGAGCCCGCGTAGTTCCTATATTTTTGCACATATTAGTTTGTTGTTATTACGCTTTCTCAGGAGTCAATTTTAGACCATCAATGCTTACAACAAACCAAGGCGGCTGTCTACTATTTGCCTTCACATGTGAGTGTTTTTGTTTTGTGGGCGGCACGTCGATATGTACCCAGGATCCTTCTCTACACCCACAGATTACGCGTTCAACGAAGAAGAAGTGGTCATTCCTTGCCAGGGAGAAGATTATTCATCACTGGCTTTTGGAAGATGCTGTTGGTGTGACAAGCGCTTGTGTTTTACTTGTTTCATAGATCTGTACCATAGCTGTTGACTAAAAGGGAAGACAAGACAGGACTTTTTATTTCCAGAGAAATGATATGGTGCAGATACGCATAGTTGAGAAACTAGCGCATATGAAGACCTTCGTTTGTTGTAAGCATTGATGGCCTAAAATTGACTTCTATAATTATCAGACGTTCAGCGGCCTAGCGGCCGCCAAACGTCTGGTTGGGGCTTCGCCCCAAATCCCGAGAATAGAACAACCTCATCCCATTTGGTTGGCAGCTTCGCCGCCAAACTCCGAGAATAGAACCACCCCAATTTTCCTCCTTTCTTCTTTAAGCCTTCTTACAGTGAAAAAAAACTGGTTTTACTATATAGATTAGTGTAGGGCAGAATTTTCACTGCGCATATGATGCCTATCCACCCTCTATCACATGCACGCGATTTATTCTCCGAAGCGCTCGTTCTCTACGTGTCGAGAAACAGGTAATGAGAGTCCCAATCCGGTGCTTAATCAGCAAAATCATAATTAAAATTAATCGGTATTCGACACCGCTTACTGTCCGACGGCAACAATACTTCTCCGAATCCCATGGTCACTCTCTCTAGCCCTCCCCCTCCCCCTCCCGAAACACTTCCTTTCCTATGTTTTGGCAAAGAAACGGAGTGAGAGTCAAGCACGCACATGTGACATTGAGTACCGATTCACGTGTCACTACGTTGCCACGACGTCTATGACACTCCTTCTCTGACACACGTGCCACAACTTCTGTAAGCAGTCATCAGAAATCCGACACACACTGAACGATGTTGAGAGAAAATGCTGGTCCCTTCCCCCCTCCCTTAGTCACGCTCCCCTCTAATGGCCCCCCTTTGTTGGTCCTCTTCTATTGGTCGCCCTTACTCGGAATTCCTACGTAAGTTGGACGACGTCTTCAGCGCGTCTTCTGAATCCTTACGTACGTTGAACGACGTCTTCAGCACCTCTTGTGAATCCCTACGCACGTTGGACGAAGTCTAGCACAGGTCTTCTGAACCCCTACGCACGTTAAACGACTTCGTCAGAACGTCTTTTGAATCGCTACGCAAGTTAGACGACGTTGAACGACGCCTTCAGCACGTCTTATGAATCCCTGCGCACGTTGGACGACATTATCATCACGTTTTTTGAATCCGTACGCAAGTGGATGACGTTGAACGACGTTGAACGACGTTTTCAGCACGTCTTCTGAATCCCTACGCACGTTGTACGACGTGCGTAGGGCCGGTCTTCTGAATACCTACGCACGTTATACGACGTCTTTAGCACGTCTTTTGAGTCCCTACGCAAGTTGGACGACGTCTTCAGCACGTCTTCTGGGTCCAGACGCACGCTGAACAACGTCTAGGACACCCTCCTGAATCCCTTCGCTCTGCACTCGATCCCCATTCATGCCCTGACGCGTTGCCCCTTGAATATCACGTAAACTCGGACGATCAGCCGCCAAGGATATAGTTCGCCTGCAATTACCCATGGTTGAGCTCAAAGAAAGCCCGGCTGGCATACGCCGCCGCATCTTTTGGTTTCAACCACCCCTCCCCGTGACGGACACGTGATATTAGCCGATTATATATAGTAGAATGAAAAAGCATAATAAAAACAAACTAATATTGGCAGAAATGTTGGTAGTACGCGAACTCGAACTCAAGAGCCCGCTGGCGTGCTCCTATGAGGCGGCACTCCTACCGACTGCGCCCCAGAGGTACACCTCTTTTCCAGGTCCTTAAAAAAGAGTTCAGCAAAAACCAACTGTAATTTCGGGTTCCGCTCACACAGCCTTCATCCTTTCAAAACAGGATGGCAAAAGATCACCTAGAGTTAGGTGCCTTTCTTTGTGAGAGGTTCTTCATTGAGTTGATATATATATATATATATATATATATATATATATATATATATATATATATATATATATATATATATATATATATATATATATATATTCTGATAGTGTTTACCGTGCTCTGCCAAGTCTCCCACTACGAACTTTATGCTCACCTGACGGCATTTCCCTATATCGTGCCATAACACCGAGCATTGGTGAAGCGAATGCTGGCCGACTACTTTATGACTTCGGATGTATGCAGCCAGAGAACACTTATGGAGTTCCTTTCGTTGTCGACATTCGAAAATCAGAGGCCAAGCCGCCGAATATCAGGTGGGCCGGCCACGTAATGTGCTTCGCAGGCACCCACTGAACGAGCCGTCACCTACTGGAACGCTGCTGGCATCCGCTCTAGCAACTCAATATCAACGAGGCTACATGTGATGCAACTGATACAGATGAGTAGGGAATATACTAGGTAACAGAATTTGGTGGAAGAGTCACCCAGAGTGGTTTTCTTCACCTCAGTCCTCTTCAGGGTTTGAGGAGACCAAGTCAACCAAGCCTACTGTTTTTGCGGAAGCGATCAATTGCTACCAACATTTTCAGAAAGCGTGAAACGCTGAGTTGTTCGTCATCTGGCTATTGTATTATGCAGGCTAAATAAAGGATAAAAGTCTGCATCAATCAAGCCCTGTTCAAAAAGCAACAGAAATTCTACTTCTGCAGAATGCCGTGAAGGCGATCTGAATGCTTATTTTGCCTATAGAATTAGCTGCAGTGGCCAGGTCGGTGTTCTTCCCTTTCCTAATAACCCAAACGATGAGAAATCCCAGCAAGGGTGGGGCAGGAACCAAAAACGTCGATCCGTGCTTGTAGCCGGACCTATTTCTTCCAATTAGGTTGCAAGTGCTGTCCAAACTACTCGTGCAGGCCAAAGACTTTGGACTACCTCAACGCTGTTTCGTAGAGGTGCTACATCGCTCAGATGAAATGATTGATGCCGACCACTGATTCGCTCATCAATGCTTTTTATATTGATGAACGAAACAGCTTACTACCCGTTAATTTTCGAAATAGATTTCTTTTTTTGCAAGCTTACATACAGCAGTTTATCATGGAGGACAGCAGCCGTAGAGATGTTTGAATTCGGTGCCGAAGTTCAGTGGCGACCCCGCTTGACACCAAGCTGACCAAACATGCTCATCATCGGAGCAGAAGGCTTGTTTTATGGACAGCAACCAATATTTACTTATAGTTGATCTGTTTCTAGCAAGGATAAAGGCTCACCGTTTTTAGATATAGCGCGTTAATTTAAAAGTGGCTCTGAATTTTTTGACAGTGGCGCGCAAGACAGAATTAGGACATTGAAAATTCAGTTTTCTTCTTCGTCTGTTTATTACCTGCTGGAGGGTCGTTTAACAAATACTCTTCGTTTTTGGCCTATTTTGATGGATTTCTTTCCTTCTTCTTAGAGTGTTTGTTTCTTCGATGTTAGATTGACTAGTTTTGGTTTTCTCTTTGTAAGCATACCCTAACGTGCATAATAAATAAATAAATGATGTTTTTAAAGTTCAAATTGCATATCTGCCTGACACGAAAAATTCTATTTGAAGGACTTACACCTCCTAGCCATAGGCAGATGCACGACGGCGGCGGCGAACCAGGCGGGAGATAAGGGCGACAGGCGGCGATCACAGGCGACGAGGGCGCAGCCTCTTTGGGCAAACAGCCATCGATGGCTTGTGATTCATGCACTTCGTTCGGACAAAAAAACTCCCCAAAATCCTTATCGATTTTGGACGACTGCTGGGGTCACGCCTCGTGGAGGGCAACTGCGCTGAGCGCTCTAAATCCTGTCGAACGAGTTTTTCTCGGCGATAGTTCGTTCGGATCGACTAGGCGGTGAGATGTCCGAACTGACATCTGACGGGCACAAGGGAACGAGAAGAACGTCGGCGAGTGCATCTGGCAGCCCGCTCTCCCCTCATCACCCACCCACACCCTTCTGACCACATTTCGGAAAGGCAGGCAGTTTCTAGATGGGTGAAAGTGGGCATGGCGGGGAAAGCACTGGAGAAACTCGAATAGTTAAACAGATTAGGGAATGAAGTTATACTATCCCATTCTCACGTCGAACCAGCCACTTTTCACCTCAAATTGGACACTCTTCTGGGCTAGCTTAAGACTTTTGAAATGAAAGCGAACATTTCAAAATCGGAATTAGCTTCTTCTACACTAAACGAAACACTCTCGAAAAAGGTTTGAACAGTTTTTTGTGCAAGAAAATTTTTAGTATCATTTCCTTGAAGTATTAATTCACCTACCCAATAAGTGATCACTTTGTTTGATAATTTATAATCTCCTCATTTTTTATGAAAAAATAACGGATTACTTAATTGTTTTAAATAACACGAGGGCTGCAATTTTTTGTGTCAAAGAAGAGATTGCGCCATGCACTGGTCTAGACCGTCGCGATTTTTATTCTATTGATAGCAAAATTCATGGTTGCATGAAGTTTCACACCTGTGGACGATCCAACAGAAGGAATTGTAAAAAACATACATATTCTCACCTTGATGGCTTATGTAAGCAGCATTTACACTATCAGTCAAATAAAAATTGCGAAGAGCTTTTCGAGTGCATGGAGTATTCTAGTTTTTTCATGCACTAAATTATTGCTGCCTTGTAGACATTGGATCCGACACCGATTTTCCGGATAATCGGGTGATTCGGATAGGCCATTTTTCAAACGCCCGGATCTTCTGATGATTCAGATGAGGGCAATTTCGAAAACCCCGGATTTTCGGATGATTCAGATGAGGGCAATTTTAGAAAACAGGGATCTTCGGGTGATTCAGATAACGCGTTTTTCGGCCGAACCGGATTTCGGATATCCGATTCGGATACAACCGGATAATTGATATAATAGAGGCACGCAACCTGATAAAAACTGAACACATCAGTAACTACGCGTTTATTTCATTGACCTCGCCTTGAATAAGGTGGTTATATGCCCTGGTAGCAAGGCACATGAATGCCCAATTACATCATAACTGACCCAGCTCAATTCACCAATGGAGTGGATACACCAGTGCTACGTAAAAGAAGTCGTACTTGGCTACTTTACGAGGAGGGCCCTCCCCAGAGCTACTTTCCGCTTCCAGAACAAACAAAAAACGGCATTAAGACCCCAAAGAGTCAATACTCAATAGCGAGTTGGCAACTTACAGCGAAATCTTGTAAAGGACAATAATGAAACGATTACGAAACGTCCTGCAAGAAATTTCTCGTGCTTTGAAAGGGAAGGGCTTAGCGTGTCTGAACGGAGAGAGCGAGTCATATATAGGAATAATTTCCACTCCTCAATTAGTATAAAAATGTGTTTCTTTTTTGCCAAGTAGATAAACCCGAGGAGTAGGGGATCCTTGAAGTTACAGTGAAATGGGCGCCTCACGAGTTCGGGGCTCTTCTACACCCGCGATGCTGCTGGCGAGAAGCGGCTCGTAGCGCGGTAGATAGTGACGTTGCTCCATTAGAGGGAGGTCGGGTGTTCGACTTTTTGCGCTGCTGCATTTTTGCATTTCAACTGATTGATTGATTTGAGAGATTCTGACAACTATGCAACTTTAGATGTTTGCTGTTTGCAGTTTTTCCAGATGTATTCCATGGAGAGCAACTTTGCTACTACCTTATTATTATGTTTATTACTGGCCGGTTTTTTAACCAAAAGGCAATGAGAAAGCTCTTCAGCATAACAATATATAAAAGTTTAACATCAGTGATACACAGACACAAAGTGCATGAAACAGAAGCACTGGTGAAAATACAGACAGCGTATAAAGGCTGCAGCCTCCTCACAGTTTGCTTCCATACATGGACCAATGAGATCGACTCCATAGACGAAAGCAAATTGAAGACGTACCCTTTCCTCCGAAACAAGAGTTCCACCCGAAAACGATGTCATATGTCCACTGCTTGTTAGCCTTTCAACGTCTATCAGTTCATCTTGCGTACCCCAACATTCTTCTTGTTTTTCCACCACTTCCGGCTGTTCGTCTTCGTCAAATTCAAGTTGACGTGCTTCGAAATCCTTGAGTATGCTGGCCATCCGTTCGGCCAGCTTGATTTCTTCCCTCGAAGGCTCCTTGTCTAAAGGTGGACCACGCTTCAGCGTGAGCGGTTGGATCACCACTCGAGCATCGGCGGCATTGTTGATTTTAGGTTTTAGAGAACCTCCAACCTCTGATTTCCTGGTGACAGACAAAGAAAAGGGAAAAAGTGTATCGATGCCGTTTAGGTTATTTTGCGGGATCCACAGACTTTCTCCTTTTAACTACATCCTGGTCTCCTTTGAAAATCCGAGCAGGGTGGTTTTACCCGAGATCCTTGGCCGCTGTAGGGAAACAAACTGTGAGGGGCCTGTAGCCTTTATACGCTGCCCGTATTGTACCCAGTTCTGCTTCATGCACTTTGTAACTGTGTATCACTAGGTAGAATATTTATGCATCATCATGTTGAGCACCACAGCATGCAGCTGGGAAATGGGAAGAAAACATCTGAAAACGGTATAGACGTCAGAATCCCTCAAATCTCAACCAATCAGTTGAAAAGCAGGAATGCAGCGCATGAGGATCGAACCCTTGACCTTCCTCCCATGAAGCACCGTCACTACCCATTGCGCTCTGAGCTGCTTGCCCTCAGAGGCATCGCGGGCGTACAAGACCCTCGAACTCGTGAGGCACCGATTCCACTGTAACTTCAAGGATCCCCTACTCTTTGGGTTTAAGGACTTGGCAAAAATGAAACGCATTTTTATACTAACTGAGGGGTGGGGATTATTCCTATAGGATGACTCGCTCTCCCCATTCAGACATACGCTTCAGACCCTTCCCTTGTGAGAGAATTCCCGCCAAATGATTGCAAAATCTGCCCGAAAAAGTAAGGTTATTAATGACGCAGATTCGGCAGCAAAACGCGCTAACTTCCTATTATCCGATTTTTATCCGATTTTATACGAATCATTGCGTTTTTCAGAACCCCGGATCTTCGGATGATTCAGATGAGGGCAATTTTGAAAACCCCGGATCTTCGGATGATTCAGATGAGGACAATTTTAGAAACCCCGGATCTTCGGATGATTCAGATGAGGGCAATTTTCGACCGAGCCGGATTTCGGATAATCCGAAACCGGATAAATCCGGCCGGATATCCGAAAATGTATGATTCGGATCCCATGTCTAATAGCTATGTCAACCATCACGCCGCGCCGCGCAGGGGCGCGAGTATAAGGCGCCTTTTATACTCCCGCCGCGGCGCGGCGCGTCAATTTGGGGAGCGGCGCGGCCAGTCGCGCCGCGCCCCGAATTTGACGCGCTGCTGCGCGATTGCAGTTAGAAAGGGGAGCGTCAGCGACGCGCGGCCACGAGCTTCTGTGCACTACGACCCGTGCTAGAAAACGGTCCATGAGTCATTGAGGGAGCAAAACAGGAAGGATTCGTCTGGCTGATCAGCAATGCATCTTGCCACTGTTTGTCGTGGGATTCCTATCGAGAGTGACGAATCCTCTTTTAAGCCTGGAGTTGAAGTCGTCCGCTCAACTCGGATCTTCGGATGATTCAGATATCGCAATTTTCGGTGGAGCCGGATTTCGGATAATCCGAAACCGGATAAATACGGCCGGATATCCGAAAATGCATGATTCGGATCCTATGTCTACTGCCTTGTTGCGCTTCGAAACAAAATTTAATTTACCATTTTTCGACAAGTCTGTAGTTTAAGCTAAGAAGCTCGTTTCGATTTGGAAGACGTTTAGTTTGATTTCAAAATTCTTAAACTATCTTGGAGGAGTGTACAATTTGGCGTGAAAAGTATCCAATTTTATCTGAAATTGTCCAATTCGACATGAAAATGGCGTAATTGTGCAAGCACTCTTTAGCAGAAACGCTGCTAGGTCTCATCTAATGGCTTATGGAGAGCTAGGACATTTTTCTCTTGCGAGTTTATTACGCTGGTACTCGTGTTTAGATGACTATTTGAGTGGTCATGATAGCGCTATCCTACCAGCGGGCACAGCAAAGTTTTTTCGCTTGCAATGCGCATCATAAGTGTAGACGCAGTCTGGAACTTTTTTCGTTTTTAATCTTCACCAACAAACGCGTAGTGCAATTATACCCAGGAAAGTGTGTTTAGTGGAAAGCCGTCGGCAGTACTCGCTGCTTTATTCGATTCTCGATTTATTCTTTAATTCTTAAAAGAAGTTTGTTAAAATAGCTGTGTTCCTTGTTTCGGCAGCATCCAAAGCATGGAAGCAACAAAACCGAATTCGGCTACAGGATTTTTCAATTATTAAAATTGCTGGCCTAACGGTCCATCGGTGGTCAGTTTTTGGGAATACACATTAGCTATTGCTTAGAATTTTTAATTAGCTGAAGCTGGAGCTGAATAGTCGCAACGCTCCTTCTCACGTGGGTCATGGCGGATAAAAGAATGCTGAGTGTCTCTTCCTTCGGCAAGAATACCGAAGTCACTATCATTGTGTCGAGTGTACGAATGGTGGTAAATGCGTGAATGGTTGTTCCTAATGTCCACAACATCTGGAGGCGTTTCCAACCAAGAAACCTGCTTCTTACCATTAGTGGGAAAATACTATGAATAGCAAGCTGTCAAGCAGATTCTGATGCTTTGGTTTCGATAGAATGCATCACAAGTGTTCTTTCGTGCTCAAAATAAATAAATAAATAAATAAATAAAATAGGTGTTTTGCAATGCAAGCGATCCTTTTCTTAATTGAGAAACATCTCGTGAACGGATCTTACATAAACAAACAGTTAAATATGCAATAGACTAGACGTTGCATGGCACGCTCACAACTGTCTCAACGGTACGCTGCAACAGCAAGAACGAATACTATAGGAAGGATCTCTGTCCTCCAAATAGTAACAGAACATGTTTTGTTTTTGCGCAATCCTTGAGGCAAATGAGTAGGAGGGTGTAATGGTTAAGGGTCAGTAGCGTCGAACTTACCACGGCGGCGCAAGGAGGGGCCCTGGTGGCGCAGTGGTAGAGGGTTAGCTGCGAGATCACTTCGCAGTTCCTGCCCGTGGTACTCGCTGCAGCCCAAGCCTGGAATCACGATACAGTCCCATTTCCTAAGTTGTCAACCTTGTGTAAGATAACAGTTGTTGCATTCTGTGGACTTAACAAGATAGCACGGCGGTCTCGATACTGAACATTTCAAATACATGCGGCTATACCTATCAGAGTTTAACGAAAGTATGTACTAACGTTATTATAACTAAAAAACACGAGATAAAATGCAAAAAAAAGATACACGCGAGGGAGGCTGACGGGGAGTTACTTTGGACTAGGCTCCCTTGCCTGATGTGAACTAGTAGCGCATTTATTGCTGAACTAACGATGAACTAAATCCCAGGGAGTTTAACCATTCAAACTTCCCGATCTCCGCACAAGGGGGATTGCGCCGGAGGGGGTCGCAAGGGACGAGGTGGACAATGAGAAAGCGATGGAGTCACGAAGCGACGAGGAGACAAACTGACTAAGTGACGAGCTCCCGACCCGGCACCGCCGCGGTGATAAGACCAGGCCGGTTGATGGGGGATCAAGGAGTTGATTGCGCGGTCAAAACGGAGCATTGCCTCGCATATGCGACAACAGTTCTTGTATAGCCAAACCTTTCCCTCCGAAAAGTTCTGTCCTCCCGAAAGCGTGATTGTGCCTTCACTGGTCAGTGGTGTCGTGATCTCAGCACAATCGTCATCTGGTTGAAACTTGTGGTCCTCTTCTTCCACTTCCTCCAACCAAGGTCAAGCTTGAGGTTCGGGAATCGAAGGGATGGTCGTACGGTGGCCTCATCTGGAGGGGGGGGGTCGTACTCTTCCGGTTTTGGCAGAGGCTTCTGTCTTAATTTTCAGGGTTTTAGGCTATGTTTTTACTTCTTAATAAGTTGTTTATTCCAGGAATGTCCACGAAGGCATGGAGTCTGTCCTTCGTCCCGCGAAGTTGTAAAAATCAATATATGAAACTTTCAAATTCACGTTTTATTGATTGTATTACTTGTGAAAAATAAAGATTTTCTGCACCATTTGGAGTCAGTGAGAAGTTTCCATTTTTTCAGATTTTTTTCAGGAAGCCATGGACGCGACAGTTTTCTGCCTGAACGAGCGACATTCACGTCCTAAATTGCAGTCTATAAAATTTGGAGTGTCGCGATGACGAAATGGCAACCGGAGGATGGACTTGTCACGGAACTAATTTTCTTTCTTCTGCAGGAAACAGCATCAGAAAGTGGAGTTGTACCCAATAAAATTTTAAGCCACAGTTTGACACACAGTAATAAAACCTGTTTTTTATGAAACGATCCTTTTATGAAACGATCCTCTTTATGAACAGACGCTCCGATTTGTATCATTTGCGAAAATTTTCGACATCGTTAAATACATGGAGACCGCTATTTTTACAATCTGCCTTTTAAGTCGTGAATTTGTGAATTTTTTTTGAATCTGTGAATTTTTCAGAAAAGTCGAACAAACTCCGAAATATGGTAGGTTACGTGGAGCCATTGCGTTCTCCGATATCATTGATCACCACTGAGGATAGTCTTCTCGCGGAAAAATTTCCTGAAGAAAAAACACACGAGAGTGAAATTGTGCTTCATGGAATTTCAAGACATGAATATTACACAGAAAAAAGCTAAACTTCTTCGCTGCGATCTCCGATGAATAGGGCGGATCGTATTTGAATTTTTCGTTTTTCAAGAAAATTAATTAATTTTTACCTGACACAGATCACGCACACAGCAAAAGTCTTGCCACAAAAAGTTTCAAGTCTTGATCAATTCACAGTGTGAAAATCATGTTTTCTGAAACGAATAGATTGGATCGACCCCTGGTCGATATGGCACCGACGTCGTAGGAGCGACGAAATTCGACGTTCACAAAAATGACTGCAACTCGGTTAATTCTTCAAAATTTGAAGAAGCTAATAACGCTTTTGAAACTAAAAGAAAAGAGCTTTCATGCAGTACAAAAATCTGTTTTTAATGGCCAGGTCTTCATACGGGGCGGAGGCCTTCGATTTCAGGTTTCAGAAAAACCGAAAATCGAACCCCCATCCCGCATTACATATTTCGAAAGCACATTTGCTCTATTTTTTGATGGCCGAGAAAAATTTTTGATTTTTGAAAAATTAGCCAAGATGATGAATTTCGGAAGTCGTGAACTGACTCTTTCACCGTCGTCATCGGAGTGATTTCACAAAAATGTTCATAACTCAGCTAATTTTTCGAGATTTAAAAATCACTCTCGGTCATCAAAAAATAAAAAAATGTGCTTTTTTAAATATGTAACAATCGATTTCCAAGAAAGGAGTCTTCATGCGGGGTGAGGGGAGGGTCGATTTCTGGTCGATTTTCGGCAAAAACCAACAACAAATCGACCCCCGCCTTTCGTAAAGGCCCCTTTTTATAGAGCGTTTTTGTAACCTCAAGCAAGCGTTTTTTTCTACTTTTAGGCTGTTATTGGGATTTTTGAATTTCAAAAAACTAGCTGAGTTATAAATATTTTGTGAGATCACTTTGATGACAAGGGTGAAGGGTCGATCCGAGATCCAATTCACGACTTCCGAAAATTGATCATATCTCGGCTAATTTTCCGAAAATCAAAATTCCCTTTTGGCCATCAGAATATAGAACAAATATGCTTTCTAACCATGTGACAAACGACTTCCAAGAAAGGAGTCTTCATGCGGGGCAGGGAGGGGGTTCGATCTTCGGTACGTATTTTTGCGAAACGGACCTGAAATCGGACTCCCCCCTGCCGCGCATGAAGACCAAATTTTCGGAATCTGATTCCTATATAGCAAGAAAGGGCTCTTTTTCTAGATTCTGAAAAACTAGCGGAATTTTGAAAATTCGAAGAACTGGTCGAGTTATGAATATTTTTGTGAAGCCACTTCAATTTTTTCGCTTAAAAATCGAACCAACAGCCATGCGTGACGACTCTTTTTTGGAAAACTATTTTTACACGGTGAAAAAGAGCGTTTTATCTGCTTCTTCAAAATTTAGAAGAATGTTTAAAATTCGAAAAACTTACCGATTTATGAACCTTTTTGTGAACGTCCAATTTTTTTCTTTTTGTTTTCTAAAGCACAAGCCAGATCTAGAGGTCGAAGTCTTTACGTAAAATTTTTTTGCTTTCCAAAAAAAGTGAAAATTTTGGGCATGACCTCACCTGATCACTCAGGAAAGACTTAATTTTTCAAAGAGTCATCACTGCAAAAATTAAGCAGCAGCAATCAACCCATTTCAGCTATTTTCAAAACTGCTTCAAAATTTTTTTATCTAATGCAACAACTCTGCAAATCCAAATGACGTCTGCTTTCCGTAGAAGAAGCGGTGCTTGGAGTGTTGCCGGGTCGTTAAAATCTTCATTTAATTGATTTATTTGCGTCAAGACTTTATTAACTGAATGATAATAATAAATTTATCATTAACAAACCTCTGCTTGCAATACTTGCGAAAGGACGATATCTCAGAGAAATTTTGTCTTGGGAACCAAATCGAAGTACGACCCCCCTCCAACTTGAATCAAAGTACGACCCCCTGCGATTCTCGCACTCCACGCTTGAGCCTGGTCTTAACAGGAGCTGACTATCTTTAGACTCTTTTACGCCTAGATTTACTTACTTTGATGCTTTGATGGTCCTTTTGTCGGCTGGAAGTCTTTTCAGCGGGGACCACAGCTCTTCCAGACCGCTCGATCTCTGGCAGCTTGCATCCAGTGAGGCAGACTCCGTTCTCTGAAAGATCTTGAGAATGTGTCTGCCCATCGCGTTGGCGGTCGTCCAACTGGTCTCTTATGCTCTCTCGGGAACCATTCTGTGACACGGGAACTCCATCTATCGCCCTTTCGTCGAAGTACTTGTCCGGCCCAGCGATATTTGGACTTCTTTATGTTCTGCAGCTTCATGTACTGCTGCTAATTGCGACTTCTCCCTTAGCTCCGAGCTTCGTAGGCCTTCTTGCCATTGCTGACGAAGGCGTGTCCTCAGAAGGCTTCTCTCCAGTGCACGATGCGCAGTTTGCATTGCTCTGGCGATTGTCTTGTTGTCGGGCCAGGTTCCAGTCCCGTAACACATCGCAGGCAGTACAGAGGCGTTGAATATTGAGACCCTGAGGCCGGCATCCTTGACCTGATCGGTGACTTCGCGAATCGAACGGAAGGCTGTCCATGCTGCGCGTCTCCTGCGGGCGATTTCAGGAGCGAGGTCGTTATCTATTTTCAGCTCTCTTCCCAGATAGACGTAGGGTCGACCTGTTGCAGAGCGACTCCATTTAACCTTACGAGTCCCGTGTCACACCACTGGTTGACCATAAATTGCGTTTTGGACATATTCATGTCCAATCCAATCTTCATACCTGCCACATTGAGCTCGTTCAGCATTCTGCCGTGCTGGTAGAGAAGAGAACAATATCGTCGGCGAAGTGAAGGTTGCTGATCCATTTACCGCCGACAAGGTAGCCTTTGTCATCCCAGTTCAAGTCCTTCATGCCATCCTGAAGTGCCGCTGTGAATAGCTTGGGAGAAATCGTGCCCACTGCCGTACTCATTTTCCGATAGGAATTTTAAGCTTTCGATCGAAAACTGGATGGTAGTTGATGTGTTCGAGAAGCATTCGTCAAGAAGTCGGATGTAGGGCGGTGGTATACTAGCATGCACAAGCGCGAATTGCATAAAAGTACTAAATGTGACTATAGCAATGAAATATGTGACAAGGGAGTGTGAAAGCAAAGAACATTTTTAGATTATTAATGAAATCCTGCCCTCAGAGTATATATAGTAGGATAACAATACTGGCTACGCTGAATGTGGGTACGTTGACGGGCCGCTCGTGCGAGTTGGTTGAAGCACTGGAGCGAAGAAGAGTTGATTTCTGTGCGGTGCAGGAGACGAGGTGGTCCTGCCGCAAGTCAAGGGACATAGGACGTGGTTTCAAGGCCGTTCTATGTGGAAGTCCCAGGACCACCAGCGGTGTCGGAATAATCGTCTCCGAACGATTTCGTGACTCGATTGTAAGCGTCGAGCGCTTTGACGATCGATTGATGAAGATCGTTGTCGCCGCTAAAGAGCGACTCTATCACTTCTTCTCTGCGTATGCTCCGCAGACTGGCTGCTCCGATCAAGCCAAGGATGAGTTTTGGAACCTGCTTGATGAGAAGACAGCAGAGGTACCGTCGAAAGATGTCATCATAGTCGCTGGTGACCTTAATGGGCACGTAGGTGCTGCGAAGGACGGGTACAGCTGTCATGGTGGTTTCGGATACGGGTCTCGTAACCCCGATGGTGAGCGTATTCTTGAGTATGCGGAATCGCATAGCCTCACCATTGTGAACACCGTTTTCCGAAAACGCGACTCCCACCTCATCTCATATTATAGTGGGAGCTCCAAGTCTCAGATAGACTTTGTGCTTGTGAAGGATCGTGACCGAAATCTCGTCACAGACGCGAAGATCGTGCCGTATGAAACGGTCGCCCCACAGCATCGTCCGCTGATCTGTACTTTGAAGATCGCCTCTCCGAGGCTGAAGCAGGTCGAGCGATGCGGTGCTGCAAGAATCAAGTGGTGGCGAATGAAAGAGAGGGAAGCAGCTGTGATTTCTCGCGTGCGGTTACCGACAGTTACGACTGTCGATGAAACTTGGAAGAAAGCAACCGACGCGATATGCCAAGCTGCAAGGTTGGAACTCGGCACTACGAAGCCTGGACGACGCAAAGTCGACAAGCAGGCATGGCTGTGGACAGACGATGTGAAAGCGAAGGTTCGAGAGAAGAAGTCGCTGTATCATGTGTTTCTCGGCGACAGAACAGCCGACAACTGGCAGGAGTATCAGAGGGCGAAGAAGGCTGCAAAGAAAGCCGTGGCTGTTGCGAAAGCCACTCATTATGGTGATGTCTACCGAAAGCTCGAATCGCGCGATGGTGAGCGGTATTTGTACCGACTTGCTAAGACCCGCCATCGCCAAACCGAGGACATTGAAAAGTTTGTTGGCATCAATGATGAGAGCGGCCATCTTCTGACAGACCGCAAAAAGGCGCTGAAGCGATGGCGAGATTACTTTGAGGAAACTTCCACTATGGAATTTCCTCATCCGGCCATCCCTTCTGTGGCTTCTGTTCACGGTCCCGTTCGCAAGATCACCGTGGAGGAAACAGAAGCGGCTCTAAAGAAGATGAAGCCCGGTAAGGCGACAGGGCCGGATGATCTGGCAGCCGATGTTTGGAAGTCGAAGCTCTGGTATCCTGCTGAGTGGTTGGCTGAGTTCTTCAACCAGGTAGTAAAGGAGAAGAAAGTACCGGAGTGTTGGCACAACAGTACGACGATTCCGATTTGGAAGAAGAAGGGCAGTCCTGCGGACTGCTTTAACTACCGTCCGATTCGCTTGCTTTCGCACAGCATGAAGATCTTCGAGCGAATCCTCGATAGACGAATCCGTGAAATCGTCAAGCTCTCCGACAACCAGTGCGGCTTTGTGTCTGGTTGTGGGACCATTGATGCTATACACGCCGCCCGCCTCCTGGTGGAGAAGCATCGCGAGAGACAGAAGCCGGTGCATATAGCCTTTCTCGACTTGGAGAAGGCCTTCGACCGCGTACCGCGTGAGCTTATATGGTACGCCTTGCGACGACACAACGTACCTGAGGAACTTATAGAGTGGGTGCGGATGCTCTACTCTTGCCCAAAGAGTAGAGTGCAAGCTGCAGCTGGAACCTCAATGGAGTTTCCCATCTCTGTTGGGGTGCACCAGGGTTCTGCGCTTTCTCCACTCCTCTTTGTTGTCGTCATGGATGCCATTACGGGAGATCTTCAGCAGCCTGTTCCATGGACGCTGCTTTATGCTGATGACGTGATGCTCGCTTGCGAAGAGAAAGACGATCTCGAGCGGCAGGTGCAAGCTTGGTGCGACCGTCTGGCGAGGTTCGGACTCAAATTGAACGTCAAGAAGACCGAGTACCTAACGACTGACGTGAACGAGTCCGGCTCCATTAAGATTAACGGTACTGAACTTGCACGCACTTCGGTGTTTAAATACCTGGGATCAGCAATAGCGTCTGACGGCGGTCTGATGGTTGAAGTGAACTCACGCGTGAGTGCAGCTTGGTCCAAGTGGCGTTCGCTGACTGGCGTGCTCTGCGATAGGAGGATACCAAAGCACCTGAAGTCGAAGATTTACAGAGCCGTCGTGCGCCCGGTAGCAATGTACGGCGCTGAGTGTTGGCCTGCGACTAAGGAAGTTGAAACACGCCTCAGCGTCATGGAGACGAAGATGCTGCGCTGGACGGCTGGAGTCACGCGCATGGACCGCATCAGAAATGATGCTATTCGGCAGAAGTTCGGTGTCGCGCCGATAGCGGACAAGATGCGCGAAGCTCGCTTGCGTTGGTACGGCCACGTTCTGCGTGGGAAAGAAGACAGCGTCCGCAAGATAGGCCTTGAGTTGGAAGTATCTGGAAAGCGGCCTAGAGGACGCCCGAAGCAGCGTTGGTCCGATACGTTACACACGGACATGAAAGTAGCTGGTGTCCACCCTGATCAAGCGCAGGATCGGGAAAGGTGGCGTCGTAACACCAGAAGAGCGGACCCCGCGACGATGCGGGACAAACGCTGAAGAATAAGAAGAAGAAGAACAATACTGGCTAGATTAAATGAATAGCTGATTGAATGAATGACTTGTAGTCAAATCCTTTCTGACAATAACATTCACTGACTTCACTGGAGTTGCCACAAGTGCTTGCACAAGCTGACAATCACATACAGTCGCTTCACTGGGTGCATGCATAATTAACTTCTTGACCCTCGGTTATAGACACATCTGAAATAGTTTACAACTATTTAGACACATGGAAACGTACAAGAGAAAGTGGCAAATAATGCACACTATGACCTTCCACGTAATAGCCTTCTGTACTGTGCCGTGGAGGCGCCTTATGATTGTAGTTAGCCCACGTAGGAAGCTTGTAGCGAAGTCTCGATCAACATCTCGGCGCCTTGCTCTTCTCAGATACACCTGGTAGCATCGACGCTGTATGGATGGAAGTACGCGTCGTTGAGTAAGGAAACAAATGGAGATCGAGTTTTTCTGCAAACCTTGATCGGGTGAGGTATAAGAAATGAGCTGTTGGCAGTTAGTTGTGATCAAAACTCTTGTGCTAGATGGGAATTGAGTTCATTTCCTCTGCTTTCCGGTCAAGATGTTCCCACATCACATTACGAACACTAGTCGAACGCATCATCAACGATATCTCTGTGTTAGCAAACTATCAGCATCTATGCATAATATCGGAATGAAGCGTCCGCTGAAATCAGCAGCAGAGGCCAGATCCATGACTGGTAAAGTTAAGGATGAAAGTTTACTCAGTAAAGATAGTGGGTGGAGGGTAAGTTATTTGTTTATAGGTATTAGAGCTATAGCTACTTCTGGTGGCTTCTGAGGCAGCTGTTGGGCACCTACTACTCACTCTACGGTATTTGTCTGAACCTGCACCAGTTCCTGGATCGCAGATTCGTTATCCAAGTCGACAGTGGTGGTGGATGAGACTTGCGTTGATTGCGTGCGACCCGCAATCGCTATTGATCGAAGAGCGCTGGTCGCAGAAAGAGGTCTATTAGCTACGATTACGACATTTTTTCGTTTGGTTTCTTGGTGTAGAAGATGCGGACTCGTTCTGCTCGCACTGTTAAGGAGGCAGTCGTCACGGGATCGACCAACGTCGCTACTACTGGGATACAGTCGAGTGAACTCGTGTCGGCAATGGATGAAGTTGCTCGCTCCTCTGCGGTTCCTCGTTGTGTCAAGAGAGCTCTGGACTTGTTGTCGCGTCAACTCAGCTGTCTATTGGAAGAAAAAGACAAGCGGATCAGTGAGCTTGTAGTGGAAAATCAGAGTTTGAGGCAAAAGATTGATGCTCTTGAGATATATCTGTGGACTCGTTCACAGGGTTGAATAATAGTTCCTTTGGTGAGTCGAAATGGCTGTCTGATGGAGATTTTAAACGTCGCAGGTCTATTATTGTTAGCCATGTCTCCGAAATCAAGAATGCTAGTATCCATGATCGCGTTTGTCATGATTATCTATTTATTTATTTATTTATTCATGACGTGAGCTAAGGCCACACGTGAAAATACAATGTTAGAATAAAAACGCATAAACTCAATCAAAAACAAACGAATACAACCGAAGGCACTCATTGCATACGCAAAAGCAGCTTCTTGAAACCGTGCAAGGATAGACCTAAGACTTCCTCATTTGTGCTCAAAATGTGGTTAAACTCCTTTAAATTTCTGTAGGTGAAAAAGCTTGCTCGGGCTCGTGATTTTGCCACCCAAACATAAAGTCTGAGCTTCCCTCTTATGTTTCTTGTCAGCCTAACACCAAAAAAGTTGAGTGGGTTTATAGAAACCCTACCAGTGAGTATCTTAAACATCATGAGGAGGTCAGCTCTTCTCCTTCTTATGAAAAGGCTTGGTAATCCTAACATCTCCGCTCTTTCGGCACCATTTGGCATCTGATAATAGTTATTCCCGTAGCAGCTCATCATCAGCTTACGACTAAAACTATTCTGAACATTTTCTAGAAGAAGAATGTTTTTTCTCTTCGAAGGATTGAAAACTGTTGTTCCACACTCTACCATGGGCCTCACATATGTCTTATACGCCCGCAGAAGGATTTGAGGATCTCTGCTCTTCAGTGCTTTAAAAAGGTTGTAGATGCGGTAGTTAGCTTTCTTGGCCAATGCTTTATGATGCAAGTCAAAACTGAGGTCCTTAGACATTACGAAGCCAAGATCACAAATGTCAGCAGTTGTTTAATGTTGTCTGCCAGCTTCTGCAGTTCTTCGGTGTGGAGTGCTATCCATTAGCAGTATATAGGTTAGGTAGGCTCATGTTAGGCCGGGATAGACTCCTCAAGGTTGCACTTCCTAGCTCAAGGTTTCAGTTGATTGTTTTAAATCGTGTTAAACGTATCCAGTTTTTTGTTATAAAAGGCATTTTTATTAGGCCCTCTCTGACCGTGGAAGAGAGAAGGAGGCAACGTGAGTTGAGAGCTCACTCCTCATCACAGGGGCCATCTCTAGCAACTGGGGAGGGTCCAAATGTGTTGAGTTCTTAGCTCACAAACGAGGTGCACCCCAGTGCCACCTCGCCGCCTCCTTCGGACTAGCGGATTTGTCATGCTTTCATGAAAAATTACTTTGTTACGAAAAATGCACCTCATATCAAGACGACTTTGATGTGTTTTTATGCCAATGTTCGTTCGCTGGTTAAAAACACTTTACATATCGATCTGATCTTGTCTAGGTTTTTCGACAACTATGTTTTTACGGAAACGTGGCTGAAAAAATGTCTCACAATTCCGTCGTTGTTGTGTGGTATTAGTGCTGATTGTCAGGTAATACGTAGAGATAGCTCGAAAAAGGCAGGTGGGGTAGTAGCAATCTTTCTTAAGAAGGCCTTAGGTTTTCTTGAAGTTTTCTCCGAGTCTGTTCCTAATTCTTATGAAATTTTGTCAGTTGTCGTGATCCCTACGGATCACGATAGCCATTCGCTGTTCCGCCCAGTTCGCGGAGGATAAAAGCGGATATATGGCTCTGAGGGCTCCGCCCCTTGGACGAGCAGATTGTCGTCTCACTTCGAGCGAGCAGTCTGCGCTCCCGGTCATTGGTTGCCGAGTCTCCGCCCGTTTCCTAAGCCCACGGTCGTCGGAAGACTCCAACGGTTTTCTCCCTTGGCGGACCCACTAGGAGAAGATACGGGAAGAAAAGGGAAAAGGTAATGGTAAAGAAAATTGGTAAGAAAGGAAAAAAGGAACGGATCTTAAGGAACAGGTAGATTAAGGGCACTGGTTGATTGTAGTAGGTTGCGTAGAATATCGAGTGGATGTATTACGTGTTTAAGTGAAATAAATATATATAAAATAAAATGTGTATTTAATGTTTAATATAAAGATAGATTAATAAGGAACCACCAAAACTCTATGGAACCGTGATGCAGTTCCAAAATCAGTGGATGTGATCCTGGAGGGCCACAAAATTCGAATAATTGCGGTTTATCGTACTCCTTCGTGTTCCACCTTCTATAGTCACCAGTTCTCCAAGGCTATGAGTGACTTTTTAGTATGCGATTATCCGTCAATCGTCCTAGGTGATTTTAACTATCCGGACATTGACTGGATAAATTTGGAAAAGCCTTTGCCCTCAAGTAGTGGTGATTTTGTAGATGTGGTGAGATCTCACAACCTTGAGCAACTAGTAAAAAAGCCTACTAGTAGAGGACACATTCTTGACGTTTTGCTTACAAACTACAATAGTCTTGTGGAAAACGGTTCTGTAGAACCCCCGTTTGGAATGAGCGACCACAACAGTTTTTCTTTTTCAATTCGTTGCACGTATGTTGAACATAGCTATACATGCTATCGGAATTTTGGCAGGTGCGATTATGAAAAATTTGTGATTGTTTAGCTTCTGTGACATGGAGAAAATTGCTTGACTCAGTACCTACGATTGACGAAAAGCATGAACTTTTCCTGTTTATAATTGGAGAAGCTGTAGATAAGTTCGTGCCTTGGTGTCGAGCTAAGCCAACGTATGCCTATTTGCCCGCATACCTTCAAAATATGATGGATCATAGGGCTTGTCTCTTTCGGTTGGCTGCAATGACACAGGCTGAACACGACTGGAAAAAGTTCTATGAATTTTCTGATAAATTTCATAAGCGTTTACAGAAATATAATAGTAATATTGAAAAGAAAACTATAGAGATGGGGAATAAGGAAAAATTCTATAAGTTTCTGCGCAAGAAACTCAGAGATACGAGTGTTGTAGGTAGTTTGAAATCGGGAGATTCTTTAGTGGTCACAAATGAGGCTAAAGCAGATATCTTAGCAGATAAATTCTGTGAAGTTTTTATTGACGATAATGGGATCTTTCCAGACTATAGCCCTGTGATTCATGAGTCGATGTTAACCTTTCCTTGGTTTCATTTATACAAGATTATTCAAAGCTGACCAAACTCTTCTTCTCTCACTTCCGACTCATTGCCTACTACTTTTGTAAAGAAAATTGCTCACGCTGAGGTGCAACCACTTTCTTACATATATAATCCATCCCTTATGTGGCGTGAGGTTCCAATAAAGAGGAAGCACTCGTTTGTGACACCATTGCTGAAGAGGAAGCCGGCTAGTGGTGCGGGAAACTATAGCCCTGAGAGCATCACATCATTTTTCTGTCGAATTTTTGAAAAAGTTCTGAAGGACCATATCGCGTGTCACCTATGGCGGAATAGTGTCATCCCGCGAAGTCAACATGGTTTCATGCCTAGCCGTTCTGTGGAATCAAATATGTTGGAAAGCATTAATGACTGGACTGAGATCTTGGATAATAAAAAAGCTTGCGATGTGATGTACTATGATTTTTCAAAGGCTTTTGATAGAGTAAGCCATGCTAAATTGGTGTATAAGGTGGCAAAACTAGGCGTACATCCTGTCATTTGTAGGTGGCTTAAAACCTTTTTAGAAGGAAGAACCTTTCAAGTGAAAATTGGTGAAAGTTTTTCATCTAGCCGAGTAGTTAGAAGTGGAGTTCCGCAGGGTGGAGTGCTGTCACCCCTTCTTTTTATAATTTATACATCGGATGTCCCGGCATTATTGGAAGGCAGTGGGTGGTAGTCAAACAATTTGCTGACGATTTGAAGTTGTATAAGGAGATAGTTACACAGCAAGATCGTGCTGCCTTGCAGTTCGGATCAGATCTCCTATACAATTGGTCCCTGCAGTGGCAATTGCCACTAGCACCGGAGAAAACCGTGTGCATAACGTTAGGGAAGTCAGAAGTTCCATGTGAATATACTGTAGGTGAACACTGCATATCTAAGGCTACAAATGTAAGAGATTTAGGTTTCCACTATAATGATAAACTGGACTTTGCTGAGCATTGTAGTTTAATTAGAAGGAGTGCGCTAGGCAAAACATGTCAAATTTTTAAGGCTTTATGCACGAGAAACAAAGATGTGTTGTTGAAAGCATAAAAGACCTATGTCAGGCCAATAGTTGAAAGTGCGACAACAGTGTTTGCTCCGCATAAGAAGAAATACAGTGTGAAAATTGAGAAGGTGCAAAATAACTTTACTAGGAAACTTCTGCTTCCTACAGGTAGTTTTTTATATTCTAGAGTACCTAGAGCACAAATAAGAAATAAATATCTTCGTCTGAATACATTCTCGACGTAGGCTCAGGGACGTGTGTGTCGTGTTGAAAATGCTCGCAGGGATCATAGATATTGACAGTTCAAAATTCTTTTCATTTTTTCCCTCAAAAACTAGAGGTAGTCCGGAGAAATTTTCATGCGGAAAACCTACAATACCGCCCGCATGGGGCGGTCAAAAAGACGGTTTGCGACGGAAAAATCCGTCGCAAACCGTCGCGTACTCATAACTCCTTTAATTTTGAGTTGTTTGAGAAACTGTTGGAACCATTCGATTCGTCTTCTCGAAATCTACAAAAGTATATAACAAACTCTACCAGGCTACCGCGTTTTCGCCGTGGGTGGTCTAAAAAATAACTGCAGCAGGCTTTTGCGATTGGAGCACCTTATTTTCCAGGACGTGCATGTGACGTGCAGGTAGTATCTCAAGCATGGTGTGCGTTGTCAGTGCTCTGTCATGCCTGGAATGTTCCGAGAGTGCGCCGTGTACAATGCATATAGGATCGAACTTATCAATCGAATGGGTGGATGCATGTCCACTGGGTTTCTATCTTCGCTTGATGGAAAATGTAAGGCCTTCAAGACTATCTCGCACCGTTTGGAAAATTTTATAAGAAATTTTCGCCGTCCTACTTAGCATTTGCTCCAGGCAGTCCGACGAGCCTTTGGAGTGTGCCGTACACAATGCATGTAGGATCGAACCTATCAATCGAGTGAGCGGAAGCGGTTCAAATGTCGTGCTAAACAGCAACGCTTACCCTCTTTAGGTGCCTTAGTGCACACACTGACAGCAGCTTATACAAATGTAGAGGTTTTAAGAAGCGAGAAGGGAGAGTGCGCCGTGCAAAATGCATATACGATAGGACCGTTTGAAATCAGATTCGATTAGAAATTTCCACCCGCCCTACTGAGGAATTGCTGTATTCTGTCCCGACGAGACTTTAGAGTACGCTGTGAACAATGCATATAGAATAGAACCTATCAATGCAGTGGGGCAACCACTCGCAAATGCACGCGCGGGCGAGTTCGTAGCTTCAATAACTCTATCAGAGTCACATCGTTTCGGCTGCAACTCGAAGACTTTGTGGGCAGTACAAGGTTCTTGACGTATTTTAAAGCAGAACGGTGCAGCTCATGAATGGACTAAATTACAGTGCTCCGAAAATGCAGGTGAGGCTTGTGCGACCAATTTTTTCCCATGTCGGTCGACCACTGCGCGAAGACACGACGAGCCAAGGGCATACAAATGCGTAGACGAGCAGAACACCTAATGTGCTTTAAGACGATATGCTCGAAACTCGCCAGCTACCTAAACTGCCTTAGCCCCATCTGCCATTTTAGGGCGGCGGGCTTTGCGATTGAAGTTTCCTGCCCTCTTACTCCCCCACATTTGGGTTTTCTACACTCCCAATAACACCATTTTGTTCACGAAAAGCTCTATCGAATGGTGCCACTCTCGACCCATTTCAAAGAAATCGATTTTTGACACTTTCCCATCGAGGACGTGGGCGCCACTGGCCAAGCCGGCGCGGACGATGACGTCATCGAAAACCGATATTTTCGAAATTGGCCAAATCTCCTCGTGGAAACTTCGTCCAAAATCATCTAGGCGGTTATTTGGGGAGCTGATTACGAATCCGAGGTCCGTTTTTTAAAATTCCGCCGATTTCAGTTGGTTACTTCTCGTTTGAGGGTGGTCGTGTCAGGACCACCGATCACCCTCAGTTATCGGTATGGGCGGTCTCCTCCCGTAAGCGTCCGAATGAACTTCGGCATCGTGTTCGGCACCCCGAATAAGTCCCGCCCCTATACGAAGTTTGAGCAAAATCGGTGATCCTGACCCGACCACCTCCAATTATTTTGAAAAATATCCAAAACCTACCGAAATCGGCGGAATTTCCAAAAACGGACGTCGGGTTCGTAATCAGCCCCCCAAATAACCCCTAGATGATTTTGGACGAGAAAGTTTGGCCAATTTCGAAAATATCGATTTTCGATGACGTCATCGTCCGCGCAGGCTCGGCCTGGAGCGCCCCCGTCCTCGATGGGAAATTGTAAAAAAATCGATATTTCCAAAATCGGTCGAAATTGATACCATTCGATAGCGCTTTTCATGTCGAACAGAAAGGTTAAACTGCGAGTGTCGAACACTCAAACCTGGGCGAATAATGGCGCAGGAAGCTTCAATACTAAAACTCCGCCGCCCTAAAATGTAAGCTGGTGCTAAGGCAGTTTAATCAGCTAAGGAGTTGCGAGCATGCCATCGTAAACAACCTTAAGCGTTCTGCCCGCCTGTGCATTTGTAGGGTATTAGCTCTCTGCGTCTTCCCGCAGGGGTCGACTGAATTTGGAAAAAATCGTGCCACGCAAGGCTAACCTGCATTTTCGCACCGCTGTAACTGTGTCCAGTCATAAGCTACATCGCTGCATTTTAGAGCTCTACTAGAAGATTTTGCTGCATACAAACTTCACAAGCTGCTACCGGACAGGTTCACCAATGACAGAGTTATTGCGCTCAGAACACGGCCGCACGTGCAATTTAGCACAACAACGGTCGATGTTCTCCTCGCTCTTACTCTCTCAAAATACAGTTTTCTCTACTCTCAATGAAATATTTCAATTCAGCATGAAAAGCTCTATCGAATGGTACCAGGCATGGCCCATTTCGAAAACATCGGTTTTCGATGACGTCATCGTCCGTCTGCCGCGGCCTCGAGCGGACTCGCCCTCGATGCGAAGCTGCCAAAAAATCGATGTTTCCAGAATCGGTCAAAATTGGTACCGTTCGATAGCGCTTTTTATACTGAACAGAACGGTGCCACTGTTCCTGTCGAACACTTACATCTGGGCGAACAATGGCGCAGGAAACTTCAACACTAAAACTCCGCCGCCCTAAAATGGCAGCTGGGGCTAAGGCAGTTTAAACAGCTATGAAGCTGTAGGCACGTCATCTTAAAGCATCTAAAGTGTTGTGCTCGCGTGCACATTTTTAGGCCATTAGCTCTCTGCGTCTTCGCGCACGGGTCGACTAAAATTGGAAAAAATCGTGTCACACAAGGCTAACCTGCATCTTTGCACTACTGCAACATTGTCCAGTCATAAGATACATTATTGTGTTTCAGCGCGCTACCAGAGCATTTTGCTGCCTACGAAACCCACAAGCTGCAGCCGGAAAGGTTAAAACATGACAGAGTTTCCGTGCTCAGAACACGTCTGCGCGTGCAATTTAGCACAACAACGGTCGAAGTTCTCCTCGCTTTTACTCGCCCATATTACAGTTTCCCCTGCTCACAATAACAACATTCAATTCAGCATGAAAAGCTCTATCGAACGGTGTCAAGCATGGTCTAATTCGATGATATCGATTTTCGATGACGTCATCGACCTTCTGCCGCGCCTTTGAGCAGCCTCGCCTTTGATGCGAAATTGTCAAAAAACCGATACTCCTAGAATCGGTCGAAATTGATACCATTCGATAGCGCTTTTCATGCTGAACAGAACGGTACCACTACTAGTGTCGAACAGTCAAACGTGGGCGAGTAAGAGCGCAAGAAACTCTAACCACTATCTTCCGTCGGTTTAAACTGGCAGCTGAGGCTAAGGCAGTTCAGAAAGTTGAGGAGTTCTGAGAACGTCATTGTGAAGCACCTTTAGCGCTCTGTTTGCACACGCATTTCAAGACCGTTTGCTCGCCGGGTCTTCCCGCAGTGGTCCACCGAAGTCGAAAAAAATGCGTCACACAAGCCTCGCCTGCATGTTCGCACCCCTGTAACATTGCCTCTTCGTAAGCTACACCGTTCTATTTTAGCTTGCTCCTAGAACGTTTTACTGCCTACAAGGCCCATGAGTTGCAGCCGAAACGATTTGAACTCGGAAGAGTTATTGCGCTCCGAACACCCCCGCAAGTGCAATTGCAAGCGGTCGCCCCCCCCCCCTCTTCGATTGAATGGTTCGACTCTATATACATTGTTCACGGCGCACTCCAAAGGCTAGCTGGACAGCCTTAGAGCAATTCCTTAGTAGGGCGGCTGGAAGTTTATGACAGAACTTCCCAAACGCTCACTCTACCAGTTGTCGAACTCATTCGATTATTCGATTGATAGGTTCGATCCTACATACATTGTGTACAGCACACTCCAAAGGCTCGTCGGACTGACAGAAGCAAATAGAAAAGGAGCTAAGTAGGACAGCTGGAAATTTCTTATAAAATTCTCCAAACGCTGCGAGATAGTCTTGAAGGCCTTACATTTTCCATCAAGCGAAAATAGAAACCCAGTGGACATGCATCCACCCATTCGATTGATAAGTTCGATCCTATATGCATTGTGCGCGGCCCACTCTCGGAACATTCCAGGCATGACAGAGCGCTGACAACGCACGCCATGCTTGAGATGCTCCGAAAACTCTACACGTCACATGCACGTCTGGAAAATAAGGTGCTCTAATTGCCAAAGCCTGCTGCAGTTATTTTTTAGGCCACCCACGACGAAAACGCGGTAGCCTGGTAAAGTTTTATACATAGTTTTGTAGATCTTGAGGAGACGAATCAAACGCTGTCAACGTTTTCTGAAACAACTCAAAATTAAAGGAGTTATGGGCATGCGACGGTTGGCTACGGATTTTTCCGTCGCAAACCGTCTTTTTGACCGCGCGACGCGGGCGGTATTGTAGGACCAACATTAGATTGAACTACTTTACGTGCAGAGCGTTGTCCTGTTATCTTACACTTAAGCATGACGTTCCGCTTAAGGCTAGCTTTTTCCGGTTATTAAAACGTTCTGCAGGAATCAAATTTCTTGAACATTAGGGTACTGTGTTAAATTGTCGTTTTTTTATCCATGGTTGTTTTCTTTTTTTAACGTATGTCTTAAACGTGCGTAATAAACGATAACTATAACTATAAAGATAGTGGGTGGAGGGTAAGTTATTTGTTTATAGGTATTCATGAACAGCTTATCAGCGTAGTCATTTCATGCGAAAAAAATTGGTTGAGCGATTCATCCCGTTGTGAGCATTTTGGTTCAGGTTGAAGTTGATTTGTAGGCATCTTTTCTACTCACCAGGGACGTCTTTCAGGTGTATGTCTGAACTGCGAAAACGAATACCACTGTGAGATTCTCCACACTTCAGACAGTAGGAAGGGATGTTCCATTTTTGCAAAGTCCTTGAACCCAAGGAGCTAGGGACCCTCAAAGTTTACTATGGAATCGTTTGTCCTCGCACGTGGGTTTGAACGGCAAAAATGAATTTTACAGGTAGATTCTCCACCCTTCAATTATTAGGAAGGGATGTTCCTTTTTTGCAAAATCCTTGAACCCAAGGAAATAGGGGCCGCTGAACGCCCAGGAATGTATTACACTGTCAGCATCTAACACATACGTGCGTGTGGCATGTAGAGATATAATAAGAGAAATGGTGTAATACGTGCTCCGTCGTCGAGTCAAACAGCTCGACGGCTCAGTGGTAGAGCAGGCGCATCGTAGGCATAGGGCTGGATGTTCGATTCCTTGACCTCGAAGTAATGTTCCATTTTTAGCGTTCATTCCTTTTTCGATATCATTCATCTTTCCAACTTTCCCTATGCATATATTATACTACATGCTGAAAGGAACGTGTTCAGTGAAAGATTTTCATCAGCTGCTCCCTCTATATGCGACCCTTTGTATTTTCTGCTGGTTTTTATAGTACCCTTCGCTACATGGGGAATGGACCTTCCCAACTAGAGCTGGCGACGGACGCTGGGTTAGTAAGAAACCCCATCTATTAGGTTGTAACGAAATAAATGGCACTGAACCACTGTAAATTTAAACAGTTAATATCTCGGCTTGTAGGCAAGTTTATTAATCGAAATAAAAACCTTCTGATTCTACACATCTTTGCCAACGCGACACAAGCTTTTTTATCCCAATAGCATAAAAATCTGAAATTGACGAAATCTTCGAAGGCACTTTCGGCATCCTGTTGGTATTTGGATATTTTCCCTACCAAGAAGTCGCCAAGATGCTTGAAGAAATGGTAGTCTGTTGGAGAGAGGTCGGGAGAAAACGGAGGATGTGGTAGAGTTTCAATGCTCAGCTCATTCAATTTCTGCAACGTCATTCGTGCTACATGGAGGCGAGCATTGTCGTGCAGAAGGAGAACTCGCCTTCGGTTTACCAAGGCCGGCCGGATATCCTTCAACTTTTTCATCATTTCTTCAATTTCAATGCAGTACTTCTCTGCCGTGATGGATTCACCGGGAGGGAGGAAGCTGTGGTGAATAATTCCCAGCGAACACCACCATACTGTCACCATTACTTTCTTTTGGTGCAATTCCGGCTTCGCAAAAACCTTGGGGCTCTCGTCGCTGTCCAGCCACTGTGCCGATCGTCGCCTGTTGTCGTACATTATCCATTTCTCGTCACAGGTTACGATGCGATCAAGGAATGGGTCCGTTTCGTTCCGTAGAAGCAGTGCGGACGAGATCTCATATCATCGGTTTCTTTGCTCCTCATACAGCTCGTGAGGCACCCATCTTTCCAGCTTTTTGGTCTTTCCAATTTCCTTCAGATGACGGGCAGCTGTGTTGTGACTGACGCCAAGAACCTTCGCTATCTCCCTGGTACCTTTGTGTGGATCCTCCTCTACCACATCTCTCAGCTTGTCCTCATCAACATCACTATGCCTAACACGACGTTCATGTTCTTCCAAGCTCTCATCTCCATTCCGGAACTTCTGATACCAACGATACGCCGTCCGAATTGTGGAACATCCTTGACCGAATGCGGCGTTGATCTTCTCGTCCGCCTCCTTAGCTGTAGTGCCCAGCTTGAATTCATACAAGTAAATGCCTCGGATTACCCTTTTGTCTATCTGCAAAAAAGTCAATAAAACTCTAAAGTTTTCCCACCTTTACATAGAAAATTTGGTACTCTCCGGTAGAGCAAAGTTTGCGCTTCTAAATGATATGCCACGTGTTACGGTTTGTTCTTGATCAAACGCGTAAAGACGCGCCAAAAAATGGCGCGAGCCAGTGCCATTTAGTTCGTTACAACCTAATAGGTTTGGGCTACGCTCCTAGCGTGCCCGCCATACCCGAACCCGGCAAGCCTAGCGTGGCCCGCACGTCCAGCGTCAGTCGCCGGCGAAGCCGGCGACGGACGCTGGTTGTTAATAATAAACAGTTGTTCCCAGGCGTAGTTGCTTCAAATATATTGGGATGTGGGTCTAAGGACGAAATAATGGAAAAGAAGGGGATTAAAAGCAAGATCGGCAACGCTATTTTGTTTGCTAAACGCTCTACCACATGTTGTTACAGGATGTTTTGTTGCGATCAAAACTCTTGCGCCAGGTGGGACCCGAACCCGCATCTTCTGCTTTCCGGGATGGGCCGACCGCTGATATCAGCATGGAACCGGTTAAGCTGAAGACCTAACGATTTAGTAACAATGCTTTAACACTTTTGCTTTATGCTCGAGCGGCTGGTAGAGAGGCTATATGTTGTTACAGGATGTTTTGTTGCGATCAAAACTCTTGCGCCAGGTGGGACTCGAACCCGCATCTGAAGATGATCGCAGGACAACATATAGCCTCTCTACCAGCCGCTCCAGGCTAAAGCAAATGTGTTAAAGCATTATTCCTATATAAGTCTTCAGCTTAACCGGCTCCATGCTGATATCAGCGGCCGACCCATTCCCGTATCCCGTGTGGGTGCTGACAAACCTGGAGGATATCGCGGATGTTATGTGCGGTCAAACAGCGCCGGTGGTGTAAGGCGAACATCGCTGCCCGGAAAGCAGAAGATGCGAGTTCGTATCCCGCCTGGCGCAAGAGTTTTGATCGCAACAAAACATCCTGTAACAAGGTACAGCCTCTGTACCAGCCGCTCCAGGCTCAGCAAATGTGTTAGAACATTGCATTTTTTCTGTTAAATTGCTGCAAGACGTTGATGAATCCGGCCGCTGGTATCGGCTGCATGCACACCCGGTCTCCACGCATCAATTACGGATCGATTAATGCGCCGGTGGTGTAAGGCGAACATCGCTGCCCGGAAAGCAGAAGATGCGGGTTCGAGTCCCGTCTGGTGCAAGAGCGCATCCTGTAACAACATATAGCCTCTCTACCAGCCGCTCCAGGTTAAAGCAAATGTGTTAAAGCTCTACCACATCTCTAGAGTCGAGTAGAGTCTTTTGGTACCTCTAAACCGGTTTCCATGAATGTTGAGTAGCCCATGAAATTTTACTCCTCACTTCCGTCAATCTCCGAATATTTGCTTATCAATTTGGAATCGACGGTAATAATAGCTATCAATCGCTAAATGATAAAATTCTACCCCGCCTTTCACCCACGGCTTCACTCTTGTCAATCACAGGAAATGCTCAAATTTCTACACACTACCCACATAACCCAAGGTAAACTCAATCATGAATCCGGCCTCAGTATGGAAGCGGTCAAGCTAAAAGCCTTCGTACACATGATTTTTAGATTTTTGCTTAAGCCTTAAGGAGCACGTGTAGAAAATGTTCAGTTGCGTTCAAGACTGTGTATCAACCACTCAAGGGTTAAAGAAATTTTAAACATCATTTCTACAAAGGCGCAAAGAGCATAGGTGGAATGCTTAAGCTCCTTCTGGAGTTAACGCAGGAGTTCTTATCGCAGCTAAGCATCAAGGAAAATCAAGTGTTTTGCTCGACAACACCGGTGAATTATGCCCTACCCTCCCCACCACCCTCCCCCTCACTCCTTTCATTAGCCCATACTGGTAGCTAAAGGCCCTATCTGGCTGTTGGGTCAGAGCATGTCAACTATGCACGGATGCTTTTTTATAAGATTTGATACGACCTTGGAGACACGAGTGCTTAATTTTCTTGTGCTTCATCTGAAAAAAAAAACGATTCCTTTAAATGGTCTTCGAGATTGAATTTCCTTTACCCTTATATTGCACCTGTCCTTCTCGATAGCTAAACAAAAACCAAGAGACACGAATGAATACCAACAAATAGTTCATTTTTTGCGGTTCAAAAGGGAAAAAAACTGATTTCGTGGCACGCAACAGGTAACGAGCCTGTCCCTACCATCACTTCTAAATGATAAGAGACCGCGCCTCTTAAGGCTCTTAGATAAGTTTGACACGCACAGCGGCGTTTGCCTGGTGAGTCAACATTCACTGACTCACCCGCTCGCTATTTCCATCCCCGTTCCTGATACGCCTGTAATTGTCACTTTGTTCCGTCTGGAGCACATTCAGCGCGTTCCCCAATGTATTCCGTTCTGTTCCTACTTCAAAATTCCTTTATATAATCTCCACCGTTCGCTCTCTTCTTCTCTTTCCTCAGGACCTTGTATGTCATGGGCATAAGCACATTTCTCTTGCATTGGGGTCGACTTACAATTGTGCGGCTTACTTCGATCCAATCCCGTTTTGAAGCGAGTCCGACAAACCATTTCCGCATACGTCGGCACAACCAGACTCCTAAGAAGAAGCGGCCCATCTTCGTCGCTTCATGGTTACTAAAAATCGCGCATCCTCTTTGGGAACGACCGTCTATGCCTGTGATGCAATCTCTGAAAGAAATCACTGAGGGTTTGAAAAAAAGAGACTCCTTTGTCGAACAGCACCATAGAGATTTTTCTGAATACCCCATCAGCTCCTGATGTTTCTATGCGCTATAGCACCTTTCTTCTAGGAGTAGCCTGGGCTGTCATTCTATACGAGCAGTAGCCGCTTCTGATTGGGACCGAGGTACACACCTACCACAGTCGTATAGAATCTAAATACACAAGGAATTTATGAAGTGTGGAAATTGTAGAAACAGAGAGTGTATCGCTTGTCACAATTAGAACATTTATTGGTACAAAAATAACGTTTGAATAATTATGCCTAAAATTTTACTACTCTATGTTTCTTTGCCTAAAAGATGAAAACGGGGACTGATCGCCAGTTGCGCGGTGCAGTATACTTTTACCCTAATCCACATCTTCCTGAGAATGCAAAAAAAAAAAACGGAAGGGTTGACAGCAATTTTCTAACATTTGGCGAGACACTAAACTGAGTGGAGGAAAACTTCTGAACAACCTATTAGCTGCAAAAAAGTCTTGTTGAATTTTGTTGAAGTTTAAGAGATCTTTGGTGCTGTTTATTTTTACAGTGGTTGGCACTGTATTTGCAGGCACCTCATCTTGTTCTTGTAATTTGATCTCCAAATCCTTTAGCAAATTTTGATTCTGACCGTCTAATTTTGCGCTTTCGAGGTCGGAAAGATTGCAAGGAACGGAGCCGCCGTATTACTATTATGAATTGCTCTGGGCACAGTGTGCTTCAGTGATTAACAGTGGAGGTGCTACTTTATTTTTTCCAGATATACCCATCACTCTGGTCTTCAAACATGCCATTTATTGAATGCCTAATTCTTTTCAGATGAAATTTGGAACCGATCTATGCAGGTCTGTCGCTTTTGATACCCAAAGGACATCTTCCAAATCAAAACGAGCTTCTTCCATAGTACACCAGACTCTCCGACAATACTAGAATAATTTTTTGTCTGAAGAAAACTTAGTACGACTTCCCATAATGCTGTCAATTCACCTGCTCAATTAAGGAAACACACTGTTTGAAATCTTATACATTTATTATTTTTAAGTAGGAACTGTGTTTCGATGCTAGTTCTAGAGCACAGAAAGACAACCATTTTCTTTCATTTTAAAAAGAAAGATTACGCTATTCACTCGTCTGCCTCCTGTGGCTTCAATTCGATTCATAGCGTAAATGCATCTTACTTGAAACAGCATGGTTTGGATATGCGTGTATTTGTTTAATTCTTCTTACTGCACCTTTGACAGGTATGTAATGCCACGCAAACTGAACTTTGCTGTCAATCGAGTTAATATCGCGACATCGTGTATGAATGCATGGCGCAATCTCTTATGTCAACACTGAAATTTGCTGTTTTCCACTACATTAAAGCAAGCTTTAAGTCATTATTTTTCTGAGAAATAAAAAATGGATAAATTTTCACTATGTGTTCACTTATTTGGGCAAAGGTATTAAAAATTTTCAAAGAAAGTCATACTAAATTTTTTTCTGGACATAGAAATGCCCTAACCTTTTCGCAAAATGATAGCTCAATCGGGAAGATACCTACTTCGACTTGCAACACATTCGTTTGATTTCAGATGTGTCAAGCTTTCTTACCGTTAGAAAAGTGTCCAGTTTGATTTGAAAAGCGCCGAATTTCATTTTAAAGGTGTTCATTTGCTTTGAAAACTGTTCACTTTGACGCGAAAATGGCATATGCATTTGAAACTACAAACATTGATGAAGTTGCCCACTTTGGCAGCCCCAACTCTCACTGTCAAAATGACGATCCGAATTATTAAGACCAACCGTTGGAGTTCGTAGAATAGACCTATGAGCGTAATCACACGCTCATGCTGCCGATCCCTTCGCCTCCATCTAATCGCTCCCGCTGTGATTAGTTCGATGGCCTCGAATGAGGTAGTGAGGGAGGCGGTGCGGGAGACATTCGGTCTGCGATGGAAACAGGACGGCTCAGGGCAATACAGCTGAGTGCTGACTGCGAACCCGGAGCAACGCGGCCCCATAATAGCCATGATTAAGTCGTTGCCCCTAGGTCTGATTTTGCTAAGGCTTTCAAGGACGGGAAATCACCTGGTATGAGGAGGTGAGCTAACAGCGAAGTAAAAGTAAGAAAATAACTCTGTTATGAAAAGGAGCAAGGCGCAGAAACCCTCGAGAGGAGAAATCAGAAACCTTCTATATATTAGGTTGCCCCATAAGTCCCCGCCGTTTTTTTTTACGATTCACTGCAGATTTCGCCGGCGGTCTCTTGCATAGCGCTGCACAGCTTTCGAAAGAGAATGAATTGCTCTATCAGACCATGTATTGCATTTCTTTTTTCATCATGAAATTTGTCTATTTTTAGGTCGTTGAAGTGAAAAGTGAAAAAGTGAAAAAGTAGCCATTTGTGCACTTGTTCTCTCCGCTTAGGTTTGTAATTTTTTGCGCACTTTTTTCAAACATTTGGAAGACAACGTTCTGTACTACAAGAATATGTGTTGGTCCTATTTTCTCACTTGCCCTTTATTGATTTTTAGGCCATCAAATTGGGAATTCCGACTTTGCCGTCCGAATTTTTACCAAAGCTCCGATTCTGTGGTTGGACGTTTTTGCTTGGTGTCATATGTCGTTTGGAAGAGGATGTCTTGCTCAGTAAGAATTTGTGTCGCGTTTATTGGCTCACGCTGATTTCTGTCGAATATCAACAAATGAAAAGGAGAAGGAGTTGCTGGTGAAGACGATTTTTCTCTTTTTGGCATTTTGTTGATATTCAAAAGAAATCAATAAACGCGAGACGCATTCTTATAGAGCAAGACATTCTCTTTCGAATGACATGTAACACCAACCCAAAAAGTCCAAACACAGAGCAAGAGCTGTCGGCAAAAATAATCATCCTCCTTCGGACGTCCCAATTTGATGACCTAAAAATCAATAAAGGACAAATGAGCAAATAGCACTAACACACATTCTTCTAGTACAGAACATTATCTTCCAAATGTTTGAAAAAACTGCGCAAAAAATACAAACCTAAGCGGAGAGAACAAGTGCGCAAATGGCTACTTTTTCACTTTTCACTTCAACGACCTAAAAATTGACAAAATTCATGATGAAGAAAAAAATGCAATACAAGTTCTGATAGTGCAAATCATTCTTTTTCGAAAGCTATGCAGCGCTATGCAGGAGACCGCCGGCGAAATCTGCAGTAATCGTTGAAAACAACGGCGAAGACTTATGGGACAACCTAATACAATTTTCAAGTCGAATTAGACCTCTTTCAAATCAAATTGAGCACTTCTAAGCTGGCCTAAAACTTTGAAATTAAAGAGAACTCTTCTAGAAAGAGAAATTGAAATTTGGTTCTTTTATTAAAAGGAGGGGGGCAAAAGTAATGAGACTCTCCACGCCGTGTCCACATATCTCGTGACTGCGATCTAGTTTCGTGCTTATCGTATTTGTATGTTTGTATGCTACCTACTGAAGGCCACCTGAGAAGTTACCCCTTCCGCCCTTTCCAGAAGCATGCCAAAACCGCAGTCTGTCTCATTCCGAAACCCCATTCTGACGAGTCGACCTGTGTCGCGCAAATCTCGCCCAATTCCCAACCCCGAGCAGCCTGGGCTCAATATTCACGCAAGATGAGAAGTACGTCTTCTACCTTAACACTGCCAATCAGCGAGTCTGGGTGAGGCCTGGTGACCCGTTACCGACCTTCGTTCGGTGGGATGTTCACGGCGAGAAGCACCTTCAGAGCTTTTGGGTCTGCGCCCATGGACCGGTATACTGGAAGCTGTTTACCGAAAGCACGACGATGGACTCCAAGGCCATGGTGAACGAAATAGTAGAGATGGACAGGCGACTCGAACTTCTCTGGTCTCAGCGCTTCAAGAAGGTCCTCCTCTTCGACAACTCCGCACCCCATCAGGCGGAAGTGACCACGGATAAGCTTGCCCAACTGGGCTACGTTCACATGCATCACCCACCGTATTCGCCGGACATCTCTCCATGCGAATACCACTACTCCTTGAGTCTATAGGACTTCATGGTCGGAAGAGACACAAGGACTCAAGCAGACCTCGACAGCCATAACGAGCAGTGGATCAGCACCAGGCCTAAGCATTTCTGGAAGGATGGGATCACGAAGTTGGCTGAGCGATGGCAGCAAGTCATTGACCTTAATGGCATACACGTTCTTCAGCATCATTGATTTGTAATTGAGTTATAAAAAGATAAAGAATTTTTTCAATTTGTCTCATTACTTTTGCCTCCACCCCTAATACATTAAACTGGAGACTCTCCTAAAATGTTAGAATAATTTTTGTTTAAGGAAAATTTTAGCATAACTTTCTTTGAAGATTTAATTCTCTTTCCAATAAGCGAGTGTTAGAAATTTGTCAGAAATTTTGTATAATTTTTATTTTTTTAGGAAAAGTAGTGGGTTTAGGCTTGTTTTAAAGAGCAGGAGGGCGCCATTTTCTATTGCCAAAGAAGAGATTATTCCATGCCCTCGTCTAAGACGTCTTTGATTTTTATTCGATTGATAACGAGATTTCAGTTTGTGTGGAGTATGTCACCTGCTAACGATGAAAAAAACAGTGCAAAGAACCATATACATATCCTCAAAGTGGCATTTACAGTACCAATCAAATAAGGTTGCAGCGAACTTTTCAAGCCTATGGCGTGATCTGATTTTTTAATGCACTATATGCTTGCTTCTTCTCTGTGCTTTAAGACAATTTTTATTTTTTATTTTTAATTTTTATTTTTATTTTTCTCTGAAATTAAAAACTCTCTTCTTCTTCTTCTTCTTCTTCTCCATTTTCAGCGTTTGTTCCGCTCCGAGGCGAGGTCCGCTCTTCTGCTTCTGATGACTCCATTTTTCGCGATCAAATGCTTAATCGGGGTGGATACCAGCAACCTTCAGTCCACATGCAACGTATCAAGCCAATGCTGCTTCGCCCCCCCCCCCCCCTTATGCCGTTTTCCTGGCACATCCATGTTAAGGCCAATTTTTCGAACAGCGCGAAGAACATGGCCATACCATCGAACGCGAGCTTCACTTTCTATAGACAACGGTTCTATAAATCTTCGATTTAGGGCGTTCCCGTATCTTGCTGTCGCACAAAACGCCTTCCATCGAGCGCCATTTGGACCACGGTGCGCTCTCGCGTGAGTTAACTTCGAGCGTCAGACTACCGTCAGACGCGATTGCAGATCCAAGGTACTTGAAGCTTGTCGTCCGCACGAGCGCAGTGCTGTTAATCTCAATCGACCCGGCCTCTCGTCACGTACTCGGATCTTCTGACGTTTAGCTTGTTCGATTTGCGTTTAGCATCGCCAAGCAGTCGTACTAAGCTTCCGCTTGTCCTTTGAGTTCGGTCTTCTCTTCGCTTGTCATCTGCATACACCAGCGTCCAGGGGGTAGGCTTTCATGGGTCTCTCGAAATGGCATCCATTACGACAACAAAAAGGAGCGGGGAGAGCCTTGGTGAACACCGACGGAGATAGGGCAGTCCGCCGATCTGCCGTAAAAACTTAATAAAATTATTACACTTATTGGGACAGGAAAATTTTTAAACATTCAAAGGTTGTTATGCCAAATTTTTCTTGAATAGAAAATTACGTTTTAAAGCAGGCCATGGATTGATTCTAACCATCCTTTTGAGTCGGTCATTTTCCTGAAGGTCATTTCGGTTTGGAAAAGTTTCTCGCTTTGATTTCAAATGTATTAAGGTTAGCTTAAGAGAGTATCCTGTTTGACTTAAAAATTGTATATATGTATTAGGTTGTAAGGAGAATTCTCGCCGTCATTAATTTCTAATATCAAATGATTATAACTTCGTTCGTTGAAAAGCGTCTCCATTCAAGTACAAACTGCTACACTGGGCTATCGCTGCCAATAAAATCCACTAGCAGCAACCTTTAAGTAAGTTGTAAACTTTGCACAGATAGTGCTCATGAACTGTCGCAAGGCCATTTTGCGCTACTTTTTTACCGGTGAGGATTTTCCTCTGAAAGAATAGGAAATAAGAGAAAATTACGCAACGAATTCTGCATACATGGAAATCACACAAAAACAAAACAACTTTCGACTCCAAATCGCACAACTTTTAGGCAGCCGAATTTCGCGATATGTTGTTTGTAGTTGCCGCTCGGAAACATAGTATCTTCTTCTTCATCAGAGCAGGACATATTTCCATCAGTTTTCGTGCTTTGTTCTCAGAGTTCGTTCATCATGTTCTGCTCTAATTTACTAGCTTGCTCACCGGATTCCGTTGGGAATTGTACCAGCTGTGGCTGATCAAATGCCGAAGATGAGCATTTGATTGTTCCTAGAAATGGTTGAAAGCTAGGTCGCCCACAAATACTTCGCAAACTTTTCTTATTATTGCACGTGATCCGATCTCTATAATAGACAGCTACTAATTGCAAAATATTCAAAAAATACTTTGTCCCACAAGAAAAGGAAGAATCTAGATGTCGCCATTGGTACACCCATTTGTTGAGGAGCCAGACCGTAAATTTCAGACGAAGTAAATTTCTTTGTTCGCTATGCAAGGAAGCATCTCAGCAAAATATTTCTGGTTGCCTCAGAACCTTAACTGATTCAAGGGAACACCGCCTAGGCTTCCTTTCTACCTACTCGAACGAGCGTCAATTTTGAGCAAGGCCGGATATTTTAGGGTTCCTCTAGTTCATGGTATCTCACGTTAGCGTTTCGCTGCTGATTTTTAGACAATGCCTTCGTCACCTAGCACCTGCATTTTGATTTAATTCCGACTTCGCATTTCTGAGATTAATAAAGCTCTTCGAGTTGAAAATCGGGCTTTTCCGCTGTCACTGGAAGTGATCCTTTAATTTGTGGCAGTTATATTATGTTTTATATGTATCTAAAGTTAAATATCTTTCTCTACGTAAGGGTATCAAAATCTCTTATGATGTCATGGAGCAAAAATCTTAAACAGTGGTGGGAATATTCTTGGCATTAAAACGGCGAGAACATTCGGTACAGCCTAATATTTCCTTGGCGACATATTCCAGCATTGCGCTTCTCTTTGTTTCCTTCAAGGGTCTCCATCGAGATCTTTCAATGGGCGATGAAGACGTGAACCAGATATGGCACACCCCTTGGGCAAGCTCTGCACACATTCCCCTCCTGAACCTCGTCGGGCGGAAGAGGAGGGGAAGGGCAATTGCCCTAGCAATTCTGGAAACCCAGAGATAGCCGTCTCTTTGCAGCGACTGATTGGCATCTCAGAAGAAGCATCGGCCGAGACGGCGTTTTTCTCCGGCCATGGAGCAGCCCGAGACTTGACCGCTCCCGCTCGCTCTCTCCCGGCCGCCGTTGCAGCATCTGCTGGCCGCCGTCGCCGGCCGACCGGTTTCCCCCAGCAACTTGCCCGGAAACCTGACCAGCCGCCGGCCCACTCCTGCCCGCTGCTGGCCGACTTCCGAAGAGAACTGATCTCGTCGTCGTCGATCGCTTGTTTCGCTTTCAGGCCACGGATTGATTTCTCCTTCGGAACCGCCCATCAGAAGTCTTTGCCCTACTTTTCCGTTCCTCGTAGTTTCCTGTATCCCATAGGTTTCTGAACAATAATGTTTTCCTCGTATTTAAAGAGTGAACCCTAATGACTCTTGTCGCCCTTCGCAGTGTAACTTAACTGTACAACTGTACCGTATAACTAAAGTGGCTAAAAGTGTACGATGTGATGATCATTTAAAGTTAGAAGTCAAGCGCATTCAGTGATGCATCAACTTTCCCGAGCCAATGACCTTCTATAAGTCCTACTTAAGACCTATAGCTCAGTACCGCACTGTCGTTTTCAGTCCTCATGGAAGAAAATGATTGATAAACTGGAAAAACGACAGAATAACTCTACGAAGAAGCTCTTTATAAGGGTTCTTGGTTTCCATTAAGATGCCATACCCAGACCAAACGTTAGGAATATCAATATCAAACTTTCCTCTCCGGCACACCGTCGAAAGAAATTTGTCTTAATCACAATGCATAAAATTTTGATTAGAACCTCTGGTATCGTAGCCGAAGAGTTCCCAAATGTGAGGTCGTCCGTCCACTACAGGCGGTACGTTGAAATTACTTGTTCAGAGTAAATTTTTCCGTCAAAAGTTCAACCTACTTTTACATCGAAAGCAGTAAGAATCATGTGGTCTCGCAATTTTTATGCTCTTTCAAAAACAGCGTTGAAAAACACTAGAACCGGCATAGTTGAGCTTGTTGATTGTCTCATGTGTTCTAATATAATGTTATGTCCCTGCTTTAGTACTTCATGCATTGCTTCTGGTCCCGCTGTTCTTTACTGGTGCACAGCTTGTTAGCTGACGTGTATTCTCATAAAATAATTGTATTTAGAAAAGGCGAAAGCTTTCGACTCTACGCAATACCTCTATGGCATAGGCAATTAAGACAAATTGAATGCGTATGTAGCCAGTGCAATGACATGCGGCAGCTGGCCGAAGAACGAGTCAGTGTTTTGTCCTTTTCCTAGGCGGGAAAACCGAACTGGTCTGGACCTACTGACAAATATGTAAATCTTGAATCCAGCAACGGTTAAATTTTTTCGATTAAAAATTCACCTATTCAGAATTGGTTGGAAGTGCGTCTCTACTTATTACACATAAATGGGAACAGCCCAAACAACGTAATTCTTCGAAATTTTTAAATTGTAAAGGTGAATACTACTAATGGTTTTCCATCGACCTTAATGATAGCATTCTCCATCGGTTCATTCCGAAGCTATTAGGTTGTAACGAATTAACTGGCACTGGCTCGCGCCATTTTTTGGCGCGTCTTTACGCGTTTGATCAAGAACAAACCGTAACACGTGGCATATCATTTAGAAGCGCAAACTTTGCTCTACCGGAGAGTACCAAATTTTCTATGTAAAGGTGGGAAAACTTTAGAGTTTTATTGACTTTTTTGCAGATAGACAAAAGGGTAATCCGAGGCATTTACTTGTATGAATTCAAGCTGGGCACTACAGCTAAGGAGGCGGACGAGAAGATCAACGCCGCATTCGGTCAAGGATGTTCCACAATTCGGACGGCGTATCGTTGGTATCAGAAGTTCCGGAATGGAGATGAGAGCTTGGAAGAACATGAAGGTCGTGGGAGGCATAGTGATGTTGATGAGGACAAGCTGAGAGATGTGGTAGAGGAGGATCCACACAAAGGTACCAGGGAGATAGCGAAGGTACTTGGCGTCAGTCACAACACAGCTGCCCGGCATCTGAAGGAAATTGGAAAGACCAAAAAGCTGGAAAGATGGGTGCCTCACGAGCTGTCTGAGGAGCAAAGAAACCGACGATATGAGATCTCGTCCGCACTGCTTCTACGGAACGAAACGGACCCATTCCTTGATCGCATCGTAACCTGTGACGAGAAATGGATAATGTACGACAACAGGCGACGATCGGCACAGTGGGTGGACAGCGATGAGAGCCCCAAGGTTTTTGCGAAGCCGGAATTGCACCAAAAGAAAGTAATGGTGACAGTATGGTGGTGTTCGCTGGGAATTATTCACCACAGCTTCCTCCTTCCGGTGAATCCATCTCGGCAGAGAAGTACTGCATTGAAATTGAAGAAATGATGAAAAAGTTGAAGGATATCCGGCCGGCCTTGGTAAACCGAAGGCGAGTTTTCCTTCTGCACGACAATGCTCGCCCCCATGTAGCACGAATGACGTTGCAGAAATTGAATGAGCTGAGCATTGAAACTCTACCACATCCTCCGTTTTCTCCCGACCTCTCCCCAACAGACTACCATTTCTTCAAGCATCTCGGCGACTTCTTGGTAGGGAAAATATTCAAATACCAACAGGATGCCGATAGTGCCTTCGAAGATTTCGTCAATTCCAGAACTTCTGTTTTCTATGCTACTGGGATAAAAAAGCTTGTGTCACGTTGGCAAAGATGTGTAGAATCAGAAGGTTTTTATTTCGATTAATAAACTTGCCTACAAGCCGAGATATTAACTGTTTAAATTTACAGTGATTCAGTGCCATTTATTTCGTTACAACCTAATAGAACTAGCAGTTTCTGTGTGCGTCTATACTTGTGTTGCCTGCATGATTTCCCTGCCGACAAAAGAAGGCGCCAGCATATCACCTGTTCATCAGTTAGATTTGTACCTACATCATATCTCAGTAAACCTCTTGGTTGGCAAGTTTGAGCAGCTGCTCTGATCTTATTCCAAAATGAGGGAGAGGGGATTGGAGCCGGCTGTTGGCATTCCGTGCCTTCGTGTGAAGAAAAAAGTGAGTGGATAAGAAGGTAGAGAAGACGTTTTCAAGTCCATCCCCGAATGCATCAACGGTCACGGCAAGTTCTTCCTTTCGAGCATTCTGATGGTTGTGATCATTGTTCTATGGTATACAGTGAGAAAAGAAGAATGCCCTGAAGCATAGTGAGCAAATACTCTGGGCAAGAGAAGGCGCCAGCGTATCACCCGTTCAACAATTAAATTTGTACCTTCCAATCATCAAAATGCGAACAAGACATGAAGCTGTGGCCTCATGATGCAGGAGAATGGAAATCATTCGTGATGCCACCACAGCGTGTCAGTAATCGCTTTATTATCACTCATTCATGTAGACACACCACAGAATGGTAGACTTTAATCAAAAATCTGGCTCCACTTGTAAATCAAGCGCTCATTATTGACTTTCCAAAGAAGGTGGTTGTGCATTACATACATACTCCACTGCGCAAGTTTACTCTCCATCAACACCTCCACATTATCCCGACCGTAATGGCTGCTGAATCTGCTTCCAGGTGAAAGGATTTGGGTTCGAATCCTTCCTGAAATCGAGGATCACAACTTGCCATCTCGTGCGGCGTGGAAGAAATTGAGCACCAATTTCCTCAAAAAACAACAACAGCCACATTGTTGTTCTCACACATTTGGAACATCATCAATCCGGATGGACCCTTCAGAGTTTAAACATCTCTGCCGGCAACCTAGATGGGTATGAAACTGAAATTCTGCACTACTGGAGTCTCAGAATCCCTGAAAGGCTGTATCGACAACGATCCTGTATTTAAATTTTATCCTGATTAAGAATTTCGGGAACCATTTCCGAAGAAGGCGTTTGGTTATGGAGCGCCTTTTAGAGTGCTGTAGGTGGACTTCCCACGTGCTTCTACAGCTTCCTTGTACAACATTCGGAAGGCATTGTTTCCTTATTTGTGATCCGGCGCCATCGTATAAGCAGAGACTTCACATCTGTTAATCGAGTTCTTTCCTCATATCATTCAAGATACAAGGATGTCCTATAGAATAGGTTGAAAGATAAAGATCGGCGTTTACCAATTTCTTGCGGAATGCGCTGAGCACTCTACTTTTACAAAGCATAGTGCAGGCAATTTCACTCATACAGTGAGTTGCAATGGCCTGCAGATCAATAAGACTAGGTACGCTGCCTTGTTGATCAACCGGCCATTGCAAGTCACTGAATAGTTAATTCCCTAGTGTATGGTCAATTTCCTTTTGTTTTTCAGTGAAGCCTAATTCTCCAAGTGACGGAAGGCTTCGCTGGACTGAGCGGCACACACACGAACCATAAGCCTTGATTAGTAGTGCAGAGAGCGAGAGTAGACAGCTTCTCGGGCAATGTTAGAGATGTCCCTGCTATACCCTGAATTATACTAGAGCACCTTTAGGTGTAGACCATCCTTTAAAAATTGCTTATGAAGATGGTAAAACAACGAATTCCGTAAAATTATTCATTTTCCTGAGCCCCGTTTTTCAGTGGAGATAGCAATCCAGTTGAGATATGATTCTCGCTTTGCATAAAGTGAACGAATTTCCTTTCTGTTGGAGGCTCCCCCTGCACCTCATCCGAATGATGCAGACTGGCTGTAAAGCCTTACTCAGATCCTGGGCCGTAGCATATTCCGGCCAGTGCGCAGGAATAATCAGTAGGTTTCTCGGATCTATCCTAGTCGGGGGGGGGGGCCACATAACTAAAAAATTGGGAACAAAATAAATTGAAACTTACCGAGCAGCTCCTAGAGGACGAAATGGAACCTAAAAGGGACTAAAAAGCGAGCGAACAAACATAAAAATAAAAAATCGCCCGGCTTACAACCGTCTCGGCGGGCAACGAGCGACGGAATGGAGGCATGCCGCGTGCTGACCGCCGGCTGACATGTTATAACCAGGGTCTACCATGGTGAGGAGGGCACACAACTTTGCCTGCTTACAACCGCAACAAACGTGTTTCTTCGTTTTTTTCTTTGCGACTTTTCTTGTTTAGGTTTAGATGTTGTTCTGTTGAAGCCGCTCGGTAAGTCTCAAATGGATTCGTTACATATAATACTTTTTATTTATGTGCCCCCCCCCCGGACTAGGATAGATCCGGTTTCTCTTTTCTCTCGAATTATTTTTGTCAATGACTATTACTCATTTACGACCACATCATTTTTGGAGACTTAGGACTGCTCCTTGAGCAAACCTCTACCGAGGATGCACTGTGTGTCTTCTGGAGATATGATTCTCAAACATTCTTGTATAGTTTGATTCAGAGGTTTTAGCTGGTTTTGAGTTTCTATAAGAAGCCTTAACGTGTGAAAAATCCTTAAAATTAAAAACGTTTCATTTCCTATTGAGCACCAATAAGTCCTCAACTAGAAAAAGGCCTGTGTTAATTTATGTGAAGCATGTCTCTAGCATTTTTTAAAGATCTTGTGCTATAGGTAGTGAAAGGTTAAAAATCAAAATCTAACGTTATTTTTTGCAACTCCACCATACATCCCATTGTAAGAGCAGAACAAACAGAAATAAAAATCTTTGCTTAAAATACCACTCAAAGTTTTTGCACGGAATACATAAATCTTGGCAGCGATGCCTTTGTTATCAAACAGGTGCTGATATTATAGTTCGCACGAGTAGACTGAGGTATAACCTGGTTGCCTAAGTTTCTTACCTTCTATGCATAAACGGATGTGAGCAAACTTGCTCGTTTTGGTTATGTGAACGTAGTCGCAATACATGACCATCTTAAAAGCAGTTGAAGAGCTGCGATTACTCCACACAGCTTATATGCAGAGTAGTGCAGTGATAGTGAGGCTTTACTTATTTATTTATTTATTTATTTATTGCCAATCCGGACTACACACTTTATGGGGAGAAAATCACAGAAGGAACAAATTAAAATGGCTACTGAAAGATAACAGGATATAAAATAAAATGCAAAATGAGATGAAAGAAAAGGCAAGAAGAGAGGGCAGAATTCGTGAGCAGTTGACGAAGATGAGGGAAACTGAAGACTCCATTGATGCACATATTGCGCATGTAAAAATGGGGGGGGGGGGGTGGGCTTCATGTTCTCTGCTAAGACAGTAAACGCACAGTGGGAGAGAAGAAAATAATACAGCGAAGCAGATTGCTTAGGATGCTGTTACCATAGGTGCAACACTTTTCCTTTTATATATCAGATTTTATACGTGCGTTGGCGTAGTCGAGCATATGATTTCGAAAAACAGGTGCCCTAAATAATTGCAGAAGAAGATTTGCAGTCGCGTTAGGCGATGCCTAACGTGGGCAATCCTTTTCGATTCCTGTTTCAAATTAATGCGCTAGCATTAACTGTAGGAAGCTGAATGCGTGGAGCAGTCTTCGAATGTGTTATTTTACTGATGTACTTGAAGCACAGCATCTCCTGGGAATAATTTCCAAAAAAGCTAATAGCGGTGTCGAAAACACGCATGTGGACATAAACAGTTCTTCTCTCAGGCGCTGATAAGACGATAACTGTAGCAAACACTGGTTGTGATTTGAGGCGGAACACTTCGCCCTTCCAAAACGGCTACAGAATAACGAGGTGCCAACCTCCGCGGCTGAGGGTACCTAATTCTAGGAGAGCTTACTGACGATCTGTTTCTACCGCGTTTTATCAAAGATGATGAACTCCTCTGTTTTTGTTCTTCAGTGCTGCTCAGTAACTTTTCGTATTGGCATTCCAGTAGGGCTGTTCAGCTCCAGATTCAAAATATGCTCATGGTGCCATGCGCAGGCAACGAGCGGTATCATCACAGATGGGGTGTACTAGACCATTTTTTATCCCTCACAACATCGGATCTCCTTCCCTTATATTTTTAGTTCACTCGCATTAGGAAATTCTGGGATGCTCTTTGGAGGGTCACAATGACCTCAGTCACCACCGTCGTTTTCTGTGACTAGAGGACGAGCTTGGCAACTACCAGGTGTGAACTTCTTTCAGTTTCCCGCACAACTGTGCTTTCATTCGCCCTCAGAATTTATTTCTCCAGGTTTAGATGAGGATAATGGATGAAGGACGGCGTTACTCATTTCACGTTGGGATGCGCCACGCACTCTTTTTTACGGAATTCTACGGTATATCGAGGAGTTGACTTGAATGCGTAATTGGCCTACACGGCGACTTACGGCAAACAAATCAGTGCTTTACCCTTGCCAGATAAGTCTGGTATAAATTCACCAACCCCGGAGGGAATGATGTCTTGGTTGAAGGGGACGGAAAATCCTCACCAAGAACCTGATATGAGGTGCACACAACAGCTGGCGCCTCCTCCAACTGCGGCTCACGTGCCCGCAGCGTGAAATAACATTTGTAAAACAGAAAAATGCTACTTTGACTTCTCCAAACTCCAAATAAGCCAAATTTTGAGATAATTTTGATGGGCATCCTCAAGGAAATCGCTACTTCGGTAAGAGAGACTTCGCCGAGATTGAAATCAAATAGGACATTGCATTTCTAATTCTTCGACGTCCAGATAATAATGGGACAGTACTAAAAGGCCATGGACATTGGTACACTATGCCGGGAAAGGTAGAGCAAATTGGCCACTGCAAAATTTGGAGGGCATAAAGTTGAGCCTTGACTATGTGACTGTGAACTTCTGCGCGGGGTGAGATGTCTGAAAGTTAAAGGAACTACAGTCACCATTTCCTTCCCATCCAAGTTTGCCCTCTCGTGGTGGTAAAAGATCTCGTTCCGTTTATGATCAGACGATGCCATGTGCTCCAGAAGATAATAGGTGCTTCACAAATTCATTCAGCTGCCATAAGACGGGAAACGGATCATGTCTCAGTGTTTCTCCAATCGGCGCGCGGTTTTCTCCAAGCCAACCATACCTGTTTGACTTCGTTCCACTGGGTCGTTCTTTGTCCTTCGGACTACAACATCCCTCCTTGATGTGATTGTTGCCAGTTCTGACATCGTCCTGCTTTCCGTTGCCCGAGGAGTATTGTCCGTGTGTTCGCCGAATTCTCCACCATTTTTCTTCGTTTTTATAGGACGTCAAAGATAACACAGCCGGTTGATGGACGCAACCGTCACTCCGGCATTATTTGCCGAAAGTACTTCTGCACTAAAAGCTCCGTCGCCGCTCGACGTCTTTGCAGAATGGGGGTTCTTTGCCTTTGCTTCACCATTCCGATTACTCCCTTTATTATGCATCTTCCATCAGCAACGCACCAGACTATTCCACCTGCTCCATGGCTTGGAAATAGCGACATGCTGATGCGAGAGAGTGAGCTGAAGACTAACTCTCAGTAAGGGTCGGGACAAGTATTTCATGTGTGCTGGGATCTTCTACCCACTCTTGCCCGATTACGGTGCTCGTTTACATGGATGTTCCTTATTAAAAAGTTTTTCATTTATTATTCATTTATTTCGTGCATTCTTGCCATACGAAGAAAAATAAATTATGAAACATTTTAAACGAATTGTGGGATGGGATGTCGTGGAGGCGATTTCAATTCGTATTTGACCATGCCCTGAATTGCGATTGATGATCAAATCAGGGCTTTATCTTCCCAGACAAGGCTAGTCCCATCTCATCGACCCCGACGGGATGGAAGGTTTGATTGGCCTGAACGGGAAATCGAAACCGGGAAGCTGGTATCGGGTGCACGCGACCGCCTGCATCTCCTCCGACTGCGCCACATCGACGTTACGTATACTATGTAAATGAAAACTAAAGGTTCAACATCAGAGAAATCACAGAAATCTCAAATGCTAAAAACGCGGCTAACTGTTAAGGAATCACTTGGTCGACCAGTTTTTTCTAATGCCTTGTTTAGTTTGGCAAAGTGTATTTCATAGAGAGCTTCAAGACTTCGTTGACAGCACAACTGGTGAGAAGTGCTGCGCTTGCATCACATTTTGCTCTAGGAATCTGAATCTTCAACTGTTTCGCCCCTCGCACTAGGGAAAGAGACAGCTTCGAATCCTCGAATTTAAAAGTTTATCGCGTCATTTAACGGTTTGATCATCATAACTGGATTTGTTGTTTTCACCGTTCGGAAGAGAACCGTCGTTTTGGAATGAGAGCGAGCACAGCAACCAAATTCCAAAAACATAACGCTGAAGAAATGACACTTCTAAAAAATCTGTGCAAATATGAACCCATAACAATTTCTCACCTGGGCCGCAAGTTGTTGTGTCTTTTTTCTTCAGTAATTCATATCGCATACGTGTCATTTTCCACGATTTGCTGTTGATTAATTTTGTTTGATATTGCCTGCTAGTGCTTCGCGCCACCTAGCGGACCCCGCAACTAAGCGGGACAAACGCTCGAGAAGAAAAAAAGAAGAAGAAGTGCTCCGCACCACGTGAACACAAACATGTAATCAACACATAATAATATTAATACACGTGTGATCAAACAGCGCCGATGGTATAATGGCGTAGGACTTCGCCCGATAAGGAGGGACTGGGTTCAAGTCCCGCATGGCGCTACAATTTCGATCGCAAAGAAACTCTCTCGAGTGATGAGGCTTCGAACCGATCTGCAATCAAATCATGGTGCACGCAAGAATAGCGTCATCTGCTGACTGCGCCCTCGAGTTCTTATATAATTTCAAAAAAGGGGATGTGCTGCTCCTTTATCATTCAGTCGTACTGTAAGTTCTGCTTCGATTTAGGAAAGCCCAGGAAGTGCAACATCTATCTGTTCTACATTCCTGGGAATTATCTCAAATTTTCGCTCTCGATCTTGGCAGGCTGTTTTAAGAGACAATCTAGAAGGCCCAACTCTTAGGAATCCAAAACTTCAACAACATCAGAGACGGAGTGGGAACTAGAGATGCTCGATCCACCGCTATCATTTTAGCTGAAGTATTATGTGTGATTTTAACATGCTTGAAGAGGAAATAATGCTCCACCGGCTGGAAAGCAGACTTTGTCACGTTCTGCTGCTATGGTGCATGCTCTCTTGAACATGCCAGCGCCAAACACTCCATCCACTGGGTCGCCTGGCGAAGTATGACATATGTGCAGCAAAGTCGCCATAGATTTTTCAGAAGAGCCCACATTGCAGTGTCATCAATCCCTTCCGCTCGAACGGTCCTAGCTGGCTCGCAGCCATTGTCACATGGACGGGCGTTTTCCGATTGTCCAAGAAAGCGGCTTGCCCCCTCACACCGTCCCTCAGAGCAGAAGGGAGAAACTGGCTCAGTTCATGGCGAATGCTCAGGAACGAGAACTCCGCAGGCGGCGAGGTGTCGCGTTTCATAGGTTGTCTCCCGGTCGTAACAAAAGTGAGCGAGGATGTCTGAGCAGTTTTAGAGGGCTATCAAGTACGGCGACACTTCAGAATAACGAGTCGTTCGAAGTTGAGTTGTCTTTTTCAGTTTATGCTGCACTCAATTGCCGACGATCTGACGTCTTGCAAAGAGAGCGAGTCCCCATTCAAATGTTCGTCGTTGGTTGCCGAACCGCGTTCACAACCAACTGGTCACCTCTTCTTCCTGGTGACGCTGTTTTGAATGCTTCACGCCGTTTTTTATCAGCTTGACCCAGATGTAGTATCGGATTTGAGCCGCCACACTCAAATTAAGGTATGCCCGCTCATGCACCACTTTGTCACCCGAACAATCTTCATCAATATCCTCTTGTCATTGATCATAATCTGCAGGGGCAGATTATGACTTTAGAAGAGCGCTGAGTTTGACTATAAAAGTTCTCAGTTCGCACTGAGAAGTGTTGAATTTGCTTTGAAAAATGTCCATTTTGACATGAAACCAGTATATAAATGGCTTTCCTGATTTCCATTCAGCTTAAAACGATGGTACGCAGCTAGCTGTAGTTTTAACGAAGTTTACCGATTGTGCGAAATTTTAACGAAAAATTCTCGTTGAAGAATTCATTATAAAAACTTAACCGAAATATAGTGCACACCCTTGCTTCAAATAGCAACCAAACCGCTCTTGTGGGTAAGTTTGTCTTGTGAGGCGTAAGATGGCGTATTTCACCGATCGGGTTCTATACCAGACAAAAGTCGGTTAGTAACCGACCATGAAAGGGTTTGGAACCGAGCACAAAAGGTGGCCACGCCCCCGCAGCACGTGTTGCTATTGCACAGCTGGGGGCGTGGCCGCCATTCGTGCTCGATTCCAAACCCTTTTACGGCCGGTTACTAACCGACTCAGTGTCTGAGGCACGGCAGGGTTTCAAACCGAGGAGTAAATCTGTTTCAAACCCTTTCATGCTCCGTTACTAACCGACTTCTGATTGAGATTATCGTAGAAGATCCAATTCTTACCCCGGATTACATTGCAGTTGAGAAACGAATTGCTCCCAGCAGTTGAGCAGCCTGAGGGCGAATACCTCGTTCCATCGAATGGTCTTCCGTTCGTTGTAAAAGCCACAGGAGTGCAGCTGTTAAGCTTTCCTCCTCTTCACTCACATGGAGGGCTTGGATCAGCCGTGAGAACCAAGCCCCAAGTGCAGCCGGGTTTACCTAAGGTGAAGGCAAACCAGATCTTTCTGTGGCGGCGTGCGCCCCGCGCATGTGAATGTGTCGCCCAACCCATCTGCATGTTCGTCTTCGGTCCGCGACAGCCGAAATGATCGTGGAACCAGCGATTCCCTGGGAACTGGATCGCCCTGCAAGGACATCGCCGCGAGAGCGAGAAAAGTGCACTCCAAGTGAAATCCGCTGGACCGCAGCCAACCCGGGCGCGGCTCTGCGAGCGTGCCCGACGGCTCGCGGCTTTTCAAATTCCTTCGGCACGGTCTTCGTTCTGCGCAGAGTTCCTCCATTACTTGGTTCTGTGCTGAAGTAAGTGCGATCTGTCACGAGTCGAGGTCGCTTGCGGCAGTGTGTTTTGGCTTCATTGTTTCTCGAAGACCTTGACTTCCGCATCCGCAGTACGGATGAAGCTATCTGGCCAAGCAAGCTTTCGTCCCGACGTCGCTTATTCTTCTCACTCCGAAGGATGTTGTTATCCCCATTTCTCTTCATCCGAAATTTCAAAACTATCAGACGTAAGGTTTTCTAAGTTTCGATCATTTTTTTCCTTTTTTCTTCGTTGACTTTGAAACAACTATATGAACTTCGCGTGCAGTTTGACGAGAAGATCCCTTATGCATTCTCTAATTCTTATGGAAGAAACTGGGCGCAATGCTACTACGAGGGGGACAGCCCACATTTGAACGAGTTTTTACCCGTTTGATCTAGGCCCCTCTCGCTGCAACTTGCATTACACGTATGTACGCCTCAGTTTGCGTACAATGTGGGAAATTCCACGTCACCATATCCGACTGCTACGCTTAAGTCGGTCGAAGCCCATGGGCTGTCTAACCCCCCCCCCCCCCGTGGTATCATTGCGCCAAAAACTGAATGCGGAAAGGAAGAGATTAAAAACGGCCAAAAACCGAAGTGCGAAGCGCAGAAATTGAAATTCCGCACATCCTTGCCAGGAGTGTTTTCCTTTCAATGGTGAACTCATTATATGAGATCTGATGACTATGTAAGAAAGAAGAAATGGAATAACGGCCCTCAATGGTAGGAGCTTTCCCGGCACTATTGTACTTTACGGACTCCAGAGGACGAGGAGAGGTCGAAGGAAAATTTTCGCCCAAACTTCGCCCAGGGGGTTATTTGGTGTGCTGGTCACGAATCTGACATCCGTTTTTGAAATTTCGGCCGATTACGGCAGGTACGGGTGACTAAGGCTGTCGAGGTCATAATCACCGATTTCGCCCAAACTTCGCCTATGGTGGTTATTTAGGGTGCTCATAACGAATCTGATATCAGTTTCTTCGTTTTACGCTGGAGTTTGAGGTAAATCGGCGACCATTACCTTAGTCACCCGTACTTCCGTAACCTACCGTACTCCAGCGTAAAACGAAAAACGGATGTCAGATTCGTGATCAGCACCCTAAATAACCCCTCTAGGCGAAGTTTGGGCGAAATTGGTGATTATGACCTCGACAGCCTTAGTCACCGGTACTTATCGTAACCTACCGTAATCGGCCGAAATTTCAGAAACCGATGTCAAATTCGTGATCAGCACCCCAAATAACCCCTCTAGGCGAAGTTTGGGCGAAAAATTTTGTTCGATCTCCTCGTCCAGTGGAGTCCGTAAAGTACAATAGTGCTGCTTTCCCAACCAATGAATGAGAACTAGTGGAAAACGCTTCCCTGGTCGGATGCACAGGGCTTTCGGTTTCTATTTCTATACCAAATATAACTTTTCAAACAATGTATGATATGCTATAAATGATTATGAACGGACACTGCTAGGCTCATCTTTACTCAGGTGACGCTCTTCTTTCAGGCAGCTCTAGGCTATGTTTTGTGGTGGGAGCGTTTTGGCTTCTTACACTCGGTTATTACCACTTCTTTGAGTAATTCGGTCTCTTCAAGTGTTCATCAGTCATCGTGGCATTTCAGACCAACGTTGGAAAGTTCAAAGGCATTCCGACGAGGTTGTCGTCGGGGCCTTATCGCAAAGCACTGAACCAGCCTGTATCTCTCCCATAGCGAGATAACGAGGAAGGAGCGAAACGGGGCGGAATAGGTTATTTGACAGGTGCTCCCATAGGGAGTCCCAGGTTTTGCTCCTGGTGCTTTGTATCGTTAAAAACGGCTTGTTGTTAAGAACATACAGCGTAGCAGAGCGCCGTCGTGCCATCGCCGTTGTCAAGCTGTTTAGGAGAACATGAATCCTTCTCGAAGGCTCTCGTGTGTTCCTTGGGGGAAAGTCGGGAGTCGTGGGGCACCCTCTGTCTCTTCACTGACTGAAGAATTTATCCAGGAACGCTCGAAATGAAATGCTGGATTGTAACGTCCACATTATATTTCACTAGATAACCGTCAGAGGAGATCAAGTTTGTTGCGAATAGGGAAGAATTGCGCTGGAAGTGACATTTGGCATGGCAAACAAATATTTGTCTTGCACTCTTCCTCGCTAAGATTTTCTGGCATGAGAAAACGTGTAGTTTTCCTTGAAGCTCTAATGGCAACTTCTAAGTGTTCGCCATGTGACGTAACTAACCTAACTTTCCATCCGGTTACCTGCGCATATGCAAGTGGTGATTGGACTGGATTCTGTGATCTCGTCATCTGGCGAAGAGATTAGGTAGCTGAAGAAGCTTAAAATTGGCCAATACTAACACAGATGCGTTAGATAAGGCCATCCTGAACACGCGGGTGCAAATTTGTCCCTCAGTGCCGTTTTCCGTGGCTCAATACTTGTATTAACCTAAACTTGCTTAATTTGCTGCACAGTCTGTGACTTCCAGCTCGTAGAGCTCTACCACTTTCCATTTTCACCTTCTCTTTATCGTTCGTTTTTCCATACGCCATTAACGGCGACAGTCAGTGCACGAGCTGTTCTATGCTGATGTCAGCGTGACGCCATTGCAATTCGTAGATGACCTTCCAGGGGCCAGATTCATCAACCGGTTACCGCCCTCTAACTGTGAAAGTACAGCAACCCCTCCCCCTGATATGGCATTCATCAGCACCAGCATTTTGCGGTATTTTCATCGTTAAAGGGCGGTAAGCGATTGATGAGTCTGGCCCCAGGTGATTGGTGGCTATCGCGGGTGTGTTTTTGAGCACCTTCCCACTTGAGGGACAACATTGCGGTATCATTTCGATCCGCTGTACTCAATTTATAGTGAGATCCGAGGATCATTTGTTCCTGACATGAAGTTGAAAAGAACTGCTCACAACGAGTTTCCTGTTTATGGGACTTGGTGTGTGACACATGCGGGCTGTTCCTGCCGTCTGTCTGGAAGTTTTCTTCTTCAAGTAGTACTCACCATTGGTCTATTGAGGTGCGAGGTAGGGAAAGCCTTCGATATGACGATGAGCTTAGTTGATATTCAAGGAGTCGTCACCTCGGCCTGTATCAAAAGCAGCCAGTCACATAAGGTGTTCCGGAGGTACACCTTCGAGACTAGTCGCTAAGCAGCGGGGTTATGTGGTGGGTCAAAAGAAGGTAAGGAATGAGGCCAACCAATGCGTCGGCACGACTTCTCGATGAAAGCCTCGGATGGATGATGTACTACTGCCCTTTTCTTCGTGCGAGCAGGGAGGGCTCATTAGGCTGCTGGCACGCGGAAGAGATGAATAGAGACCGCCGACCGCGAGACAAGCAAAGTGAGAATCAACGCCCCCATAGTGGCAAAGCCTCTAAGTGGAAGTTCGTGCCTACCTAGCAAGCGCTATTTCGAGTTCTACGACGGATTTACAGCATTGGCAGCAATTTTAATGTCTCTCATAGGAGGCATCGCTCAAGCAGGAGAGTTTCAGGCTGTGTTGTCGACATTAGCCTTAGGCGTTGCCCAAGGACCCAGCCCTGATTAAAGCATGCATTGTTTGCACCAATTAGGAAGGATCTGCAGGCTGTATCTCTCCTCACCATTGCTCAGTTTCCATGTTATTATGCCGCTTTGGTTAATATTTAAGCGTTATCCTAATAAGAAGCATAGCCCCACAAGGGAAATAATTCATTATCTCGAGGCACGTGGAGAGTCGAACACTGCTGTCTGTACATTGAACTCCTCCTTAGTGGCTTATAATCGTGGACGTAGCCTGGTCATAGTTGCGGAGGCCAACCTGGGGCACTGAGGTGGTGTAAGACGTGGCAGCTGTTGGCCGTCACCCGGTGTAAGAAAGGCGAACTGTGATCTTTGCACTTCCCCATTTCCACTGCTAAGGATGAGCCGACACGTACGTTATTACCGTGTCCTGCTCGCGATCATGTGCCGTCTTTTGATTGCATTGCCCTTTTTGTTCACCCTCGCCGGCTTTTGTTTGCATTCCTGCAGATAAGCGGCATGCCGTTCTGCGCTCAAGGAAAAACGTCTTCAGCGAATAGAACGTGCACCGAAATCGAACATCCTGTGACGGGCGCATTACTTTCGAGAAATACTCCTGCTTTTCTAGACGTCAGTATTTCTGTTGTGTACCGTTCGAGGTTGTAGTGGGTCTTTATTTGCCGGACCTAGGCGAGAGGTGATGAATTCCTGCGAGTTGCTTCCATCCTTTTCAGAACGTGTGGACTCGAGTGAGATTAGTCACTTTTGGGTATAGTTGTGCTCGAACGAATATATTCGAGTAATTATTCGAATAGTCGAAACCTACTATATCTCTAGATTTTCGAATATTCGTTCAAATTCGAACGTCGTTGTTTTAAAAAGTTGAATATTCGTTCGAATTCGAACATCGAAAGGGAGTCATATTCGATTAGCGAATGAACTTTCAATCTTTAAGCACAGAAACTGATTCGAACAAATTGTTCGACTACCCGAACAGACGAAAATGGCGCTTGGTCGATTTTCAGTCATTCGAAAAAAAATTGATGAGCGAATGAATTCGTTCATCCATTCGTTCGAAAATTTTCGACATCGAATTTATTCGTTCATTCATTCGTTCGATAAAATTCCTCAAAAGCACAACAATACCACTGAGCCCCTTATAGAGCGGACATGCAATTGTATGAGATTGCGCCTCTTGGGAAAAGTCTCGATGAAAATTTTTGGCAACCGTATTTCTTTCAAAACAAACGTCCTAAAGTTGGTACCCTAGGCAGTGTTTTGTGTGTCGGCTTTCTTTTTGGTTTTCTGTGTTGGGCTTCTACCTAGAAATGTGCAAAAATCGAAGTGGAAAAAGGGAAACATGTTTTCTGTTTTCTGATAACGCAAATCATTCTCTTTAGAATGGTGCATAACGTTATTCAAGAAAAAACTTCCAGCGAAATTTGGAGTAAAATGTTTTTAAAATGCTGGGACTTGGTTTCCAACTCAATAGTTTACCGTGTTTTTAGGTTTTTAGATTTCAGAGTGTGTTTTTCGTGCTTATCATTCCGTCTTCACTTACTATACCTTTAGTTGGTTTGAAATTAATTAATTAATTAATTATCTTTGATATTATTCGCTTGGCTATCATCGCACGGGATAGCGGCAATATAAATACAGAAGAGAATTCTTTTGTTGAACGAAATCCGAAATCAGTTTACAGATGTGAGAGATATGCGGTTGGTTGTTAGGCCTGTTCACTATTCGCTATTATCTATTTATGTTGTACGCTTCTCGTTTTTCTTGCGGAATGTACTCCTTAGCAAGAGAAGGCAGTATCAGGATAGCAGCAGAACGACGAAGATAGCGATGGTAATAGTATGACGAACATAATGATTCCTAAAGCTTAGGTAAATCCTTTTCTTCTGCTTCTTGCTGCTCTTCTGTTCGATTTCATTGATGTTTGCTTACGATATCTGCGGCATAAAATGATTCACCACGTCTTCGACTCCCCACCAGGTTCCTTAGTTCGGGGCCAGTTCACAGTCACTGCCAATGTCCATGAATCAGTGCATTGATAGTCCATTAATCACTTGGGCCATTAAGAAGAGAGCTAGGCAGGATATAGTCCGCGAAAAACTATGTAACCCGACCTTTGATACAGTTCGGAGGAACAACTATATTCTGTCATCCGATTTTCATCACAGTAACAGTGACAAATCACTACTTCGACCCTCTGCATTTGTATACATGAAATCCGAATCGTCTCAGTTACCCGAAATCCGGCTCGGCCGTGAGTGACGTTATCTTTCTGAATCATTAGAAAGCTTGGTAAAACAAAACTTCTTTTCATCTGAATCATAGATCCGGCCAGTGAAAATCACCGCCATCTGATTCATGGGAAAATCCGGGGTTTGAAAAAATATTTTCATCCGATTAAATCCACTCGGATCCAATGTCTATTGCATAATCTTCAAAACAGAAACCTCTCGAAACCCTGATGCCACTCTCCCCCACTTTACTATTAAAAGTGTCTCTGTTATGATGTGACAAAAAGTTCTCGGCTTTCTCACATGGTGTTAGACAGGAGAGCTCTTAGAAACCTTCGTTTATTGAGGAATACCCCCACGTAGGCTTTGGATCTACCACGTCGTATAGCTCAGACAGTCGAGAATACGGCACGTGCGTGCTCATTCATCGCCACGATAACGATCGTGATGATATGATCGATCCTTCGTGAATGCCCTCTACTAGCTGGGACGTGTCTTGTGTTAAGTCTCAAAGGCTCTGTATTCCCAAAATCTCAATCCATATGCCCAAGTGTCCAGTTGTCTAATAATCCCTTTTATTAATTTGTGTTGGTTCATTTAATATATTGGTTGCATCGTACTCATTGTCGAGTCTCGCATGTTTAATGCAATACTTTCGCAGATCCAGTCGGAAGCGTTTCCTTCAAAAACGTCAAAAAGTCCAAATAAAACAACCCATGTTCGGTATCGGTGATTCGTTTTATGCGGAACATCATACGTTATACAACCGCTAGATGTCATGGAGACAATTTGAATGGCAATGTATCCTACACAATGACTTGTGGACGGCAGTCGATAGATTGCCGATGTCCTTTTTATTATTTTTCCAGGTCTGGCACCAATCCACCTGGGTCGGATTCACCAATAATTAAACCTGTGGTTATGCAGGTGTAGACGGAGAGCTAAGATAAGGGCTAGAGCTTCATCGTGCGCATCTATACCACTTACACCTCGCGTACCCGCGTTTAACCGTTGATGAATCCTGCCCCTGAAGGCCTGGGATGCATTCCTTTTCCAACACATGGGCGCACAGCTGTCTGTAGGATATCGAGGTGTCTTGGCACCAACATCGATTTGCAAATGTTGAGTGGTCACGAGTGTTCCTAGGGTTACGGTTGGAAAACGTGGTGCCCTAGTAAGAACGTCCTGTATGCTTTGTTGCCCTGGGCAGGCTTTGTGGCGTACATGGTAGCTGGCTCTTCCGACTGCAACTACGCCTTGTTATCATTAGGCATAGTTTTACCAAGCAGTTTCTACAGAGCCATAGAAGAAAGTGGTTTGACACTCTACACTAGAAAGTCATAAAAAAATATTTTTCAGCGTCAGTTGTCTCAATAAACACTTAAACGTCTTCATTTTGGTAGCAGAACCGCGACCGGATCCTGACTATACAATCGCTTCGCGGAAAATAAGATCACTGAATTGGGCTGTATGACTGCTCCTCTGGCAAGATTATCCTTCCACCTCTCATTCAACGACTTCAACGCTTTTGAGAACTAGTTCAGTTCCCGTAAGAATTGTCTGGCATGTGTTTTTCAGTTCTAGTTGTTCAATGGGTTCCTTTATATTGGTATTTCTCACGCACCTGCAATCAAAATAATGGGCTACAGATAAGTGCTCCTCCGCCGTTTCTTCTAGTTTTGATGTCTTTTTTCCTACATTCCTTGTAAATCCTTCCACCTTCCATTCGAAGATTACAAGGCATCGTTTCTCCTCGTGATTGCCCTTTGTAGAACTGCGATTTCCAGGTAGTTGTCTCACGATGGGGTTCGACACGGACTCTAACCAGAATGAAGCCACAAGACCGTTGCTTCTTCTAATGAAAGGACGTGTCTACGACGTCGCCCAGTTTGCTGCAAAACACCCCGGTGGACAGAAGGTGTGGTGTACTTCTGGTTTTTCTATAATCATTCTCTTTACGTTGTGCATTCGTTTTCGTACAATGAAATTTGGATTTTTTAACAAAAAAAAACATTTAAGGAGGCTTATTTTCAGGCAATTTTTCTGCGCATCGGATAGCAGACATTGCTTAAACGATTATATTAGGAGCATAGCATTGACGTTCTAGTTAAGTGTGTGTTTCAATTTCTAGAAATTGGAGGGGAGAATTTATAGGACGGAACTTCGGGCGCAGTTGTTTGACAAACAGATCACCTACCCATCTTCTAATTGTTGTCTGCTAACGTGCACTCAACCTAACTTCTGTTGGAAAACTGGCACCTTGAGGAGGAGATCTGTAATATATTTGAAGTGTAGAGCTTTTAAGGCTGTGAATTAGATTATATATTCGGTCTATTCAGTCCTTCAAAAGTTACTTTAAGGTTCTGCACAAGCTGGCTGGAGAGGAAGTGGGCGAGTTCATGAAAGGGGAGAAGCGTATTCTTGGGGTAAAGCACGAGCATTCCGAAGCAGCCTATCAGATGATGGAGAGGTATGATGTGGAGAACTTCCAAAAGGTAAATGACGATTAATTGTGTTCTGCGTCGTCATTATTACTACCACTTGTTTCAAGGACGACCCTACGTTGCATTCAAAGAGCGGAGTGCTGTCACAAGTGGGAAACCTAGGAGCTGATTACTGGATGTGGATTCATCAGCCGTACGAAGGAACATTGAGGTATTTTGGGGCGGTTCCTCAGAGCTTCTTTTTGTCAGGCCATCTGTGAGACAACTCGATCTAAACCAACCCTGCTGAACAATTTACCACTTGGGTGTGATATAGACGATGGGGGTGGGGACTCTGGCCGCTGTGAAGGGTCATAGTAATATGCAGGGCTAGGTTTTCACATCAAATGCCTCACAGTAATTGGATGATAGTCTCATCATATTCTCTGCATTAGTTACTCAGTGTGAACGATCTTCGGCGGTTGACTTTCTATTAAAGCTGCTTGATAAGTGATGCTCTTGTCTATTAAGTAGAAACATTTAGGACAACATTTTGTGCCCTTTGTTTGACTGGTAACCGACAAGTGTGAGAATCGGGCGACTTCTGTTGAGTTTTCTAACGTTTTTTCTCCAAGGAAGGATTGCGTAAGAAAATGCGTGAGGATGCGGCTTGTGAGCATCAGTGCCACAATATTATCAACAGGAGCGAATAGCGTCGATGGCGAAATAAAACCTATTATGGGCATAGATTTACGTTGTGTTCCAGGCTGTTCGACTCGGACTTTCTGGAGTCGTTGACGCGAACGGCGTGGTGGGTCGTTCCTGCTGTATGGATGCCAATTGTCGCCTTGTTCAGTGTCCTCGCAATGGCGGAGATGTACAGTCGATGGGGTTCGTTATATTTGCCCGCAACAATGAGTTATTTTCTCGGGTGCCTATGTGTGCCTCTTGATGAAGCTAGAGTTGTGCTTTTCTCCCTTTAAATTTCCAGAGAGTTATTTGTGTCCCATTTTTTAGTAACATACCATTTTCAATGACTGCGGCCCTATTGCAGGACTGTATCAGGGCGCTTTCATATGGGCCAACTGTTTTGTGCTGGGAGTGTTGATATGGACGCTTTGTGAGTACTCGCTCCACAGATGGGTGTTCCACTGGCAGCCGAATCCTAACTCGCATTTCCAGATCGTATTGCACTTTCTCCTGCACGGTGAGTAGCCTTCAATCACTTTGTAAATTGTCCCGCAACACTTGGAGTTTAAGGGCTTCATCACAAAACTCCAATGGATGGTGATCGCCTAGTGTTTCCCCCAGCTCCGGCCGCTGTCATAGTTGCGTTCTTCTATGTTGTGTATTCCAGCATCCTTCCCTGGTAAGAGCCTCTTAAGCAGTTTCTTTCATTCTTTCACTGAAAAGTCTTATCTAGGCACGTGTTCTGTGCTTTTGGCAGTGGAAAGCTCTTCGGATACATCGGTTACGACATGATTCACTTCTACCTTCACCATGGAAGTCCGCGTCCATTAACCAACATGCACTATCTGAAGGTCTATCACCATAACCATCATTTCAAAAACTTCGATGCAGGTGAGTCTACGAGCTGCGTAAATGTTCTCATTTCTTTTGGTTTACTTGCTCTTCTTTTTCCTACCGTATTGCGAGAAAATCTGAGCGATAGCTGAATACAGTAAATGGGTTTCTCTTCTTTCTGGACAAATTTTTGGGGCGATTTGAATTCAAATTAATTCCAAACTGTGGTAGGTTTTCGAAACGCGAAGCGTCCTAGAAGACACATATGATGAATCTGTCCCGCGGTGAACCACCTCCAAAGATGTACCGGATGGAGCAGAAGAACCTACTCGGATCGACTTTGCTGCTGACGGGATCCCAGGAGAATGTTCTATTTCGAATTGTTGCTGCTGGGAGCATAGTGATGGCTCGAGTCCTTGCTGCTCGACTCCAGAAGTTGGTGCTGTCTGGAATGTCCGAAGTGCGTCAAAGTCTACTTCATGCCAACGTGTCATCACGTCGCAGGAGAAGGCGAAACAATTTGATTCGTTTTGCTGCATATTACTGTCTGTCTTCGTACTGGGTATTTCGAAAAATGTTTGTAACCGTAAAATTCGGTGCAAGCAGCAATGGGGAACGAAGTCACCCTTACATAACCTATGGTCTTAGCCTAGCGAATTCCCTCCATGTTCCAAAAGAGCGAGTGGATCTTTCGGTATACTACGGTTTACTTGAGCAATTATGTAAATTGATTAATTTTTGGTGTTTAGTTGGATTGTTCACCAAAGGTTAACGGTGTATGATTCATACGCGGGTATTTTTGTCAATGTTATTGTTAGAGGGCACGTGTAGCGCAGTCGGAGGAGGCGCGACTGTCGTGTGCACCTGATACCAGGTTCCTGGTTCGGATTTCCCGCCCAGGCCAACCAAGCCTTCCATCCCTCCGGGGTCGGTGAATTGGTACCAGACTTGTCTGGGAAGGATAAAGCGCTGACTTGTTCATTGGCTGGCCACCGCAAGTCATTGTATGACCAAATACGCATTCATGTCGCCTCCACGACATCCCGTGGAAGTAGAATGCTCTGGCGCATCCCAAAAGGGATTGAGTAATGCCGTCCTTTATCCTTATTATCCTTTATTAGGGGATTGTTAGCTGTCAGTCTATATCAGTCGCAAGACATTATGATTGACATGATGAGAAAAAGGTCGCTATATACAGGCTACTTTGGAATGGTGTATAGTTTTTCGATTGCCTGCAAGTAACTGCGTATCACGTCTATTCGAACCAACATAATCCAAGTAACAGTAGAAAAGATGCTGCCAGTTTTGACCAAAATTTAATACTGTTAAATTTAAATTTAATACTTAATATTTAATTTATTACCACCTAATACTTTTTTCTGGCGTTTGCGCTTATCGCGAATGTATTGAATAAATAAATAAATAAAATTTAGATCTATCTTAATAGTGCCAGAAGAGCAACGCAGTTCATACTGCCTGTTTGACAACCGCGGCAAAATTGAAGGTAAACTATTAGACACAAAGGTGCCAGCCAAAACTAGCCTGGACAGGAAGGTCTCCTGCATTTCCCTGCTACTGAACGTCACTCACAGTGTTTGGTTCGCTTTTTTAGAGAAGCCACTACTAGATAGATATCAAAGAATTCAAGTAGTTGAAATGCTGAAAGAATGATGCCACGTAGAACAACAGCGCTGTCAGTTTCTGTTTAGAAACGGACTGCAATTCGAGTAATTGCATTGGTTAAAAGGTGGAAGATAAAGGACGGCGTCAATCAATCCCTATTGGGATGCGGCACGCATCCTACTTCCACGGGTTATCGATAAGGCAAGTCCAATGCGTATTTGCCGATAGAATGATTTGCTGTGGTCAATCAATGAACAAGTCAGCGCTGTATCCTTCCCAGTCAAGTGTGGCAGCAATTCACTGACCGGAGGCGGAAAATCCTATCCAGGAACCTGATATCGGATGTACGCCACAGCTGGCACTTCCTACGACTGAGCTGCACGCGCCCATTGCATTGTAGTGTTGTAAAATAGAGATTACTGCTTGAAGCAGTAACCGATTTATGCTAGACACCAAAAAACTTCTGCGCTTCTGCACAGCTCCATCGGAGATACATTTAAGAATTCAAATCATTTTCTTTAAGCCTCAGTTGGCTGATATCTAGGTTGTAAGCTGTCACAACGATGTTTTGTTGCGTATATCTCGATACCAGCCAACTGAGGCTTAAAGAAACTGATTTGAATTGTTTCTAACAAGACAATCAGATTAACTGGATCAATGCTGAATTCGATCAAACGGCGCCGGTGGTGTAAAGGCGTAGAGCATTCCCGCCCGGTCAGAGTGAAGTGCGGGTTCGAGTCCCGCCTGGCGCCAGAAGTTTTGATCGCAACAAGACATCGTTGTGACAATTTAAGAAATGATTGATAGGAGTGCTGTAGTCGTTCAGAACTCAGAAACACAGGGTGTTACAGGGTGTTACTCATAAAGTGTTACATAGAAAGCTACCTACAGTTTTTCATCAAGCAGTCCAAATAAGAATATGTGTATTCATTCGACAGACAGAGAACTTCTAAATAACATCCCATACATTGAAAATGACCACCTTTGGGCCAAGCATCCTTCGTCCGCCATTCTGGAGGATTAGTCTCACACCATTCCGGAGTCTTCTTAGCACCTGTGCTGATTCCCAATCTCATTGGAAGGTCCAGTCGACATCTTTTGAATTTCCTTGTGCCCAGGTTATTACCACATCCTCTAGAATTTGCTTCAGGGATTCATCTTAACCTCTTTTTGAATAAAAGACAGCTTCGTCTTGCACAGGCCGATATTCCAGCCCATGCCATTAAGGACTGTGGAAAATGAGCTCTTCTGACGTTGGCTGCTCTTGGAGATCCTTTTGGCAGAGGTTTCCGTTGACTTTGCCTTGGAGTAGTTCAAAATGTGAAGAGAACCCAGTCGAGCCTGTCACCGCGCGTAGGGGTCTTCATCTTTCTGCACTTGTCCAATCTCGAGTTCTTCGTTTCGTCTGTGAGGTGCTCTTCCTTGGCAAATTTGTAGGGATCCAGTCTCAGATCACCTCTGTTCAGTTTTGCGTAGTTTAAGGACTTAACGTTGTTCTCCTTAGCCAGTTTACCGATACCTCTTGCGGCATTTCGGTTGAACTTGTTTTTGACGGCCTTTCGAAAGGCAGAGGTCCTCGCAGTTCGTTGTGATCTTCCTCTCGGGCGATTTTCGATCCCTCGAGTGTCTTCGAAACGTTTGATGACGCGATGTACAGCAGTCGATGCAGTTTCAGCATCTTTGAAATCCTGGAACGACGCGCTGTTGAACATAGCGACTTCTGCTGAACTATCCTCATGCTAAACCATGGTTATCTAGAGACGGAGAAGACAACTGAGCATAGTAGGACTGAGAATACGGAGAAAACGAATAACAATAACACCATAGCAGGACATAAAAAATCGAAATATCCGAAAATGGATTTTCTATACACCGCAGCATTTCGTGTGGGCCACCCTGTATTTAACATTCGTGGTTCGCACTAGCGGGATGTTACGGCAACGTGAGCAAACGCATGTTCTTGTTTCAGGCTTTGGAATTTCCACATCGCTTTGGGATTACGTCTTCAGCACGGTCGGCATGGGTCCACTATAGAAACGCGTCCGCTTGTCGCCCTCGTATAAAACGAAGGAGTGCCTCATCATAGTCTTAATTTTCGTATGACGTAGTGTCGTGAGGAGGCCGAAAATTTATTCAGTTTTGCTCTAGCAAAGAAATTTCTTGTTCATTGTTGTCCCCGTTACTTTAAAGGTTGTCTTTACAGGATATTCTCAAAGATGTGATATTTGTCGAGGTTTAATATTATCCATATCAAATGTGGTTGTGCTTGTTCATTCGGTAATGAGGCTTTTGCTGTTTAGAACTGCTCTAAATCGACTGAATATAGTGTGCGACTGTGAGCTTCAATCGCGCACACACATTTCCTCTAATTGCTACAAAGTTTGGCTCATTGTGTATTCCAGAGTATTCGGTGTTTCCGTATTTCCAAAGATCTTCGTTGTTGTGATTCATGGATTTTCCTGCAGAGACGATAAAGCTTTGTCATTGTTCATCGGTACTGTGCCTTGTGCCGCTTTTTTTTTTACTGTGGTGCCGAATCCATGACATATCTCTTTATTTTGCATCAGTAACGGTTCAGGCAGGAAACTATCCAGTCTTCAGTGCTAATGGCCTTGTGGGCGGTTACCATGTTGCCCTAGGCTATCGCGCAATGGGATATCCTAGGGCAACGTAACCACCCACCCGACGGGATCGTTCACCGGGGGGGGAGGGTGCTACTATGTTTAAATGGTCATAAAATTCCTAGCCCTTTAGCTAGTGAAGTTTCGGGTCTTGTTTGTAAGTGTATGAAGGCGAAATCTGTGTTGTACATAATGGAATCCAGTCAGTCTTTTCTGTGGTGCATCTCGATGTTTACCGGATGTAAGAGCGATGCCCATTATACGTGAAATACTAAGCTAAAACATTGCGTTATGGCGAGCCTGGAAGTTGTGTAGCCACATGATTTCTGCGTTAAAAAAGTATTGACTGAGCGCTTTCCAGGACATTGTTAGAGTAAGAAGTGGGTATTACATCGCAACTGGTTGGTGATCCGCTTATTCGTCATCTTTCCGGTGCGGAAGATAGGAGCAGCATAGCGAAGATGTCACTGTTACGTGGGCGGTGAATGTGCGGATGTCTGGCAAAACCTGGTGCATTTCATGGCCACTGCTGTTCATAAAGTTTGAGGCCTGCTCAGCCCAGAAGTTCCCTTGTTTATGGGAAGTGATCCGGTTATCCAGTGTATTTTGCTCGTCTCGAATAAAAGGAACTGCTGCTCAGAACTCTCCGAGCAATCTCGCGTAATCAGCTTTTCGCTCATGTCAAACGGGTTCAGCAAGGCGGAAATGATAGTCCATTGTTCGATTCTAGATTTTCTACGTAAGTAATACAGTTAGGTTAATGTCGCGAATCTGAGCAGCGTTGAGAGCTGGGAGCGCGCCAGCTACTCAGGCCGTATAACATGGGCGTGAAAGTAAGAAATGAGGTGTACTTTTGGTACACTGGTTGGATGGTACGTGTTCGATTGGCGCTATAACTGTTATGATTGACTGGCACGCTCCCATTTCACAGCCCTGCCCACATTCGCGACATATGCCTACACATCTTCCAGTGCACTGACGACGAGATCGCGTCATTCATGCGCCTATTGTCGCACGGTTTATTTGAGTGTGTGGTAAAAGTCATGTTGGGGAGATGTGTGGTCCAATAATGCACCATGTTTTGCACATGGCTCCCGAACGTTTATTTTAAGTGGAGCTTTGGTTGCCGAGTAATACTTACAAGACTCTTAGGGCACAGCAAGCGCTTGTAGATTGTGCAGAGATTAACTAGCAGCCTTCCTGTCAGAAAAGTTTCTTAATTAAAAAATCGTATTTTTAATGCAGGGAGTGATAGAATATGCTTCAGTCGTACATCCGATTCCATTTGTCTAGCGTCGATGCCATGGATGCGACTGGTGTTGAATATGTAAAATGTTGACTAATCGCGGAGCCTGCCTGCTAAAAAATTGTGAATTGTGCCAGTTAGGGGACTTAATACATGTTCGAGCAACATGATTCACCAGTTTTCAAGTTGATAGCCAAATCCTGGTTCTGGCTTTTACTCGTCCGAAATGAATGTTGAAGGTCAAGGCTGGACACGGAATGTACTTCGATTGCAAAGTTTCATGTAAACGTCATTTATTTTGCCAGGCAACGCTTGGCAAATGCGTAGCGCGATCTCAACATCGAAGTCTCTGTGATATTTTCGCTTTCTTAGTCTTTAGACTAAGAACAAAAGAGTATTATAGCCATTGGGTGCAGTCCCAATGAGGGGGTCCACCTCATAACGGGATGTGCGTTCTATCCTGTCGTCTTGGTGTGTCCACCCCTCCTCCCCCCAACCTTCTGGGCTGTCTTCCAGAGGAGCCTAGTGGCTGCCTCACGTTGTACATGTTGAGTGTGCTTCTATTTTTTCAACTACTATTCAAATGTCTGTGTAAGGTGGACCCCATTATTGGTACTGCACCAGCCATACGAACAATGTAGATTTTTGTGGACGCACTGTTTCACTGGAGAGTGATGATTACACAGTAGCGAAATAGGTGCGGAATACAGTGCGAGAAGAAGTACAGTACTGAGATTTTTGTCAACGGCTGTTCAACAGGCATGCGCAGAATCGAGTGAACATCGTAGAGATGGTCGTTGAAGTGTGCGCTACGTGTAAAGCTGGACGTCCTGACGGTTCCTGTGCTCTAGCGCTAACGCGGCGGGGCGATCGCGCCAGTGATTCGGCAACTGTAGGCCTAAACTGTCTACGCTTAGAAAAACGTTTGTTCGTCGAAACCTTGTGCTTCTGTAGGAATAGTTAATCAGGATGATTCCTAAGAGCCCGGTAGAATTAAGGCATTTTATGAGGATCAGTTGTTGTGCCTGCTTCGCGTCCGAAATGAACTTTAAAAAATCTTTATTGGGTGAAGTACGATATTTGAGGTTTTTCAGCTTCTTAAACGCTAACGTTTCATTGGAATGTTCCTGAGGTATCACCTGGACGAGAGCGGCAGACGTGTGTACACCTTGAAGGTAATATATTTTTTTGTTTCAGCGTATTATTGAAACGTAATAGATCAGTCTAGTCTGATCCACACTTCGTAAAACTGTTCGTTATGCATTTCTGCTATTCACCAAGAGTGTCACTTTCAAGGAACTCTGCTTATTTCGTTGGGTTTAACCTTCTTTCATAATAAACTACCCCAACCCGCATTGCGCCGATTAAAGGATAAAGGGCCTCGGCTGTTCAATCTATTCTAATGTGCGCCTACATTCTACTTCTTTGGAATGTCGTGTAAGCAATTTCGGTACAATCCCTGTCAGGGGTGGGCAGTCCATTTCAACTTCTAAAGAAATGCAACATGCACCACAACATATGAATATGTATAAATATGCTTACATTATCCATTGCTGTCCTTCCAATACCAAAATCAGCTTTCTAAATTGCTTTCCTAGTCGGGGGGAGGGAGTAACGAAAACACAGGAAATTGAACAGAAACCTGTAACAATTACAATACTATGAAACCACGAAAACTTGCGCCGCTGCCATGTTCTAATTGTTTTAATTGTTGTTGTTTCTACTAACGTTATTTTTTATTTTTTGTTTTCCTCTACTGCGCATGTCTGATTCCTCCTTCCTTTTATTCTCTAATTTCGAGCACGTCTTATTGACGTATTAAATAAATAAATAAATAAAACACGTTAAAGCAACGTTATTACCTTAATCAGTTAGTGCATAGCGGTTTGCGATTTCTTTCCAAAGCAAATAGAGGTTTGGATCACAACCGTGCTGCAGTGCATAGTGCCCCCCCCCCCCCTCTCCTCCACCGTGCATAGTCCCATATTAAAATTTTTTCAATGTTTCAGCGGAACACTCGGACATTTCCAAGGGAGGGGATCAGGTAAGTTAAGACATTCATATGTTGTATTGCATGTTGTATGTACACATGCGTAGCTATTGTTAAAAATTCATAATGGACTGCCCCCCCCCCCTGACAGGGATTGCACCGCAATTTCAATCTGTAGTTGGTCTACACAATGAATTGCGGTGGCCAGGCGATGAGAAGGCAGCGCTTTAACCTTCTCAGACATCAATGGTACCAATTCACAGACCCCGGAGGTATGGAGAGCTGGATTGGCCTGTCAAGAAACTCGACTCGGGGTGCAAACGACAGCGGCGCTTCTGGAAGTAAACCCCCGTATCGTAAAAATCGTTTTAGATGTGGAGAATTGAAAGTAGTCTTGACTTTCGATTTTTTTACAGACGCGTGCGACGAGCCATGGATAATCATACGGAATTTCTAAAAAAGAGTTTCCAAATAATCTTCGGTGTAAGCTGTGACAGGAAGATTTTGCTCCTAACAGAATTATCTGCAGTTCAGCATCAAAATTCAAAACTGCAGTTGAACGGAGATTATATTTCCCTTATAGATTGGGATGTTTAGTAGCCAGCTGAATTATCCATTTCAATTGTTTCAGAAGACTGCTCCTGACGGTACGGAGACGATCTCGGCTCATCCTGCCCGCTTCTCTCCCGAGGACAAGTACAGCAAATATCGTGTGCTCATCAAGAAACGTTTCGGAGTGTTGCCCACTCAGCAGGCCAAGATTGTCTATTGAGAGCTGTGGGCACCCTCGCACAGTCGCTGTTTCTGTTGTTGATCTTCCTCAGTACATAGTTTTCATCCGCACTCGTTAGGGCTGCTCTTGTTTATTTTGTTCGTTATTCTGTGTTCTGTCGTGGACTACAGTCTTGCGATGCTGTTTTGGGAATGGAGGCGCATTGTGAGGCAGAAAATTCGAAATTCGGTTCCGCGCTCGAAGCTCACTTACCAGCAGGTTGGCATTCATTCCTTGGGAGTATTTTGTCAATGATCATCCGCTGCTTCTAGTGGTCACATCGCCGTCTTATCATCGCGTTTGTGATGTTCTTCGTCGGGTGGAAGGCCTTCGGTGTAACATTGACCGACATGCTGTTGTGGACCGAAGATGAGGCCACGGGTGAGGGTCATATGCTTACACCGGCAGAGGGACGAAAACGAAGGTTGGTTGCAGATCTTGTTCTCTAGAGGTTTCGTCCCTTAGGATCAGGCGGCATACATGGTTGAAGAATTTGGAAAATCACCGTTAACCGTTGGACTAATTTCCGAAAAATCGAAGTAAATCGAAGTGTACATTCCTAAAATGGCTTTCATGCGTTCTGCTACTCCTGCCTTCCTGTGTGCGGAACGCCTTTTGAAGGCATCGTCCTCACATTAGCACCTGCTCGAACCTTGGGGAGGTTTCACTGAAAGTTGTTGGTTTAAGGCCAATCATGCGTACCTATCCTCTACATAGATGCGTTGAAGGCGTTCAGCAACAGTGACGGAGAGGGATAGAGGTTACCCATTTGCTTGACCCACGGGATGTTGCTTTCGCCACATCGACTACACGAGTTGTGCAGACTTCGGCACTGCACTACGAAAACCTAGCCCCTTTCGAATTCCACCTTTCCCATTCCCGAGATTCATCTGCGAAGCAAAGGAGTGTAGACGACATTAGATAGTTCCCGTCAAATAATTTCATGCGACACAGCCTTTGAAGTATTGGTGAATATGGATGGCGGTAACTTTGCACGAGCAGTGACGCAGATTCAGAATCTATGCTTTTCAGGTCAAAGCGTCAACCTTAAGCCATATTTCCAGCTAAAATTCTTCCGATATAAGTATCTCTTGGAAGTTTTTCTGATAAGTTTCTAAGAGTCTTTTTGAGCAGTATACCGAAACATCTAGGTAACATAAAGCATTAAAAAACGGAGTGTGCTGGCTCTAGATGGGAGGTGAAGGCTTTGGGTTTCTTTGGAACGTGCTATCCTGGTGTTGAGGACTTAGCCTTCATTATTTGCAGGGAGGAGCTCGAGCGAGCACGTGATGCAGGTTTCGCGTCAAAGTCTGTTCTCCCGAAATTCGATTTCGATGACTAGTTTGTGTTGAATGTTGTTATGCTGGAATTTTTCTTATTCCTTCGACTGTTTCCTTGATCATGTTTTTGCCAATAAATCTGTTGACATATTTGACTGATGAATGCATTTGCCTATAGAGTCTGCACAGCATTTCTCCATAAATTCTAAGGTCTGCTATATTATGACAGCTCCTTTCGAGGTGTATTAATGAATGGTCCTGTCTACCGGGATTTGTCCTTCGATTTAGACGGTCGTCACATTCACTTCTCGTTCACACAACACTTGGACGCAGACGTTGTGGTTTGTTGTCGTGCTTTTGCTTTATTCCTTGCACTACCTTACACTTCAATTCGAGTAGCTGAATCCTCTCGGTAGCTTTGCTATTCGAAGCACGTACACCTGCTTAGTTACTGACAGATGTGGGCGTTTTCGAGTCTACAAAATAGCAGGTTCCTCTTTCGAGCAGCAAGACTGTCCTCTGTGAAGTTATAGAGATCGTCACTGTAGGTAGTGCCTGTTGAGTAATATTTTTTGGTGAACTAGTTACTAGGTGGATCAGTTTATTTTACAATCTAGGAGAACAGAGTTTGGGCATAGCAATTACACGATTTGTTTTTGAGCATAATGTAGGGATTAATTGCGTGATCTATCGAGCAGCAGATTCTGCATATGGATGAAAAACACAAGAGATGGCGTTACTTATTCCCTTTTGGAATGCGCCGCGCATTCTACTTCTACGAGATGTTGCGGAGGCATTCTGAATGTGTATTTAGCCTACACAATGGCGTAAGGTTTTCGTGTAGTGAGAAAGTCAGTATTATTCTCCCTCTCAGACAAGTCTGCCACCGGTTTGCCGACTCCGAAGTATGGCAGGCTTGATTAGCCTGTGGTGAAAACCCGAATCGGGAGCCTGAGTTGCGGTGCATATGGCAGCGGCGCCTCCTCTGACTGCGCTTTACGCAACCCAATTGTGGCCTTTTGCAAAACATCGAGGTATTACTAAAAAGCCCCAGGATCAGCCTCGGCACCTACCTGTCTATGACAGCGGTCTGACCACGAGATTATCTCAACGGTAGGTCGAAACGGCCCAAGTGTTGTATATGGGCAGAATCCTCTCTCCCTCTGGGAAACAACAAAATGCAAATATTTCGACCCCAATACAACTCTGCGCAGAGGTAAGAACGACGTTGTTGGTTGGAAGTTGGATTGTTGGCGACGTTAGCCCTCTGCCTGCGCGCGGAGGGCGGGCACAAGTTGGCTGGAAACAGCGAGCGTCAGTGGCGCAGTGGGTAGAGGGGCGGCATAGTCTCCATGTTCGCTGTTTCCAGCCAACTTGAGCCCGCTCTGCGCGCAGGCAAAGGGCTAACGCCACCAACTGCCCAGCTTCCGTCGTCCCTAACTCTGCGCAGAGTTGTATCGTGGTCAAGATATTTGCATTTTGTTGTTTCCCAGAGAGAGGTAATTCTCCCCATATACAACCCTTGGGCCGTTCCGATCTACCGTTGAGATAGTCTCCTGGTGAGACTCATGGCACTATCTCGCTTGAGTGCGGTGCTCAGTAAGCAGTTGTGGGTCGTATTCTACCCTTAATGTAGTATGTGGATGAGTCTACTCACTGGAATGTAAAGCAAACAAAGAAAAGATTAGGTCAGGGGATACACTAAAACGTATTATGTCAAATTAGGTTTAAACTGCTGTACCTCGGAGACCCTACTAGGAAGGATATCGGTAGTCATTGTTTTGTTACCACTACGCGGGCTAATGATTGTAGACGTGTTAATAAAGAACTTGCGAAAGGCGCGGTCATTTTGGAAAACGATTATGCTTCTCTCCGGAGTCTTAAATGACTTCTTGATTTCGTAGTGAGCACCTTCTTCAGGTATTCTGTGCATTAGGAAAAATCGGACAGGTCGTGGAAGTGATATTCCCAGAGTCGGTTGTAGCCGAAACGCTATCTTCTCAGCAACGAGTAGAGTACGACACGAAGCTCTTGCTTGGAGGCGACGAGGTGACCTAGTTCGGTGTTGTCTATAATGTGATGGTCATGAAGTTATGTTCTGATTCTAGGCCGCTTCCGACCTCTTCATTCGTCGCCTGGTGCTACTGCTGGCTTCTTTGGGTAGGCGACGTCGGTTGATCGTCGCTATAGGTATCTAGTTAGACTTACCTGCCTCATGTCGACGTCCTTGAGGGTTTGTAAACCTGTTTCACAGGATTTGATGACCTCTCAACTGAGGATATTGCAAAGGCTATGCAGCAGATGCAGGAGCGTTTCTAGGTTGGACCACAGAACTTTTTGCTCAAAGTTTTGTTCACACCTAATCCGTTTCTAAGTGGTGTTTTCAGAGTATACTCATCTGATGCCGCAAAACTCCAACCGTCTACCAGTTCTCGTGTCGAAAAGAAGAAGACTGTGTTCCTGCCGCGAACTTCGTTTGTGAACCATGTGAAATCATCAGATCGCGGTCTACTTGACCAGCAGCTGGCTAGCGCTGGGGGGCTGACGACGTTGTACGAGTGGCAACACGAGCAGAAGGCTCGCAAGAATGTGTGAGTTTGGGACTATGCCAAACTTTCCTCGAATATGAGCATTTTCTGTGTCGTTGCCTTTTATAGGCAGGCATAGCAACAGAAAACGTGCACTGCGTGGCGCTGCAGCTGGATATATTGGCCTTTGAAGTGGTATTATCATACCATTACACACATCCTCATTAAAGATGCTCTTTCGGCTACCTTCTCCGTTGCAGAGCATCGCGAGACTGTAAGAAGCCACTACGAATGACGTTTATTCATCTGATGAGGACTCTCGACTGTCGAGGCTTGAGCACCCATAGAAGCCCTGGTCAGCACTTGGTCTACTCAGAACACGACCAGAGTACTTCGAGAGCGGTACAACGGATTCAGAGCCGTGATCTCACCATTCTATAACAGCGTCGTCGTCTTTGTGAAGAGAGAGTTCGGCAAGGGGATACTCGAAAACGTCGTTAAAGTCTGAAATAGAAGACGTGCAAGTGAAGTCCATTAACGGCAGCTGCGCCATCTTCACTTCCTTGATGACATCGAGCTCAATCTTGAGCATTAGCCAAACGGAGCTGCGTACACTAGCCGATTTCGAACATGTAAGTGGGAATGTTGGGCTGTAGGTGGTTGAAGATGATTTTCGTGAGAAACAGATGAATTTCTGATGCCGCATTCTTGCCAAGCGGAATCTCAGAATGCTCGCGAAGTCATCATGGCATAGTGCCAGAGGTGGGTAGGAGGAAGCGAACGGCCTGCAGAGCCCCGAAGAGAGTCGAAGAAGTGGTGGAGAATACGAAAAACGTCCTCCTATATGTGTGACTGTAAAATTGTAGGTGTATTTGCAAGATCTTATTCAAAGATCAGGTGTACCCAAGCAGATACTTTTAGGTCAACTTTTTGTAAGCCTCGAGAGAATTACGGTTGTACTGCAGGATCGCTGGGCATTAAGAACGAATTGGACAGTGTTGTTGTAGCTGCAGACTTAAGCTGTTTTCACGGTCTTCTTTCAGTTTCGAACTGCTTGATGGTCCTCCGTACGCGAATGGAGTAGTGCACACTGGACATGCTATAAACAAAATTCTGAAGGACTTTATCGTGAAAAGCAGAATTGCGCTGGGCTACAGGTGAGAAGCATAAAACCTTCTCGTTTTCCTACGGCCAAGTCGGTGGCGTGAATCTCATCTGACCTGCTGATATAATGGATCCTTTAAGCAGTTGTGGCAGCTCTTGATATGTGTAAGTCGCGGAAAGTATTTGCTCTAGCACATGATAACAAGGGAATGCAGCCGTAAAGCATAAATGAAAGCTTGTATTATTTTTATTTTACGGGGGCGAGCAACGAACTGGTCTTATTTTCATGGGACTAGCATCGACACTGAGGGCTACCATCTGAAAATGTTCTTGACTTCTATCCGTCATCCAGTCGCTGCTTTCCTCATTTGTCGGTCTGTTCTGAGGTCCATTTCTGCACAACCACTTGTTTCCATTAAATAAATAGCTTTTTAAACGAGGGATTCGTACAATTACAGTAGGCCGTACTGTATCTTTATTGCGTGCAATATACCCCTTGTATGTTTAGCCCGTATATGTTCGATAGAACTTATTAGGAGTGGAAAAATGAAAAGGACAAATGAAAAAAAATCATGCACAAGAAAGTCAAAGGGGTAGAATAGAGAAGGCTAGTCCTAAAACGTCGGGAAGGCTGTCCGATGGTCCATACGATTCACATACCGTGCGCATTGCTTTGGGCAGCTCGGCTGTATGAGGTGATTTGAATCTGGAAGCGATCTTCATCACCCCTCATGTTTGGTAGATGGGGTAGGATTGCTCCGCAACGCTTCATCTAAACCATTTTTGTTCTTCATTCCATTATAGAGTCCGTTTTCGTCCTGGCTGGGATTGCCACGGATTACCTATTGAGCTGAAGATCAGCAAAAGCGTGCAGGTAGTTTGATTTTGAATGTAGAAGGCTTTCATTTTTATACTGAATACACACTAAGTTCATTCATTGACTTGAGATAACTGGTTGTCTGAATTACTGTTTCTATCTTCTTATGTAAGTCCGATGTCAACAAACAGCCCGGTAATTGTGTTGTTTTAAGTTTCAAAAGTTCCCTCTGTCATTTAAAGTTCGACTGTGCATTCGTTATTGTCACTGTTTGAAGCAATTATGTTATAGTGAACTACTAAAGCTGATAGGGGCATATACGTATTTAAATGCTGAGAGCAACTGGAACCTGAACCTTTAGGGAAAAACCCCGCTGGAAGTCAGAGCTCTATCTCGACAAGTCGCAAGCGAAGCCATTGGAAAGCAGATGAATTCGTTCAAGTAGGAAAGACAAGCAATTACTCGTGCTCCGGTTTAATAAATTTTTGAATGTCCAGGCGATGGGGTGTGTCGGCCGTGTGGTCCGACCCGTATCTCACCATGGATTCGGGATATGTCTCAGAGCAACTGCGACTGTTTGCGAAGATGGTTGAAAAGGGAGTAATCTATAGGGCCTTCAAGCCTGTTTACTGGTGTGTTGCCTTATAATCGGTTGCTACCGTTCTGTCGCCATAACCCGCATCTTCAGGTCTCCTAGCTCTCGGACTGCGCTCGCTGAGTCTGAGTTGGAGTACAATGAGAAGCACACGAGTACTGCCGTGTATTTTCGTTTTAAGGTGGGTTCGGGTTACTTATTCTGTTACTTCACACTGTGCAATCTACCATGTCACTCAGATCATCGATGTCAGCGTTGACGACTTGGGTATATCTCGCAGTCCGAGCTCGAAACCGGTTCTTCTATACTCTCTAGTAAGCATTACCATAGTCTTTGAGAACCTATTTGATAAAATGGATAAAGAAGTTAGTTGATGTCAGACAGTGCATCTGGTTTGCGTCATGCACTCTAGTAATGGAACGCCTTTTCATTTACGGGCTTATGGTAGAATCTCGCCGTTTTATGTCTAGTGCCAATTCATTCTATCCGAGGGGAAGAAGGGCATGTTAGCCTAGGAGGGATTTCTGATCTAAAGTCGACGAAAGCAGTGCTCACAACCGTCTTCTCCATATGTGCTCCATAAAAGGAAAGAGTCTGCGAACCAATGGGCCGGTGAACTCTGTTTCACTCTTCTGCATGAACCATTTCTTCGGTGTGAATCAGTGTCACCTTCTCTAGAATCTTTTCAGATATGGACATCAACTCCTTGGACTCTTCCTCTTAACAACGCTATCTGTATTTCGCCCGACTCCGATTATGTGACCATCAGTTTCGATGACAACGCTAAGTATGTGCTTCGGCTGAATAACATTAAAAATGAAGAGGTATTCACATCTACAGTAAGCGAACTTCCTGGTAGTGAAAATTGAGTAAAAGCTTGTCTACATGATGCACATTAGCATTACAGCGTGTTCAATTACCGTATCATTAGTGATCTGCATTTATTTATTTAGTTTACTCACTACACGACTATGTTCTTGTGCTAAACTACAAAAAAAAACAGTACAATGCAATATGTCTTCTGCAACAGCTACTAGCAGCTGCATAGCATTGAAATCGTAAATATGAGAGCCTAATGAATAAGAGTGCGCTACGTCTGAAGCATCTTACGTTGCATCTGTAGTGACCTTATGCCGTGCCAAAAAACTAAACGGTGGGCTGTCTAGGAGATTTTTCTTTTTATTTCGCTTCCATTTCAGGGATCCCGTGTCTGAAATTTACGTAGTAGCAGAAGCTCTGCTGCCGTCAGTGACGACTGCCACCGGCAGGTCGGTCACAGTGCTGGGACGGTTAAAAGGGAAACTGCTACTTGGCAAGCATTACAAGAGCTGTTGGTAGGTTGTTTGTACGATGAGCTTATCTTTCTGTATCTGACAATGAGCTTCGCGTTACTCATTGCTAGTGTATGTGCGAGCTTCATTCATTCACAGGACATTCGTTAATCTTTTTCTAAAGCCATAAGACGCGTGGTCTTTTTATACTCTTGGAGTTCCTGTAAGGCGTAATAGATAAGATATACTGGACTGTTTAAGGTCCTCCCTGGTTGTAACAGCTCGCAGATAATTTTCATGCCTAGGAAATCAAGTTGTATCCATAATTGACTATAAACAGCAACACCTATGCTTCCTGACATTAAGCCATGATTATGATAGAATATGCTAGGTAAGCTTATTTTTTCGAATCACTGTTTAATTCTCATCCTCGAATACGTTTTCGGAGTGTAGAGATTTGAACTATCCAGGATTTCCTCTTCAGCTATTTTTTGTTTGAGGTCAAAAGTGCGGGGAGTAGATGAGTGAATTATAAGGCTTCTCACATGGGTCTAGTAGTACATGTTTCATCTGTACAGATGCCAAATATGTTCTCATAAGTCTTGCCAACGAGATAATTGTGGCCCATGTTCATGTTATACAAAACACGTGCCCGGACGCGATTCTGGCTTGAAAGAAGTTAATGAATGTCGTTTTCATCGTCATTTGCACAACCATGTAATCTTGTTAGTCTTGGTGGTGGTTTTTATCCGTCGCTTCATAATATTCAAAGTTCAAAACATCCAGTTTTTGCAGGCACGCCGAATTAGCTTTGCCCATCCTGGCTGGTGATCATGTCACCATGGCTATGGGAACAGGTCTTGTCCATACATCTTTTGCCCATGGGTTCACAGATCATCAGGTGCGTTTCTTTCGGAGACGTGCATGTGGGTGACACAACGGCGAAAACAATTTTCCTGTCCGCTACTCGCTTCAGATTGCGTTGGATAGAGGTTACAAGGTAGAAAGTTTTGTTGATGAGGACGGTCGCTACACCCGCCACCTTGGTGCAGGCCTTGAAGGGAAAGACGTACTTGGTGACGGACAGCGAGAGGCGATTCGGTTCGTTTTCTACTAATCGACTCTCAAAAGCCAAAATTTTCCGAGATAGTCAGTCCTTGCTATTTGTTGAACAATTGCAGATTACTCCATAAGGATGTTGTGCACCAAGAAAAGTATAAACACTCATACCCCTATGATTGGCGGACGAAAAAGGTACTTCAGTTTCGTTTAGCCCATCTTTGATTCTATTCTTAATCGCTTAAAATAAAAGGATGAGGGACAGTGTTGCTAGTCACTATCGTGGATGCGCCACGCATTCAACTTCTACAGGATATCGTTGAAATAATTTTGAGTGCGTATTTGATGTATACAATGACTTACTGTGGCAATCGATGCACTCGTCAGTATTTAGTCACTCCCGGTTAAGTATGGTAGCAACTCACCGACCGCAGAATGGAAAGCTTGGTTGCCTAGGCGGAACGGGGCTGAACAAAGAGTCTACTAGATTTGGAGTGCACGTGACAGCTGGTGCCTCCTCTACGCTACCATGCGCCTATTGAAGTATAATAGGCATCTATGCGTGCTGTTCAGGGAGAATGTGACCGCATGAAGTTTTCGGACTCCACTGTTGAAGTTGCACTGTGTAGGTGTAGATGTAAAAAGGTGTACGTAAGATCCAGCGCTTAGTCTTCCCCCTTTCGGGTGTGCCATGCGTCCTGTTTTTAGAGTTGGTCATAAAGCCAGTATGTATCTATTTGTGACGATATATGGAGCCTAACTTTATTTTTGATGATCAACCTTTGGACAAGATGTTTTAATTTCTTTGGACAAATTAGCAGTTCACCATCCCTGTGGATACAGATTTTATCTTAAGCTGCTTGTAAAAATTAAGTTCTCAACGTTTCATACCTTACATGTCTTGTATCTGTAGTGGATTCTATATTATCATATTTTTTAAAGCTTTAATTTTTATTGCACGCGTGCTAGCGAAACCTAAAAAGGAGACGCCCTTCGCGTGCATTCCAAATCATTGTTTAAGATTCGAGTCTCGTCCAGGCCAATTAACCCTGTCATCCCTCTTGGATTGTATAAGACATTGGAACTTATTCTGGAAGGGATTAAACACTGACTTGTCCTTTGGCTGCTCCTCGCAACTTATCTATGGGACAAGCACGCCCTCAAGTTGTCTACTCATCATGTGGAAGTATAATGCGTGGCGCATCCCACACAGGGATTGATTAATGCCGACCTTCTTATTTTATTACTTTCATTTCTGTTAGCGAGATTTTTCAGCCCGTCATAATCCGTAGTAGCGCCCAGTGGTTTTTTGACGTGTCAACGATAGGAAAACGTGGAGCCGAACTGGCGGAAAGGATCAAGATTGGAAACGATGACTCGGGTGAGGCATTTTACCCATAATATCGTTTTGCTGAAGCGTTTCGTCGGAGCAGTTCTTTTTATCAGAGTTTGAATAGATAGGCAAAGGCTGGAGTTCAGAGGGAAATTGTCGCACATGCTGCGGGCGCGTCTCAGGGTTTGAGTTTGAGCCCAGTTCCGCGAAGTTTCCATCTGATAACAAATGTGTCATCTGTCGCGCCGTTAATCGTTAATCGAGTCTCCACCAGGGCAACCTCAGCAACAGCCACTTGAGGCCCGACGAAAGGCTTGTTCCAACTCAAGTTGCTTCAGATTTGTCGGGCACCCTGCGTCGAATGGTCTCTGCACGGCCGACATGGTGCATCTCTCGTCAACGTGTTTGGGGAACTCCAATTCCAGCTCTCGTTGACAGAAAGGGTAGACAAATGTTGATAGAGATGCGCTTAATGAATAGATTGGAACAAGAAAGGTTCAGGAACAGCCTTCATCTCCAAGGAATTGGTGGAGCATGTGGCTGACCTGATTGCACGGCATGGAGCAGACGTCTGGTGGACATGTTCCGTGGAGCAGCTGGCAACAGAGAAGGTAAGGGTGGTTAGACGGTACTCGAAGCAATTTACGCAGACAATGGGAAACATTGGTGAAAGTTGCTGTATTTTAATGACGGGTCATGGTCTCTATACGTTCAATAAGTCGTTTAGTAAGTAAAGGACTAAACAACCTCGTATGCCTCAAACAGCCGCAAGAAAATAGTGCATAGTGTTTCTTTCTGATTCGTAATTCCCTGTTTGGTTTATCAGTAACTTACTGCAGCACCTCATACGTTCTTATGCGAGGTGCTTTTCAGGTCTTGAAGTCACTGAATCTGTCATCACCTGAAGGACTGTCCAAGGGCGGAGACATAATGGACGTCTGGATGGACAGTGGAGTTGCATGGCACTGCGCCAGGAGCATGTATGATGGCGCCGACCCGAGCGTGAGTGATAGACTTTTGAAGGGATTGTGAAGTCAAGTTTTTGAGCGAGTGCTGCTGTTTGTTGCTCTGCAGTTTTTTAACCTCACGCCTGTCTTATACAGAGTACCACAATAAATAAACTTTCACATCGACGTTTTTTGTAGCTTATCCTGTTCACCTATTATTCACCGATCTATTAGAGGCACTACCGTTTCGTGCCAACCTTCCACTGCCGCTTCGTTCCATCACTTTACCTCGAGCCAAACGAGCTTTTGAAATAACCGCAGAGTTTCACCGATCACCAGTGACTAATTAGTTTACTGGAGTAATCTATTCAAATTAGTGGACTTTGGGCTTTAAATAGCAGTTTTGCGGCAATCGCCACCTTTCAGCAGCCAACCGATGCTGTTTTGGAAGGCGTAGATCAGTTCCGAGGATGGTTCCAGTCCTCACTTCTCACTTCTGTGGCTGTTCAGGTAGATAGCTTGTCCTGCTGAGCGTTGAGCAGCGGAGATGGTCATTTGTGTTTTTAGGATGCTCTCCCTTACAAACGCATTCACGTTCACGGCTTCTGTGTGGATGACAATAACAAAAAGATGTCGAAGTCTGTCGGCAATGTGGTTGATCCGGAAACGGTGAGCGTTTTGGAGAGCCATTCCTGTGTCCAACAGTATCGAATGAATAACCAAGGTCAAAGTAATAAAGCTCGTTTCGGCCTTGTCGAGGATCTTTGCTGAGATAATGCTCATATTGATCCCTTAATTGGTTTGACAGTCAACTCGCCACAGCACCTCTCATACCTTAAGGTCTTACGCAACTCAAGGGATCAATCGGTGTTGAGTGTTGTCCCGCCGCAGTGAATGGATTCTTAGGTGGGGCTTAAGAGATGTAGAGAACTCGGCGTAAAGCGTAAAATGCACCCGTATAGAACAACATAAACTGGATGTACAGGGTCTTGTTCGGTTTTAGTAAATGAAGCGATAGGGTGGCTTCAAAGTAAGGTCCACACTTTTCAGAGAGTGGTTCTTGAAAACAGATCTCCGATTCATGGAGGTTTTATATACGTCTGATAGGGTAGTTCCGACATGTGTTCGTGCAAATTATACATTGGACGGATCAACGCTGAAAAAGTAGCGTCCATCGTCTCATCGAAGCATTACCGCTGACCTCGTCGACGAAGGACTTCGACCAGCGGAGATTGCAGGAGGGTTTTACATCAACGACGGAACTGTAAAGAGGATTGCGCCGCAGCACAGTCGACCTCGGGCTGTTAACATGCCTGGCATCCGCAAGATAATCAAGGAGAGGGTACAGAGGAACGTCGAGCCTGAATAAGATTGCTTTCGGCTTAAATATCTCACAGCGAAGCTTTCAGAACATTGTCAAACAAGAGCTAGGGCTTCGTAGCGTAGTTACGATTTCACGATTCACGAGAATTTCAAGCAAGTTCTTTACAATTTACGATTTACGACGTTTTGGGTCGTAAATCGTAGATTTTCATAGATGTGATATTTGCTCGACAACAGCCGTTTACGTGACACAGCTTGGCTTAGGCCGGGCCCATCTTTAGAATCCGCAAGTTGACGGTGTAAACTAAATGGCATGCAGACTTCAATAAAATGAAAGCTCATGACATACTTCAAGGTAATCTTGATGCCGTTATAGTTGCTTTGGTGTTCTTTTGGTACATGTCGCTTAGGTGAGCAGCAGAGATGAGCGGATTAACCGTTATCCGTTATCCGTTATCCGGTTTCCGGGGGTTTTGGCCTATCCGTTTTGTTGTTCGTTATCCGGCGATTTTGGGCCGAATAACGAACAACAAATTAGCTGAATCTTAGCTTTCGACGTGGTGATGGGTAGACCATGTACAGGATCCTTCACGATCGTGAGAGTGGTCGTCAGAAACAACAGAAGTATTCAAATCTAGAAGGGTTAATTGATGTTTCTTCACTTGGGAACTGGCTACATGGCTTTAACGATATCTAACTTCCAGCCTTCCAGAAGGCCCGCTAAGCCTGTACCATACTTGTGTGAGGCCTACTTAGCACAGCATTGTTCATTCTCAAGTCATGTGCTGACCAAGAAGGTATACAAACTGCTATTAGCAATCGTCAAAAGTAGAGAGCCGCATCCTGGGAAGAATTTTTTACCACCGATCTTTCCTCGTATCATTAGTCTCACATGTGCTTGTAACATGTAATAAATATCAATATCAATTTGTGGTTGCACGATTGCAGTATGTTCGATTTGATTGCAGGCGCTAATGGTACCTTTTTAGCCATATGCTGTCGTGAATTATCAAAAAATACTGCAGTACAGCAGTCAATACTAGCAAAAGAAATAGGATTAACCCAAATACATAGAGCAAGCAACTTCTCCATTAAAAATTTTAGGGGAGCAATAAACTGCTGAACAAACTTATCATCGTGGGTGTTGAAGACTTGTAGATTTGTTTTAAATTGTGACTTTTTTTGTGAAACTTATCTGCAATATAGGGAACACCTCCATTTTGGGCTGGGTCGGATATTCTTCCACAGATCCAGAAGGTCTGGGTGTCATAAGTCTTTGAGTGTGTGTTTGCCGCACACACTTGCTTGCAGTTAGTACTCAAAAGTTAGTATTTTATCCATCCCAGATAATTCCACATTGGATCTTGGGATCCTATCGTACAGCGACAACAATAGTCGTTCTTAGCATGTTCTTAGGACAAGATCGTTATTTGATGTTTGTTTGACTGGGTGACTCCTGCCTTCTCCTTTCCAGAGACATCGGAAGATTTGCTCTTCCAAGGACTACTCTATTTTTCAACTGCTCTAATTGAAAAAAAAGTTCAGCGCAGAGTAAGGCTGATAAATAAGACAATCCAACGGACCCCTTGGAAACAGGTGAAAGGCGGGTATGTTGCTGTGCGTTTGTCTTCCTACGGATGGGCAGAAAACCCCATAGAGCGTCGTCAATATGGCGACTGAAAAACGTTTAAAAACACTACTAAAATGTAGAACTGTCTCCGTTGTTGAAATTAGCGCTATTTAAAACAGTTTTAATTTTTGTTGTTTGTTCGTTATCCGTTTTTCCGTTATCCGGCCATTTTCGAGCAACTATCCGTTATCCGTTATCCGGTTTTCAAAATTTCATTATCCGCTCATCCCTGGTGAGCAGCATTGGTAGATGGGAACGTGCCAGCCAATGATAACCAAACAGACCACAGACCGAACACATCTCAGCCCATCAGTGTACCAGCTGTATATGCTCTCTCTCTCTCTCTTTCTCTCTCTCTCTCTCTCTCTCTCTCTCTCTCTCTGAATGGCACGGCAATGCGGCCTGATTGGTTCAGGCGTTCCACCTACCAATGCTGCTTTTTAGTAATCCGATATCGCATTCACCCAGGCAGAATGGTGTTCTGAAGTGTTTGCCTGTTTTACTCATGGAAGTACGCTCTCTAGGCATTTCATCAAAATTCTGATGATTGCTTTTTTCATCAATGTGAATTCTTTCGAAAGAAAGGATTTCTAACGATAGATCTTGTTCTGGATTGATAGGACTGGGGAATAGCTACTGAAAATCCCGAGCCAGATTCTCCATGCATGCCTGACGCTCGTGAAAAATAACGTTATCCCTTGCATTACCTACTACTGAAAGAGGATTCAAAGATAGAAGGACTCAGATGGGTCAATTTAATGGTAAGTTTAATGGTTGAATTGAAAATGAGCTTTCGTTGGCTTTCGATGATTCGCAGAGAACTGAGTACCAGCGAGCTGACTATATCATACGTTTTTTTGTTTGTTCCACTTCCTGTAAGTTTTCTAGGTTCTATCGAGTTTAACAACATTGCTAGCTTTTAATTGTTGTGATTAAAAGCGCATCGTGGGATGCATAAGTGAGTTGAATGGAGTTGAGTATAGTTTCGAGTTAAATAATTTGTTCAGACTTTCTTTAAACAACACCGAGTTTGACTCGAAGGGCGTTCAATTGGCTTTGGAGGTGTTCAGATGGGAAGAAAATTCAGCTCAAGCTGAAAACAACGCTATGCATGTAATAAATGTTAAATCACTTTTAATTACCAGTAACAAAAAATGCTTTAGTAATATAGTTTTGCTACATCTCACTCACCTCTTACGAATTACGACTTACGATTTACGACGGTTTTTTCGTAGTTACCATTTACGATTCACGAAATATCGGATTTAATTTACGCACACTCCTGCTTCGCAGTGATCGACTCTTATTCTCACTGAAACTTTAAGGAGGGATTGGTTTGGAAATGGAAAAAAGCTCGACTTCTTTCATGAGGGCCGCTTATCGGACGTCGTTTGCAGTGAAGAGAACGTTTTCATTGTTGAGGTTGCTCACGACCATAAAGATCACGGCCAGCTTTTGTCTGCACAAAAGAAAGGTCTTGAGGACGGCAGGTACGCTCAAGAATCCTGTTTCCGAAGTCTGTGATGGTTTGAGCTGGAATAACATCTGGAGGCAAGACACGCCTTGCTTTCGTGAACAAATGTAAAAATCAACTCCAATGTCTACCTGAATGTTATTCTAAAAGATCATTTTTTGTGAAGATTTTTTTATAAAGCACACAAACAAATGCTGTACGCAGATAAATAGATAATCTTGTTCCATAGGTTAAAAAGATTTTCCAGAAAGAAGGCCTGTTCTTCAGCAGGAGTGGGCGTCAGCGCATGAGTCAAACTCGACAATCGCATTGTGTGAGAAGAAATATCCTGGGTTGCGAGGCAAGGATGATACATGGCCCTTAAACTCACGAGTCCTGAATCCAGTGGACCACAGTCAGAAGCCATTTGCAGCAAAGGGTCTCGTTGAACTCCCATCGAAGTGTGGACAGTTTGAAGGCAACCCTTCTTGGAGAATGGCAAAGGGTCGATGTCCATTACCTGCCACCCTCTGGAAGCGGTCACCGAGCGAGTCGAAGCCTGCGGTCGTGCAAAAGGGGATGGCTTTAAGCAATATCTTGACTGCGTGATCCATCATAGTTTGCTACTTCAATAATGAAAATAATTTCAGAATATCTGTTATTGTTCCTTAGTTACGAAAAGCCAGCGGGCCATACATAATTTGTAGCTTTGGTGTAGTGTTTCTATAATATTTTAGATCCCCAAGCGTTCAACTTAGCATTCCGAAGGTAGTCTGATTCCAATTTTACTCGTAGACTGGACTCATTTTGATTCAATTTGGGTGAGTTTGTGATATGTATTGCTGCTCACCTAGGTTACGGACGGATCACTTCGTCAGAAAGCGTTGGGTGCGGACGGTTTGCGGCTGTGGGTTGCGCTGTCGGCTGGAGAGACCGTTAGCGAGTCAAAAATCGGAGACAAGGTTCTGGCCGATGTGGAGCTGAAGGTTCTCTGTGCATTTCGTTTCCTTTGCTGTGAATACTTCTATTTGAAAAGCGTCCCTGAGGGAAGCGAACCTTCGGGAACGTCCTTGCTTTTGTTGAGAATCTGATCTACCTATTTAAGATCGTTTCAATTCGGAATTCGCTGCGATTTCTGCTGGGCGGCTGCTATGGGTACGACGGCGCGCGTCCTGAGAAGCCGCTTCCACTGCTGGATCAGGTATTATTCATATCAGCTACACTTCCACAGGGTCAGCAATATCCCCGTTTTCAGTGGATTCTCAGACAAGTGCGCCGGTTTGGCTTGCGGTGTGTCAAGAACTACGAGGAGTATCGCTTTCGCTCGGCCGCACTCGATATTCTCCACTTCGCCCAGCGCACACTGAGTGCCCATTACATCGTGAGCAGTTACAGCTTTACCGACTGGGAATGCAATCCTTAGAGCGGGGAAGGGTACTGTAAACTGATTTTTTAGCAGGTGTTCGTACATACTCGCCCTCTTTTTACTGAGCGATTACATGCAGTTAGTATTAGGTTGTCCGAAAAGTTCTCAGCGGTTTGAATGCTTCACTTTGAACTACCATAACTTTCTCAAATCTTATCGGATCTAGTCGAAATAAACACCGTTCGAATCGGCACACATTCGCCAACAGGCCAGCACTCGACTTATTCCATCAGCGAAAAAAATTGGTGGTCGAGGCTCGACAAAATCCACGCAAACTGTTTTGCCTTGATCCTGATTGGTGAAGATTTTACCAGCGAGGAAGTTCTGAGAATGTTTGAAGAGGTGATAATCGGTTGGTGAGAGGTCTGGAGAATATGGCGGGTGAGGCAGAACTTCAACCCTTAGTTCGTTCAATTTTCCAATAGTGATTTGTGAAACGTTGTGTGTGTGTGAGGGGGGGGGGGATTAGCGTGTAGAAGAATAGGCCTCTTCTGTTGAGCAATGCTGGCTGAAGTTTACACAGTTTTCGGTGCAATTCGTCGATTTCCTTAGGCCTCGTGCATACTTTCCGTCGCCGCGATGGAATCGCGGCGATAAGTTCTGCAGAGCGACGCGAGAGGATTTGAGTCTCTCAGTGCTCGTGGCATCGCTCATCGCTCAGCAAGGCGGCGCGACGGCGATCCGCCCAGGACCAACGCTAAACACCGCGCGCGGAGCGAAAAAGTATCCCATGCCCGCGATGAGCGCGGGAAGCCATCGCGTATACCGGCCGCGTCCGTTGCGTCGGCCACAGCGAAATTTCCTTTCACTAATGCGCGGCGGATCGGCCATGAGCTGAGCGTCGCGACGGCATCGCGGCGATGGAAGTATGCTCCCGGCCTTACAGTAGGACTCTGCTTTGATCATTTGGCCTGGTGTCAAGAAGTTGTATTGCCGCCAGCCGCCGACCACCACACAGTGACCATTACCTTTTTTGGTGGAGGTCCGCCTTTGGAAGATGCATAGGGGGCTCGTCGATGTCCAACCACTATCCGGAACGTTTGCTGTTATCATACAGAACCCATTTTTCGTCACAAGTTTTCGATCCAAAACGGGACAGTTTTGTTGCGTAAAAGCAGAGAAGAACAAACTTCGAAACGCAGGTCGTGAGGCACCCACAGTTTTACTGACGTCTAGCTCTTTCGCGATGCCGCGAACTGTGTTGGATGGCTCAGCTTCCACCAATTCCTTCAACTCGTCGTCCAGGATTGCTCTAGGTCGACTAGGGGGGTCGTCTTCGAGGAAGAATTCCTCGGTCCGAAATTTATTGAACCACTGGCGCCCAGTGCTTTCCCCAACACTATTAGGCCCCCACACTTGATTGATTTATCAAGCTGTCTCGGCTCGGATTGTCCCAATTTGACGTTAAAACTAAACATCGTTCGGAATTGCTTTTTCGAACTACTTCAATAAGCGGTTCAGGAATAGAAGTATAAAACGACGTTGAAACATAAATTACTTATTCAGATAGGGAGGATTATTCTGTGCAGAAAGTAGCATTAATGCGCAATGCAAGCTGAATATTTTTACTTAATAATAGACGAATGAAAAATAGTAACACAAAACGCTGAGAACTTTTCGGACAATCTAATAATTATAGTCACAGTCGGCAGCTGTTGTATGCATAAATGTTGGTGCTCTGCTTATACCATTTTCACGTCAAATTGGATTCTCTTCTGAGCTAGCTTAGGACTATTGAAACCAAAGCGAACTCTTTCAAATTGAAATGAGCTTCTACATTCAACTAGGGACTTTCTAAAAAGGTTAGAACAAGTCGCAGGGTCCGCTGTTCTTGTGATCTGTCGCCACCTCATCCTATCAAGGGCGTCATCTGCCGTGGCGCCGACTTCGGCGAGATCTCTCTTGATGACGTCCTTCCATCTTTTCCTTGGGGCTCCTCTCGGACGCTTTCCGGGTGCCTCGAAATCTAGGGCCAACCTTGTGGGGTGATCTCTGGTCTTCTGAGGACGTGTCCGTACCACCTCAGGCGCTGCTCTCTCATCTTCAGCTGGATCGGGGCTGTCTTCATCACTGCCCTAACATCCTCGTTTCGCACCTTGTCCCAACGGGTCCATCCACATGCCCACCTCAGCATCCTCATCTCCGCCGCGTGCAGTTGCCGCTCCTGCGCCTTACCCAGCGCCCAGCACTCACTGCCGTAGAGGAGGGCAGGTCTCACAACTGTTCTATAGAGCTTGCCTTTGAGCGTCCTGGAGCATCCACGGTCGCAGAGGATCCCTGTGGACTCCCTCCACTTGAGCCAGGCTGCGTTTATCCGTCCCCTGACGGCCTGGTCCACACTTCCTTCCTCGGATAGGTCATTTCCGAGGTAGCGGAATTCTTCCACCTTCTCGATCATTTCCCCTTGGCAGTCTAGGATCGATCCAGCCTTTCACAATCCTCTAGCCGTGATAAACTCCTTAGACCCCATTTTTGAGGCCCAAGAAAATGAAATGCTTAGCATGTGCCTCTTTTTATCGAACAATGCGATCGCTCCATGCACTCGCTCGGCATATCGTGATGTTTACTTGATTCATAGTGTAAGTGCCACTTAAAGGCAATATGCGCAACCGATGAATGCGTGCTTTTTGCACCTTGCGTTGCAAAGCCACTATTTGAAACAAAAACTACACTTACTCAAGCATACTAGTCAAGCGTTAAGTCGGATCGTTGGGGCGAATCCAATTTTTCTACCCCATTTTTCGATGGGCGCGTGTAGCGCAGTAGGAGGAGATGCCAGCTGTCCCGTGCACCCGATACCAGGTTCCTTTCTCTGATTTCACGCCCAGGCCAACCAAGCCCTCTATCTCTCCGGGGATCAACGAATTTGCCACAAAATTGGGAAGGATAAAGCACTGACTTGTTCATAGACTGGCCACCGCAAGTCATTGCATGGCCAAATACGAATTCAAACCGCCTCCACGACATAACGTAGAAGTAGAATGCGTGTCGCATCCCAAAAGGGATTGAGTAACGCCGTCCTTTGTTCTTATCCTTTATATTTCTCGTTCGACGAAAAAGTCTCTTGACTGAAGCCGTCTCCCAATATTTTTGCGAATAAGTAGTCACGATTACGGCACCAACCAAACGCGTTTGGAGGTCAACATGCGCATGATTGGAATGGCTAATCGTTTGGCAGTTCTACACTCCGTGTTCACGAAGACGTTCAAAGGCTGATTCACCCAATAGGTTTTCTTTTTGACGGAGGAATGAATTGGATACCCGATTTTTAAGCTCACAGAAGCGCTAGCAGTGGCTCTAAGTCCTGCAAGGGCAATTGTTATTGCCTAATATGAAGCTGGACTGAACCAGGCGCGAGGAGCCAATAAACTAAATGTTGTGCGAGTGCTTATCGCGATCGATAAGTAGAAGACTTTAGTGCAGCCTCTGCGGTGAAGATTTGGAAGGGCCTAGAAACATTTCTTGTGGGCTGAGTTGACCAGCAGACAATCCCCAGAGCTCTTTTTGAAAACATTGCAAAAGATCGTCAGTTGAAAAAAAAACGCCTTCGTTTCAGAGCCTAGCTCGTGACCGCCTGTACTGTTCTCGAATTGGGTCCAACGAGCACATTTCTGCACAGTTTACATTGCACAGGTACGTGTTGTGGCTCTGCTCCGGTCAGCTTCAAGTGCACAGTGTTCCCCGTACTGAAGGAGTGAGGGCGACGTTAGATTTGTTTGAGATGCTGCCAGGTTCGACCCTCGATGAATCTCGGCATTGATCATTGTCCAATTGTTTAATTTGGTGTTGAACTCGAAACCAAGACAGCACACGCTTGATTGACCAGTAACGTTTCGGCGATGTCGCCTTCTTCAGAGTCTGAAAAAGTCCGAACATATGTTGAAGCTACCAGGCCAAACAGCGCCATGGACCTTGCGAAAATTCAAAGACCCCCGAACAGCAACCCTTCTAGCAAAGAGAGGTGACAGCAGCCCAACATTTAGAACACCCGAGGAGACCCCGCAAGGTGAAACTGTCTAAAAAGCGAGACTGATGTGCTCTAAGTTGCCACAGGGTAAACGACCGTAACGGCGCCGACTTTGGGGTCACTTTCAAAATTCTAGCACGGGAGGGCCATACCGCCGCACGCAAAACCCTGGAGGGGTTCTGGATACAGGTCAAGATCCCGGCGGGTGGATGCGTCTAGATAACCCGCGAGTTCACCTCTTACATCAGTGTCACCTTTTAGACACTTTCACCGCTGGGGTATCCTCGGGTGTTCTAAATGTTGGGCTGCTGTCACCTCTGTCTGCTGGAAGGGTTGATGTTCGGGGGTCTTTGAACTTTCGCAAGGCCCGTGGCGATGTTTGGCTTGGTAGCTTCCGCATATGTTTGGACTTTTTGAGACCCTGAAGAAGGCGACATCGCCGAAAGGTTAGTCGTCAGTAAAGTGTGTTTGAGATGCGCCACACTCCCCGCTTCAACGCGATGTCGCACATCCATCCTAAGTCTATATTTCACCTACGCGTACATTGTCTTCGTATGTAGTTATCCAGTGAAAAAGTCAGTGCTCTGTAGTTCACAGATCTGGCAGTTACACCTCGGAGGAATTGAAGGCTCAGATGGCGGACGGATGCGGGGTCCTCACCTTGAATTTGGCCGTAGAAGACAACTTCAGTAGACGGCTGTGGAACTACAGAATGATCAACGAATAGGAAAAATAGGAAATAGGATAGGAATCTCGTCCACACATTTTGCGTGGTACTTTGTAGTTAGTGGTCTGAGCATTCACAATCTATGGTTCGTGAAAAGATGTCGCCTACGAAATTTCTGAGGTTGCCGTGCTGTCAGGATCCGGCAAGGCTAGGCTAATTACGCGTCAACTCAATAGGTGTCTGACTGAACTTATTTCTAGTGTGAGCCATTTTTGCTTACACAACGGAAGAGGTCCGCGTCTTCCGCAAGTTGCTGTGTGTGTCGTCTTCTCACCATCGTCTAATCTCTGCTGTGTTGCAGGGTTGGCACGACATTGGCGAAGTGCATGGCACCACTGCTTCCTCATCTGTCCATTGAATTTTTCCAGCACCAGCCGATGTGCGCCGAGAAATTGGTGACTGTTCCGTTCCTAGTTTTTATCAGTTCCCTCATGGATCTTCTATTTTGATGTACTCTGATAAAGTTCCTTGCCAGATTCTCCGAGATGTACTCAGCTTCGAAGGCGCTGAAGATGTGGATCTGCATCCTGATCTCGACAGAACAATGGAAATAGTTATGCACCTGAGGAGTGAACTCGTCGCACTAGCTGGCCCGTCTTGCGACCTTTTCAAAAAGGTACTGGTTTCAGGAATCCATACTTCGTCTGGCTCAAAGGTTAAACGAGGTGTCAAGATTGACGTCAACTGGAATTAATGAAGCGTAAAGACTTCATGGCAAAGATTATCGCCAAATACTCCTGGATCTTTCGGAGCGAAGTCTATGCTTCGACATTTGTGTATACTCGTCGTGATGCCCTTTGTGGAAGAGCTTTGCACTACCCCTAGAAAAAACTTCGTTTCGTGAATAAGTGAAGAGAGAATGATCAGCTTAGACCGCTCCCGTCTTACAGGCTTGCGTGGGTAAACTACGCAGTCGATAGGAAATGTCGGTTTCGAGCACATTTGAGCAATTTTTCCAGGAAGCGTTACAGTCCTTAATTATGTATGCTTTAAGATAATGAACAACCATCTGTCGCCTATCGGTTCTAGTACTTGTAGTCCCAATAATTAATGATTCTAGTAATTCCTGAAAGAATTGGCATAAAAGCGAAAGAAGAGATCGCGCTGTGCACTCGTCTAGTTTGCTGCGATCTTAATTTGATTGTTACCAAGGAAGGGTCTCACCATCAGGCGTAGGTCTGAACGGGGGAAATGAATAGTACTGCGAGGATCTCCACCCTTCATATAGTAGAAAAACATGTTTCCTTTTTACTGAGTCCTTGAACCCAAAGAGCTACGGGCCCTCGGAAGTGGGGTACAGCAGCGCACCGTCACCTGTACCTACCGTAATCTACCGTAGTCGGCCGAAATTTGAAAAACGAATGTCAGATTCGTGATCAGCACCGAAAATAACATCCCTGTCTGTGCGAGGTTTGGGCGAAAAAATTCGACCTCTTTTGACCTCTGGAGTCGTGAAAGTACAATAGTGCCTTGATGGCGGTTTAAATCAGCTTATTTCCTACACATATATCCCCCATATATAAAAGAGGAAGGATTTTTTGTCCGATTTTAGCCACACGCAATTCGTATACTGCCTAGCTAGCCGGTTTAATCACTCAAGTTTGCGGTACGGTTGCCAGTTGTCCAACACGAAGACGCTTCTAAGTTGTCCAATACTGTTGTTTACCATCGACTGCCATCGACTGCCTGTCGTAGGGTGATTTCGAAACAGGTCTCTTCCCAATACGTGTCTAGTGGTCATACCTCAGTGTTTCTTCCCAGCTCTCATGTGTGGTGCAACTTTCCGCTATACCGCCATACCTTTACCGCTACCCCACTACCAGGGTTGCTGCTACTACTGAAATTGAAGATTTTTCCGCTGTTCAGTATGGCAACGGGTTGCTCCGTTCTGCACCTTTTTTTGCTATTTTGCCCCACATAAGCCGTTTTTTTTTGTTTCAATTTACCTCTATATTTGCCGCCATACTTTTTTCACTACCCCACTATTTTTCACTACCCCACTACAAGGGAGCTACAATTCCATAATAAATTGAATCCTTTTCTACTGTATGACAACCGGCTGCTCTTTTTTGCACTTTTTTACTATTATTTCGCATCGCAGATGGCATTTCTTGTGTTCAATTTTCCTCTGTGTCTACAGCCCTACCTTGATCATTACCCCGCTACCAAGGAAGATACGAATCCAGGGCTAGATTCATCAACCTGCATTCAATTGTCCTCTATGACTACCGCCCTACAGTGGCCACTACCCCACTGCCAGAGAAGCTACGACTCCAGGGCCAGATTCATCAACCGCTTAACGGTCGGTAATGCTGGAAAGCACGCCAGACCTGATGCTGACGAATCTCATATCAGGGGGTTTGACGGTACTTTTCACCGTTACCGGCAGGTAAACTGTTGACGAATCTGACCTCAAATACCGAATCTCTCTCCGTTGTGCACAATGACAGCGGGTTACTCTTTTCTGCACTTTTTTTGCTACCAACACTAGGAATGCTTCCTTACTCAGCGTCGGTTGCCGGCGAAGCCGGCTACCCTAGCTTGGCCCGCCCGGCCAAAGTCGGGTGCGGGCGAAGTCCGCAACCGACGCTGGTTTCACTATAAATTGTCAAATAAGGATACTTTTCCGTGTTATATAATGTTTAGATGTTGTTGACAATGTACAATTATACAGTGTTCGGCGAATGTTAAACAGTGACCTTATAGCAGGCGCGAGTTACAGCAGGTACGAGTGACTAGGGCTGTCAAGGTCATCATCACCGATTTCGCCCAAACCTCTCCCAGGGGGTTATTTGGGATGGCGATCACGAATCTGACATCTGTTTTTCCGCATTACGCTGGAGTACGTAAAGTTACAGTAGGTAGAGGTGATTAATGGTAAGGTCATGGTCACCGTTTTTTGCCCAAACTTCGTGTTGAGCACGAATCTGACTTTTATTTGACAATTAGAGTGTGTATTAGATCTGCAGGAAGCAAATTCGTAAAGGAGGCGGCAGTAATGAAAAAATGCAAGAACGGCGCATAGCGCGGAAGTCGAACACTCGCCCAGCACTTGTGAAGCACGCTCTCAACCTGCTGAGCCAGCGACCCGCTTGTCGCGCTGTCTTTCGCCACGTCCTATATATCAGCGTGCGCACATAGGCACGTGGGCACAATGGATGAGCGGATGATAAAATTTTGAAACTCGGATAACGGATAACGGATAATTTTGCCCAAAAATGGCCGGATAACGGAAAAACGGATAACGAACAAACAACAAAAATTAAACTACTTTTAAACCATTCTTTCTACAATTGTAGGTCGGTAATTGTGACACTGTCCATGTCGTACGTCAAATTACCCATTTTTAACATTCTTATTGGTGTTTTTTCTTCAAGGCACGTGGTAGTGCAGTCGAAAGTGCGCCCTGTCACATGCTCTCCGACTCAATGTTCTTGCTTCGCATTTCCCCTCCAGGTCAACCAAGCCTTCCATCCCTGCGGGGTCGGTGAATTGGTACCAGGCTTGTCCGGGCAGGATAACGCACTGAATTGGCCATCGGCTGACCACCGCAAGTCATTGTATTAGCCAAAAACGCATTCAAAGTGCCTCCAGCATATCACGTAAGAGTAGAATGCGTGTCGCATCTGGCACTACCGTCGTCTTATGTCCTTTATTCATGTTTTTCAGCTGCGCTGAAGTCACTCGGATAGATTCCACGGGAATTTATGGGCTTGGGTGGGGTAATCGTTAAAAAGATTCGCTTTTTGTTCACTCTCCAATTAAATATAACACTAATTCTTGCCTAGATCGAATAAAACTCTCTCTATTGCTTTGGAAAGGGTAAATTGTAGATTGCTACTAGTGTCAAACAGTTTCAAAGAACGCTAAAAGGTCCGGCACATCCTTCAAACGAAGTGATTTGTATGGACGTTTGTCCGTTTCTCCACTGATTGACTGGTTTTTTCCAGATCGTACATTATGGTAGAAAGATTTTTTGGTGAAAACCCCACAAACAGAAATGAGCAAGGCAGTGTTCAGCATTTGAAAACGCGCTATGAGCAATTAGATATTAGATAAAAACACAAGACGATTCTTTAAAAGATTCTCGTTATATTCAACTAAGTAATCACAAGCTTGCAAAATTTTGCTGTTCGTTATCCGCCGATTTTTGATCGGATAACGAACAACAAAACGGATAGGCCTAAACCCGCCGGAAACTGGATGACGGTTAATCCGCTCATCCCTGGTGGGCACGCGCCGGCGGTGCAATACTGTACCCCACCTCCGAGGGCCCGCAGCTTTCTTGTTTCAAGGACTCAGCAACAACGAAACATGTTTTTCCACTAGATGAAGGGTGGAGATTCTCGCACTACCCATTTCCGCCCCGTTTAGACCTTCACCTGAGACCATTCCCTGGTTAGCAAAAATCCTGCTTGCGTGATATTTACACACTTGTCAATGGTACAACAGAAGCTACGGAAAAAACGCGCATTTCTTCAAATTCCTGTTTAATGTTAGCGGTACTTACACTAGCGGTCAAATCAAAATCTCAGCGACATAGACAAGAGCATACGGCGATCTCTTCTTTTAACTCCCTAAAAATTGCCACCTTTTTGTACTTTAGCATAGATTTTAAACCACAAATCTTCCTTAAGAGCGAAATTTTTATGAACTTTCGAACATTGCATTATTTATTCATGGCAGCTGAATTTAAAATTTCAAAAAAGTCATTCCAAATTTTCCTTTAAAAAACTATTACAACTTTCATAATGACGTTTTTTGAGACCAAACCTCTAGCGCCAGGCGGGACTCGAACCCACATCGCCTGCTGTTCGGATGGGAGTGTTTTACGCTTTACACCACCGGCGCTGTTTCATCGAACGCTACATCCACAGCTCGTGGGACCCGTCAGCACCACACAGATGTCGGGATGAGCCGGCCGCTGATATCAGCATGGAATCTGTTAAACTGACGGTCTTGGTCAAACAGCGTCTCGATACTAGCCATCTGGGGCTTAAAGAAAGTGAATTGAATTATTCTAACCTTTTTGGAGATACTCTAATTTAATGTGGGAGTAGCTCGTCTTAATTGGGGATGTGTTGAGTTTGATTCCAAAAGCGTGAACACTATGAAACTGTCCAGTTTCATTTGAAAAGTACCTATTTTCATGTGAAAGGTATATAGTGAATGCGTAGTACTCGAGAAATATACATATACGGGGGTTTGTTTCACAGCAGTCATACATATCTTAAGATGTGAGCAGATTTGCTGATTGTCCAACTGGAAAAGCTTATTGAAGGGTGCGAAACATTTATTGGGAATGAGGAGTCTAGCGCTGTAGTTTTGCATCGGAATCTCTTGATTTTCGCTTAAAATGTTTCTCAAATTTCTGTTGAGAATAGTTTCCCTCCCGCAGTAGGATCGTACAGGTTTGTTTTCCTTTGAATTGTAACGGTTGACAAAAATCTGAAGTTCAGGGAGCGCTGCTGGAACTGACGCCGCCGACGAAGAAACTGCTGATGGAGTGGCAGCGCGAGGAGACGTCGTTCAGCTCAGAGCTGTGCGAGGTGTTCGGTGTGTCGATGGTCAGAATTCAGGACGCTGATCAAGATCGAGCTAGTCCGATCGAGAGTGGAGGATCGTTCTGCGAGAGATGTCGCAAGATGAACCGAGTGCCGGCCGAGAAGCTCTGCGGAAGATGTGCAGCCGCCCTGGCGGGCCTGTAGATCCTCTGGTTTTCTAGGTAGTTCGTTTAGTTGAAAGCAGGAAAGAAGGTTTCGTGAACTCCGTCTATGGCGACTCTTAGAGCTTGTTGGAGTTTTCATAGATTTGTTAGTAGCACCCTGTTCAGATTTTTGTTTATGGCGTCCGAGTATGCATTGCCGGCTGAACCCTCTAATGTCTACAGGTTCTGCCTGGCTTCGTGGCCGTCTGCGCCTCTTCTTTGTGGTTCTGTTTCTGTTGTGTGTTGAAGAGACGACTGTTGCGGTTACTTGAACAGTTTATTGTTAAGTTACATTACGTTAATAAACGAGCACTGGAGATCAGAGAATCGTATCGATGTGGTATCGTCACACATAGCCCGAGAACATTCAGAGGGATAACAGATGAAGAGGAACACTTGTCAACAGAGCGTATCATTGCCTACGGGAGGTGTATAGTCCGCGTGTGCTGGTACGAAGATGGGCAGCCAGCAGCGCCGCTTCATTCGTCTTGGTCTTCGTGGTCATCACCACCGGCTTCGACCTGAATAAGATAACAGTGAACCGTGATCACTTCGAGGAAGACGCTCAGAATAAAGTATATGCAGCAGCCTTCTGTTTACAATGTCAACTTTACGTATTGGTCCTTCAGCGCAAAAGTGTGCCCCTTGCGTGGCTCCATGCAAAATACGGCACTTCGCAAGCAGTTGGCCATTTTAGATTGGTTTAAACAGTAAAAAGGTGAGATTAACCGTTCTTAATTTCCTGGGTTACCTAAGGCCAAAATTCAGGAAACCTGAGGTTTACGCTGCAACCGCGAGAAGTGCATTGTGCATTATGCTTAAGCTTCTTCTTCCGAAATTTCCTCCTAATACGGCTTTCCACCTTTTAGCACACCGGGTGGAAACTGTATGCGCAAAACCCTTCTCAACAAATGGCCACTTCAATTGTTACATTGGAACCTAACAATTCCGTGAAGGTCCATCACGGGACTGGGACTACCAAGTGACCAGATCTCAGGAGGTCTAATCGAATATCTGATTCTTTAGGGAGAAACAGAAGTCCACTGGAAGGTTTCAACACTGCCCCTTCCGATTTTCACCCAGCTATCCAGTTGTGTATAGATGCTGTTCCATGAATGAATCTTTCTGGTAGAGTAAAACCTCCAGTTACCATCAGCTAGGAAGCGCTACTTTGGTAGACTGAATTTCGGACTTATCCTAGTGGGGGGGGGCAGTCAGCCTCTTTAAAAAGCAGATATTTACTGTCTAAGTTATGTCTGTCAGTTATGTGAATAGTTTATGAAGGCAGTACTATGAACTGGCCTACTAAAGAGCCTTTACATTTGCTTCGCTTTGCTAGCGATGCCCTCCGATTAGGATAGATCCTGAATTGCTAACCCGTGAAAAACCGTAGAAATCAAACGCTTTCCACATTTTTTTCGCTTTCGCAGTTTGCTACAGAAAGATTCAGCCCGACAATGTGGGTGCCAGAGACTTAGCAATGCACGTCGTCCGGATTAGCTGCTCACAGCAGTCGTGGTCTAAGCATCCTCGTCTTGTGGGTTTGAACTCGATGATTTGAAGCTATTTCCGACGGTAACAACGTCTTACCATCGAAAGCTTACGTGGTTTAGCGGGAATACGAAGACGTAAGCAGCCTTGGTTTTACAGACGCAAAGAGACGCAAAATCCGCTGGGATTATCGCATGGAGGGGCGCTATTCTCCACTTGGCCATCAAGATGTGAAGGAAGAATTCGACCTTGAGATCGAAGACTTGGACAGCGAAGAATCTGTTCGTAATAATGACCGGAAAACAGACATCTTTGTTGGGCTACCTAGTAATTGTACAAACGTCGTTCAACCTTGTAAGCACCTCGTTTAAAGCTTCGGACCTTATACGTTATGCAAGAAGATGCACATATTACCTCCGGTTTATACCTTAGAGCAACTTGGTTCAAGTAGCGCCTCTTCTACTTGCACCAAAAACACTCATTTGCGCTTTCTAGCTGAATTTCTTGCATTACGACGAGATTTGATTCAGAGGCGGGTTCCATTTCTCTGTAGCTTCTCTTATTTAGCGGTCTTTACATCAAGAGTACAGAGATACAAACTTCAAGAGTTTAAGAGAGAAGTGACAAAAGCTCCCCAGCTATTAAAATTAAGGGTTTAGCCAATCCACAGGGCGATTTTATTTGGAGTGCTCTAGACAACAGAGATCCCATTCCTCACCTCCTTGTCACTTTCCTCGTCGCTGGACTCCTTCTTCTTCTTCTGTCTGAAAAACACTCATGTTAGTTAGGCTGCTAGCAATGCAGTCAGTTGTGGAAAACCTACACTTTCGCCTTCTTGCCGCCCTTCTTCTTTCCACTGCCGACTGGGCGTCCACGTTTTCTGCCGCTGCTCGCCTTTTCAATGGTCTTCGTTGCCTGCAACACATACTTTTATGAACCTGGAAAGCTACTTGAAGAGAGAGGGTTTTCCACTCTTTCTTATGCGTTCAGAATCGTAAAAAGTGCTTCACTTCGTTGAATTTTTTTAGGAATCGCTTGAAACCCACGTTTAAAGGCATTGTATTCCCTCAGGACGGTTACACTACACAAATGCAAGGTTTAAGCAGATAAGGGAGAGTCTGTTGGCATTAATTCTCGGTAACTGCTTCACTTCTAATGGGTAAACACAAATCTCTGTGGATTTGCCGCCATTTTCTACTGGAGACTGGAAAATTTCTGGCATTTTAGGCGGTACCAAATGTCGAGAAACGCTTCACAGATAGGTGTACACAACGTTCGTGGTGCGAGCCTATGAGCAGGAATGCTGCCGTTTGCACAAAGCAACTTCGAGCCCCATTCCGTTGAGCAGATTAGAGAACAACTGCAGTGCACCGTTCGAAACGCTTCAACAACCAGAATAAAATAAGAAAGCATGCTGCATCCTACTGAAATTAGGATTCGATGGGTTTTACCGAGTTCACGCTCTTCATGGGTGGCTTAAAAGCTCCACCTGAAAGGAGTGGAAAATTTCTGGCATCAAAGGATTGCAATTTCAACCCCTGTTTATTGTAGTCTTGCATTACTCTAATCTCTTACTATTGATTAATATTTAGTATTTCAAAAGGTAGAGCATTACGTGGTATTGAATGCAGAAGGAGGGATCCCATTCCAAGTCTATAGGCCAAACCCGCATCCAAATTACCTCTGCGGTATTCCCATGAAGAAGAATGCGTCGCGCATACAGGGACCAAATAGCACCGTCCCCTGTCTCTTCATTCTTTAAATGCAACTCAACGGTTTTGATTCTACGATAGCCAAGATACCGCCAAGCCCTGAAACGCAACTAACGAAATAGTTCAGTCCTAATCCCTCCCCCATCTACGCACATGTATAACTGACCCACTGCAGCAGATTATCAGCCGACTAATAAAGTGGGAGGTTGAGTAGTGGTAACGGCATTGGACATCTGACTAGTTCTACCCTCACCCTTTGCATCCTCACTTGATATCAATCTTTGTCTTCTGAACCGTCCAGTTTTGTTCCACCCTTAGTTGTTCTGACTGCGGTAAGCAACCGCATTTAATTCCTAGTCGCTGCGAACCTAAACAATCCTGTTCCTTCCGTGACCTAACAATAAGACCCATATCATAAGGATCTTCTAGATCCCCAGAGGTACCGTCACACGCTCGTCGAGAACAATTAACCCGGCCTCTAGCACCGGAGGGTAGCCCTCCTGGCAAGTAGCGCGGTGCTCTCCTGTGGTGGTGGGCAGATGGCTAGCGGCTCAAACACGGCGTAGCGTCGCGTCATCTGCGCTCAAGGTCATGCGAACGGCTCCGCGACGCCGCCTGCGATTAGCAGTTGCTTGGCCCGGAGCCAAGCGCTTCGGAGAAAACCTATCGCCCTGGTGGACATACCTTTGGCACGGCTTTCTCGTCACCGTTCGCCTCGCCATCGGCCTTGACCGCCTTGGCTGGCCGTCCCCGTCCTCGTCCCGTCACTGCCTTTTTCGATTTCACTACCATGTTCTGAAACGAAGCGCTTTGAGTGGAAACATTGGAGAACAGTGAATCGCACGAAGGAGCCAGGCATCGACGGAGAGCATTTGGAGTGAGAATAAGGAAGAATACACCATTCGAGGGTTTTTGGATATATATCGAATGCAGGCTATATCGGTCAATCCAATCGAGTTCCACTGTACAATGATCGTGTGATCCTATAGGTCATCCCATAGACTTATATTCCGGCTGGGCCACTATGACGGAGACTTTCCAAATTCTCAGTACAAGTCCAAAAGTCCACTAAAGATCATACGTTCGCTACGCGGCTTCTAATCACATCGGAGCAACTCGTTCTCATTCTCGTCCTCGCGAGATTTTTGGGGCTGATGAAGACGAGAGAAATAGAAAGTTGGGGCTGACCTTGGAGAAGAACGTGGGAATGTCTCAGAAAGGAAAGCCTTGTCCAAGGCATTACTTCCTCCTTAAAGTGTTGACCAGCCCAGACGGAAGATAACTCGAAGGAGTCACCAAGAACATTCCATGATTTCGAAGCGATTACCCACGTGAGAGTGAACCGGAGAGAGCCTGGTCTTCTTAGGCCTTTGTAGTCCAGAACATTGTAGGGCAATCTACGGTCCTGATACATGAGTGAATAACGGATCACCCAAAATCTTTTAGAGTTGGAGTGTTGGACAGATTCTCTCGAATGACTTAGTCTTAGAACTATTCTTGGAGCAACAGTGGAACCTGAGTCCTAGACGAGCCAGCAAACTCTGCTGAAGCACTGCGAGATGGGGAGGTGCACCTGGCTTTCTGGTCCGAAGTAGCAGTTCCGTCGTTCATGCCTGATGCTGCATCTTTCTTGATAGAACGCTAAGAAATACTAGTACAGATATTCAAGCCATTGTTTAAGTTCAAACTGTAACGAATCCGGGAGAGAAATGAGCATTATTTACCAGACACTAGCGGACCAAGCCACAACGAGATTTCTAAGCTCGAAGCGTTTTGAGGACACCTTAATGCTTAGTGGAGATGTGAAGGCGTTCAGGGCTCCTAGGAGGAACCGCTAGGGGAAGTGGAAGCAATGTGAATGAGAAACTCGAAGAAGGAAGGGGTTCGAGAGTGCCGCTCGTGCCCACAAATGAGGCCGAATCGATGCGGCGGGGAGAGAGGCGGGAGTGATCTGTGAACGAACGGGTGTAAGTGGGCGAGAAGCCGAGGCGACGATACGCAAGAGAGCCCGGCCTGTCCGTCCGGGGTAATAGGCCACTTACGGGGAGAATCCTATCGATGCCAGGTGCTTGGATGGCCGGTGAGGGTTTTTTGATAGCGGAATCGGATATCACGCGTCAGGACTCATAGTTCGTTCTTAAGACCACAGTCGCGTGATGTAGCGATGGATCCATAGATTCCAGGCTAGGGCGTGATTCAGCTGAGATGCCAGGGGCAAACGGCATCTATCGGCTGAGCTTTGAATCGCCCAGCAGAGCGACCGTTGGTCTATCGGAACTCGCGGTGCACGGCCGGGTCTAACAAAGAAAGCGGAGTTGCGACGGCATTGATTTGGCGGGGAATGCAATAGGCACGGCTCAACCTCGTTTTGAACGACGTGGTGCAAAGATTGCATGTCAACAGATGGCACAGAGAGAGGAGGCGTACGACGAATGGCCGACCTCAGTCTCCGATTAACGCTGTCTACGGCACAGCGACAGGAGGCGTGGACCATGCCCGACCTCAGTCTCCGACCAACGCCGTCTATCTTCGTCGGAGGTCAGCCAACGGCGTCGCAACAGTATCGATTTGAATTGTTCATCTTGCAGATGCCACGGCATGTCCCTGTGCGTCTGCGAATCTGCGGAGAGAGAGGTACCTGGCGCGAACCAGATAGGAGTTTGAATGCGTCGCAACTCGGTCTTCGCCTCCTCTTGCTAGTCCAGGACGAATATAGGACTTCCGATTTGAAGGAACAAAAGGATGAATGCAATAGCTGCTTTTCAAACGCTTGCAACCTCGCCAAACATGAAGGATATGGTAAAGATGTTGCAGAGAGGATACGCTATGATACCGTTTTCTAGTATACGGCGAACGTATGGGAAACACTCGAACACCCGTTAAACGTTATGTCCTTCCTCCATTATGTTCGTTTTTGTAAAGCGCACAAATAAATGCAATAAATAAACAGACGAGTGAATTTTTTTCCGAAAATTTGGAAAACGATGAAAACAGTTTACTCAGGCTAACATCCGCTAACGTGCGCTCTTTCGTTGTGCTCTGAAGACCAAATATCTCATTCTCTAGCACCTTCTTTTTCAATGGCGTTACGCGAGTAAATCCGTTTGGACACCAACTTCCTAACCGACTGGCATGTTTAGTCCATGTCCAACCTACGTCTTCAGACGCAAACACGATCGCGTCAAACCTACTGCACCTGAGTAATCCAGGTCGTCTACACATCTCATAGACGACCGGAAGCTGCGTAAGCAGCTGTCGTGACCCCCTTTGAAAGTGGTCTGTATGAGGTAACCTCATCCCGTGTCCATATTAGGAGTGGAGGTGAAGTGCCCTATAGCGGTGCCACAAATAGCGCGAAATTCATCCCTGCTGGTGTGGCGCGCCGTCGAGCCGTGTATCACTGAAGCGCTCCTAGTCTAGAAGGATATTCAGTTTTCGTTTATAATTACGTGTTACTGCATTGGTAGTAGCTTTTCAATGTACTGCCAACCTTATATCGCGCATGTCTTATCTTAAGCATCTACATAAATATTAGGTTGTTGGAGAAGTTCTCGTCATTTTCAAGACACCGCATTTTTTTAGTTTTACAGAAAAAGCGAAACACGTCAAGAAACGCAGTAACCGCCATCATGTTCTACCGCTCTTCTCCACCTTTCGGGCAGATTCCCGATCCCATCAGCTTACAACTTCTCTGGCTTTGATTCGAAGAAGCCAGGCAGCCAGCGTTCCATGTCGTTCTCGTCAGTGAACGTTTTTTCTTGCCTGGCATTGGAGAGAGACAGGAAAAGGTGGTAGTCCGTTGGTGCAATACCAGGGCTGGGTGAGGCAGCACTTCCCATCCAAGGTCGAGGCGAACATTCTCGCAATGTGTGGTCGAGCACTCTCGTGCAAGAATCGGACTGTGCCATGATTCCGACGCTTTTCTTCGATCTTGGTGGACAGTCTATCCAGCTGCTGACAGCACAAGTCCGCTGTTAGAGTTTCGTTACGGACCAGCAGCTCGTAATAGATGACACCGTTGTAATTTCACCAAGCAGAAAGCATGATCTTCGAGTGGTGAGGACCCTCCTTCGGCTGTGGCTCAGGCTGCTCACCCTTGTCAACCCCGAATCTGCTTCTCTTGATGTTGACGTACAGGCATCACTTCTCATCTCCTGTGATGATGGACTTCAGCCAACTATCTGTGCGCTCATACGAGAGCAGGAAGTGAGTGGCCACCTCAGCACGTCGCTGGCGGTCGCGATCGGTGAGGTCATGGGGAACCCACTGTACCAACTTGTGTACCTTACCTAGTTGATGTAGGCGCCTGGCGATGGTGGCATAGTGCACACCCAAGTCCTGCGCAAGTTCACGAGTAGTACGCCGTGGGTGCCGTTCCATCAGCTATTGCAATCGGTCGTTGTCGACATCGGACTCATGTCCTGACCTGAACGAATTCTGAAGGTTAAACTCACCTTTGCGAACGCGTGCGAACCATTCTCGTGCAGTGTGATCGGGCCCTGTGCCCTCTCCAAATGCACCATTGATGCGACGGCAGGAGGCGGCTGCTGACTCATCAAATTTGAAGAATACAATGAGAGACAAAAGACAAAATAAATAAATAAATAAAGCTCGGATGCACTCCTTTGAAAACTCAGTTTTTCTAAAAGGAGTTGCCCGAGAGTGAGTAGCTAACAATAATTGTAAACTTATACATACCTGATCTTTTTATGTGAAGAAAAGATAGGTTGCCATAAGGTTGTTAGTGAGAAAAATATATTCAAAAAATGGCGGGAACTTTCGCAACAACCTAATAAATAAATAAATAAATAAATAAAGCTCCCCATGAAGTGTCTTTCTTTTCTCATGGACTAGTGCGTGAGAATTGAAAATGATATGATGTATTTTAAAAAAAACAACATACCACGTAGAACGCAGTGCTTTGAAATTTCCTGTGAGAAAAATGCCACCGTTGTAAAGGGTGGCCATGTGTCTTGCAACAAATTTAGGCGGTCTTATTAGGAGACTTTTTTCAGTTGCATGCATATTAACTTTTATGTGACGTATCCCTAGTACTACAGCCCTTCCATTTATGGCTGTAGCTACTCTTATTCGAAGGTAGTGGGCTCTGACGTAGAACTATCGATTGTACTCCTCAGGTGGAGCACTCCCATCCCGGAGTGGCAACATTTCTGAAGATTGGCGGTTGAAAATTCAGTACTATGGGACCGCCTGGTACACTTCCGAGCCTCAGATCATACACAATGCAGCAACGAGCTGCAACAAATGCAAAGTTCAGCCGTGTGTCTATCGTATTATTATAGACACATTGTGTAGTTTTTTGAAAATCTACAAGAACAGCTCTACAGGACTGCCATCAAGGCGAGGACTCGGCGGTAAGCAGAAAGAAGAAAGGAAAATGTTTTGGCGTTGCTGGATCGCGCGAAACTGAGTGATCCCAGCAAAGTTAGAATAATAGTGTGCCTAGGGGCCTTGGGGCCTCTGGTAAACCTATATGGGCCGCACATTATAAATACTCGTCTACGATTTTCTAAACGTTCCAAGGTTTGCCCCACGCCACGGGGTTCTCGTGTAGAAAGGAAAAATCAGTAAAAAAATTGTCTGATACCCAAAAATATCGGACAAAAATATAACACCATATTTTCTAGATCCATCCACGATATCCATAAGCAAAACGCACATTTCTGTAGACGACGATTATAGCAACAAAGAGAAAAGAATTGTAGCGGTTCTTTTCCATCTGCCCAACTTCATACGAGCAAAAGAATGGTTACGAAATTCCTTCATCTTTAGATTTTTGATCTCTGCTTATCTACCAGCTTAAGGAATAAATCCTGCTCCACAAGCACAAAAGAAAGTGTAGCCGAAAATCTTTTTTTTTCATTGGCCCTTCTACATGGCTTTCTAGCCATACCGATCCTCTCATCTACTGAGAAAAATGCTTGACATTCTTCAGCACCATTGTTAACGTGTTCTTCACCACAGTGTTCAGCAGGAATCTCGTTAGAATGAAAGCGCTCCCCACATATTGCAAGTTCGGCGTCGGATTCAACATCCATCGCAGTCAGACGACTTCTAGCTTTGAGCATACTCAACAGCGCATTTGTGCAGTGTTCTGTGGCGACTGCGCAGACCTTCCCATGTTTCTTCTCTGTTGGAATTATGCCAGGCCCAACGCATACGATTAGGCTACCGTCTATCGGACTTCTAAAGAGGTGCAAAGGACGTGGGTTGCACCAGTGCAGCATCACTGACATCAAGAGCATTGCGCATAAGAACGTGTGCTTGGACGTGGTTCCGACACTCCAGGAAAGTCGCCAGTTTGGTAGTTGGTGTCCAAAACGGATTAAGCCAAAGTTGAGCTGAACTAGTCAATGCAAATGCCTTCGTATTGGAGTAAAAAATTGTTTTCGTTCGTTCTCTTGTAAACCCTGTGGGAAATTCCCAGCATGAAAATGCGGACGACAATAAAAACTAAAAGCATCTGGGAGTCCGGAGAATAAGACTGGAACAGAAAGTGGCAGCTGCTCCTGAATATCTGTACAATATGTACTGGGCTTAGCGGCGGAGCAGTGAATTCAATAGAGGGGCCATAGAGCGTACAAATGCAAGTTGAAGGCGCGCTTGCCATTGTCACCTCAGACTTTCACAACGCACTGTGATGTAACGATATTGGGTTTTACTGGAAAGCGCATTTTTCGATAATGCTTATCACTGCGAATGCGCTCGTGGTGAAATGAAAGCCAATGCGCTGTTATGAGGTTGAAAGCTGACTTAACGAAAATAAACACGATTTCGACCCTAGAGAGCGCGCACGAGAAAACTATTTTATTTCAAATTTCATTACCGTGGGCGCTTTCGGCTTTGATGAATTGCTGCAAGATTTGAAATGGAAAAATGCATCTGAATTTTTTCCCACCTGGTCATCAACTCAAAGTACAGACTGGAATCCTGTCTTTAAAAAATTGTCTTCGAAAACAAACAAACGAGAAAGCAGAATTTACTGTGTGAGGGCGTTTAAATCTGAATTTCTCCTACACCTTAGAATACGCAGCGACTGAGCAGACGTTTCGTTGGTGCGAAAATGTGATATGATTTCTAATCGAACAAATCATCGTTCAAACTCCATTTATTCGAAGAGCACTGCTCAATCGGCTCGATACTGTTCAAGCTGTAGTGCATCCTGTTGGGTGAGGGACGTTCTGCCTGAAAGCGGCGAGGGCATAGATGTGGGACAGTGCCTGCGGAGGCAATTAGCGTCGACTCGCGCCGTGACACCCGCCGCTTCGCGCTCAGCCAGACAGCCCTCGCCGCAGAGGCGATGCTGATCCAGCCAACCACGGGAGCCTGTAAGTCGACCAGATTTGCTGTGATTTCAGTCGCTAGAGGGAGAGGAGGCTCAGACGGCTTGCATTGACAGTCCAGAAATTGGGATTGGTCTGAATCCTACCATCTTCAATATTAGAATTTTAAGCTCTATCGAATGAGTCACGAAAGAATCTTGCCTCAATAACTCTTACAACAACTTTTTTCAGGTGCTATTTAACTTTCGTTAAATATCAGTTTTTATTTATATCAGAATTAATTGCGAGGCATGCTTCCATACTACTGATGTAAACCCTACCATCTTCTGTACTATAATTTCGAGCTCTATCGAATTATCCAGAAAAGAACCCTGCCTCAATAACCCTTAAAGCGCATTTTTTCAGGCGTTGTTTATTTTCCGCTAAATATCGGTTTTTATTCACATATATCAGGATTAAATGCGAGGCTTGCTTCCAGGCTAGAATTGCACGAGGATTCCAATTAGATAGACGAGAGATCTCTTAACAGAAGTTTAAAGCATTAGTTTCAGCATTACATCTCTTTAGCATTTCGTAACTGATTTTTCTATGGAACTTTATAACGCACACACTATATATGTGTATCGAGACTAAGACTGGATAGGTGGCTCTCAAATCTAATCTAATGTTCACCCGTCCAGTCGTTTGTGGCGTCTAGCAGTTTTTTGACCTCGCGTTCCAAAGACAATGTACCTGCATAGCCAATGTCTCCTCCACCAATTAACGAGTTAAGAAACACTCATAGAATGCCTAGAGAAAACTGGAGTACTTCGGTGTTCTTAGGAGGTTCACCGGCTATCAAATCGAACTCGTTGGGCAATTTCAGACTGTAAACGTGCTCTACGCATTGAAGGATCATAATGTCCTTTTCAAAAATGTTGAGCACTTGGGGTGCTCTTAGAAGGTCTCTCGTCTATCCAGTTAAACTCCTCGCGCAATTTCAGCCTGGAAGCATGCCTCATAATTAATTCTGATATAAATAAAAACTGGTATTTAAGGAAAATAAACAACGCATAAACGCCACCTTAAGGGTTATTTAGACAGGATAATTTCTAGCTCATTCGATAGAGATCGAAATTCTAATACAGGAGATGGTTTAGTTCACATCAGTGCCTGGAAGCATGCCTCGTGGTTAATTCTGATAAATAAAAACTGATATTTAACGAAAGATAAGCAGCGCCTGAAAAAAATTGTTGCAAGGATTATTGAGGCAAGATTCTTTCGTGACTCATTCGATAGAGCTCAAAATTCTAATATTGAAGATGGTAGGATTCAGACCAATCCCAATTTCTGGACTGCCAATGCAAGCCGTCTGAGTCTCCTATCCCTCTATCGATTGTAATCACTCCAAATCTGGTCGACCTACTGGCTCTCGTGGTTGGCTGGGTCAGCATCGCCTCCGCGGCGAGAGCTGCCTGGCTGAGTGCGAAGCGGCGGGTGTCACTGCACGAGTCGACGCTAATTGTCTCCGCAGGCACTGTCCCGCGTCTTTGCCGGCGCCGCTTTCAGGCAGAACGTCCCCCTCCCTATCCTGTTATCTCGAAAGTTTTGGTTAGTACACAGTGGTACGAGGTGCTCCTGCTCAACTGTGCCCGCCTGACCGTGGTCTGCCTTGGAGTTTATCTCAAGCAATCATGCCTTCACTGCATTCGCCCTTATCTACAAAAACCGCCGAATTAACCCCGCAATTCAAACATCAAGCGCTATGCAACAACCGCTGGCTACGGCTTATACGGGTGCGTAGCGTTCGTATCGGCTGGTTGTAGGCGCCGCGGCCGCGCGCCCAGGTGGCCATACCTGCGGCGTCGTTCCCCTGTTCGCCGTCTCCGCTCACGCTGTGACACCCGTCGCGCGCGCGGCGGACAACGGCCCGACGGAGGCCATCGTCGGCGGCCCCACGACGGCGGCCCGACGGACGAGCGGAGCACACAGGTAGACCAGATTTGCTGGGACTTCAATCAATAGGATGTTCAGAGGATTTGCAAAACCAGTGTAAAGATACATGTTGGTGTGAAACAAACATAGTTCTAAATCAGAATTTCGAGCTCTATCTAATGAGCTCTACCTCAAGCTTACCAATGCTACTGTTGATGAGGTATTCTTCAAATTCAAAACTGAGAAATAATTCTTCGCAAACCTGCGACGAAGCCGTGAAGGGTATATTTTCAGACTAAAATTTCACACAGAATTCATCTACGTCGCTTAAATACCTTCTAGAGGAGCTATTTTTTGAAGAAAAAATTGTGTGCATCACACCGTTGGGGGCATGTCTCCAAGCCAACATTCTACGCAGAATTCAATCACGAAGTTGCTATACTATCCTATTACATATGAAAGAGTTGTATATATTTTTTGTGCATGTCATTCAACCGTCTGAAACGTTAGCCGTGGGGGTAATCGAGACCGCTGAACACGAATCTGAAGTCCTCTTTTGATGTTTCGATCGTCCCCAATCGATTTCGATCAAACTATCTGTTCTTTGTGGATGTCAATCAAGCGGTGCGAAACTTCAGCCCTCGGAGTAATCGAGGTCTCTGAACACATATAGCCTTTCATTGCTCACCCGTAAGATCTCGGTCTCCTGGAGGCAGTGGGTCCAGGGGGTGGAGGTCAACTAATAGTCGATCCTTGCTTGCTGCAAGCGAGCCCTGAGGCAGTACCTCCAGGGGCAGAGGTAGTGATTATTAATCGCTCCTTGCTCGCTGCTACCAAGCCCTGGAAGCAGTGCCTCCAGGGGGTGGACATGTTTATTAATCAATCCTTGCTTACCGCCGTTCATTACTTCAGAAAATGAACTATAGTATAGTGAAGTAGCTGAATCGCCTATGCACTTCGACGGTGTTTTCGAACTTCCAGTGGGACTTCAGGATAAACTCCTTTCTTCGGAGAAAAGCCTAGAGCCGGGTCTGACTCTTGTTATGGGCTTAGAAATGTAGAGAGGGTTATTAGAGCGAGAGCGAAAGCGATAAATTGTCCATTCAATAAACTCACATGTCACATGTCTTTCACGTAGTTGTCAATTTCTAAACGTTAAAAGACGCACAGCACAGGTCAGTGTGGCCAAGTATTAGGTTGCAACGAATCAAATGGCACTGGCTCGCGCCATTTTTTGGCGCGTCTTTACGCGTTTGATCAAGAACAAACCGTAACATGTGGCATATCGTTTAGAAGCGCAAACTTTGCTCTACCGGTGAGTACCAAATTTTTTATGTAAAAACGGGAAAACTTTAGAGTTTTATTGACTTTTTTGCAGATTTACAAAAGGGTAATCCGAGGCATTTACTTGTTTGAACTCAAGCTGGGCACTACAGCTAAGGAGGCGGACGAGAAGATCAACGCCGCATTCGGTCAAGGATGTTCCACAATTCGGACGGCGTATCGTTGGTATCAGAAGTTCCGGAATGGAGATGAGAGCTTGGAAGAACATGAAGGTCGTGGGTGGCATAGTGATGTTGATGAGGACAAGCTGAGAGATGTGGTAGAGGAGGATCCACACAAAGGTACCAGGGAGATAGCGAAGGTTCTTGGCGTCAGTCACAACACAGCTGCTCGGCATCTGAAGGAAATTGGAAAGACCAAAAAGCTGGAAAGATGGGTGCCTCACGAGCTGTCTGAGGAGCAAAGAAACCGACGATATGAGATCTCGTCCGCACTGCTTCTGCGGAACGAAACGGACCCATTCCTTGACCGCATTGTAACCTGTGACGAGAAATGGATAATGTACGACAACAGGCGACGATCGGCACAGTGGGTGGACAGCGATGAGAGCCCCAAAGTTTCTGCGAAGCCGGAATTGCACCAAAAGAAAGTAATGGTGACAGTACATATGGTGGTGTTCGCTGGGAATTATTCACCACAGCTTCCTCCCTCCCGGTGAATCCATCACGGCAGAGAAGTACTGCATTGAAATTGAAGAAATGATGAAAAAGTTGAAGGATATCCGACCGGCCTTGGTAAACCGAATGCGAGTTCTCCTTCTGCACGACAATGCTCGCCCCCATGTAGAACGAATGCATTGAAACTCTACCACATCCTCCGTTTTCTCCCGACCTCTCCCCAACAGACTACCATTTCTTCAAGCATCTTGGCGACTTCTTGGTAGGGAAAATATTCAAATACCAACAGCATGCCGAAAGTGCCTTCGAAGATTTCGTCAATTCCAGAACTTCTGATTTTTATGCTACTGGGATAAAAAAGCTTGTGTCACGTTGGCAAAGATGTGTAGAATCAGAAGGTTTTTATTCCGATTAATAAACTTGCCTACAAGCCGAGATATTAACTGTTTAAATTTACAGTGGTTCAGTGCCATTTATTTCGTTACAACCTAATAGTAACAGGATTTTAACAAGCAGTTAACCCAACCAATCGAGTCTGAAATGGAATGTTCCAGGAGCATGGCACAATCTTGACTATTTGCACGCCACAGAAATTTCGTTACTCTATGCTTTCATGTGGGTGTCAAACATCTTCATAAGCATCATTAGTACCAATGTTAGAACCACTCAAATAGTACATGCATTTTTTAGGATACCCTGCATTCTCCGCATTCTTCGGTAGTGTGTTTTTAACCTTCGAACCCTTAAAGAAGCTCACATCAATTGAAATTGCCACTTTGTGGAGAATTTATAACAAACATTCAAGCGAAAACAATCAATCGAGTATAAAGTGCAAGGTTTCAAACGAGTGCATGGCGCAATCCATTCAGCCCATTTTGTCAGAAAATTTCAACTTTCTTAAGCTTTCATATGAGCCATCAAATTCTTCAATACCTTCACTCTGAGCAAAGTTATCACCTTTCAAACAGTGTATACATTTTTGGGACACACTGTATTTGCGAACATAGAATTCGTAATTGAATTCTGCGTAGAATGTCGGCTTGGAGACATGTCCCCAACGGTGTGATACACACAATTTTTCTTAAAAAATAGCTCCTCTGGAAGGTATTTAGACGACGTAGTTGGATACTATGTGAAATTTTAGCCTAGAAATATACCCTTCACAGCATCGTCGCAGGATTACGAAGAATTATTTCTCAGTTTTAAATTTGAAGAATATTTCATCAACGGTAGCATTGATAGGCTTGAGGTAGAGCTCATTAGATAGAGCTCGAAATTCTGATTCAGAGCTATGTTTGTTTCACACCAACATGTATCTTTACACTGGTTTTGCAAATCCTCTGAACATCCTACTGATTGCAGTCTCAGCAAATCTGGTCGACCTGCGTGCTCCGCTCGTCCATCGGGCCGCCGACGAGGGCCTCCGTCGGGCCGTTGTCCGCCGCGCGCGCGACGGGTGTCGCAGCGTGAGCGGAGACGGCGAGCAGGGGAATGACGCCGCAGGTACGGCCACCTGGGCGCGCGGCCGCGGCGTCTACAACCAGCCGATACGAACGCCCCCCTCCCCGGCTTATACCTATGTCATCAAACGGTGGTTGACTGAGTGATCTAGTTATAGTTGTCGATTGGCAGACTTTGACGAGGTAGACTTCTAGAAGTGTAACAAACCTAAAGCAAACATATGCACTTATCATTGAACGGTCGAATAAGATCTGAATATGGGAAGACTTATGAATTCCTTAGAAAATAAATAGAGAGATATTCTTGGAACATGAAGTTTCTTGCACTTTTTAACTAGAAAACCAGAAGGGCTAACATGTTCAATTATTTGACTTTGCGACTGTGCCGTATCGCTGGAGAAGCTTCTTTTTGAAGAGTAAATCTCCCTTTGCCTCGGCCTGGCAAAGTTTTTTTTTTTAAATTTAGAGCCTTCACTTATGGATATATTGTTGAAAAACTGGCGATGTCATGTTGGTCCGGAAATGCTGTGGGAGTCTGCCGTTCTCATGCAAATGTTCCGTAGCGTAACATTTTTATGTAGAAGCTTCAAAAACCGGCGATGTATTGTTTGAAAGAAAGGAGCGGATGGAGCAAAATGTTAAAACCATTTGGAAAACACTCTGAAGAACCCTAATTTTAGAAGCAGTTTTGGAGTAGGAATGCCAATTCATATTGTTTCCAGCATCGAGCTCATAATTAAAGTTACTCCTACGGGCGCAACATAAGAATCCACAGCGCAGTCGGACAGAACACCTCCAGCGAATAGCAGTTCTAGAAGCAATAGACATCAGAGATCGCATAGATTAGTAGTAAGTAGTAGATATCAGGGATCGCATAGCTACAGCAGGAAGCTGGCTCTCAGTTGCCCGTAAAATCTTTGTTTTTAGTACATTGCTAATGGAGAAGAAAAACGCTTAATAACCGAGATCTACGTAGTCTAGCCTTCGGCTACCCTTCAGTGCTAAAGACCGAGATAATTGCTTTCGATAAGCGTGTGACTGCACCTCTGGAGATTTAGAAGATTCGTATGATATTGGTCTTAGGTCACGGAAGTGTCGGTGTCGTAGTGTATAGGTTCGCAGTGACTTACTTAAATGGGTTGCTTACGGCAATCAGAACATCTTCAACTCTTGACAGAGTGATCTAAATCTACGATACAAGATTGTTCTCTTACATCATAAGGAAAGAGTTCGAAAGAGGAACGCACGAGTTTCGTAGACACATTCCAAACAGAGTGCGCACCAAGGGGTATTGTCGTTGCTGATCGACCGGAGACCATCCTACTTTATATAAAAGAGTTGTGTGTGTATGTGTGTGTGTTTCCTTCCGTCCGTCCGTCACAACTGGAGTGGGGGAGGCCTATTGGCGAGACCCAACGATTGATGGTGATGGACAGCGACCCAAAACTTCAACCCTCGGAGTAATCAAGGTCGCTGAACACGAATCTGAAGTTCGTTCGATTTTTGTGGATGTCTTGCATCTTTCTATTTCCGTCTAACTTGCCCCAATCGACATAGGTAAGCTGTTCTTTTTTCGACAGGGCGGCCGAGAAGCCGCTCTGATGGCTGATTTGTAATTTGTAATTTTGGAAATGACAACAAATGCATTAATTGTTCTGAAAATTGTAATATTTGCACAATAATTAATAAAACTGAATATATTCATTCCTCAGTCACAAATTTAAGGATTAACACTTATAACAAAAACAATGATAATTGCAATGTAAGTAATGTTGTATACTGTATAACATGCAACGATTGTCAAAAACAATATATCGGAATCACAACTAGAAAACTAAAATACAGAATTAGAGAACATCTCTACCAAATTAAAAACCCTAAAATTAATAAATATTTATATACACATTTTGAAAATAATTGTAACAGTTTGTCTATTAAGATAACAATTTTAGACTCTTTAGAAGATAATGTAGACAAAGATATTCTTTTACAAAAAGAACTTTTTTGGATAAAATTAATTAATACAGCTTACCCTTTTGGTTTTAATGACCATATTAAAGGTTACGGAAATATATCCGATATTGATAACCCTTTAACATATAAAGAAAATCATCCGTTTTATAAATTAAAAATTACAAAAGTTAGGAAAAGAAATGGCAAAAAGAATAATAAACGAGGAAATAAAAACATAAACAATACATTCGATATGGGTGAATTTTTTAATAGATTTAATCAATTAAATTCTATAGCAGAAATGTATAGATACATTAATACTTTTAAGAAAAAACATCTTAAAAAAGTTATAAATATAACATATAATAAAGAAAGTCTGGTAAATATAGATCCAAATAATTTTAGAATTCTTGTTAGCATATTATGTAAATTCTGTTTTGACAATTATAACAGTAATTATTTAAAACCACAACAAAAACACAATAACTATATTAACCTTGGAGTCAAATATATCGGTAATGTTATAGATAAAGTAAACTTGAATAAGATATTTAACAACAACTATATACGTGAAATTATAGAAAACAATTCAAATAAAAAAATTTTGCCTTTCAGATGCGTTTTTAAATCACAACCTTCTTTCTCCAAGAAAATGTTTAATTACAATACATTAATTAGAAATACTAACTTGTCAGAATTAAATTCAATTTTTAATAATAAATGCTTATGTGTTGAAGAAAAATATAAAATATTTGTAGACAAAACACATGAACATATTATCACAGGTAATTTAGGAATAATTTCAGATAAAGTCATCAAAAATTTAATTTCAAAAGGAACAAAATTTATCCCTAAACAAATTGTTTCAAAAGAGAGCATTCAACTCTGGTTTGAAGAAGTTTTCTCTTTATTCCTTGATAAAATTAGAAATAAATATAAGTTAAAAGATTTCCACATTAATTTGATAAAACAAAAGCTCTGTATTCTGAAGAAAAGGATATGGAAATCTTTACTATATCATATTACTGTAGAAAATAACAGTTCTTCTGAAAAATTAAATGCACATAATATAGAATACTTGAAGTTTTTAAAAGAAAATTTTGTTATATGCCCTCTTGACAAAGCAAGTAATAATTACAGTTTCATTTGTAAAAAATTCTATTTAATCACTTTAGCAAAAGAAATGGGAATTGTTTCCGAAAATAGTGAATTAAAAATTTCTGACTTTAATCAAACATATGAAATATATAACAAAGAAAACGAATTGGAAATTATCAACAGACATAAAATATTATGCTTGAATAATAAAATTAAAATTGATGGAACAGAAAAAGTTCCATTGATATATTGTTTACCAAAACTGCACAAAAATCCAGTGAAATTTAGATTTATTACTGGAGTATTTAGTTGAAGAAAAATATAAAATATTTGTAGACAAAACACATGAACATATTATCACAGGTAATTTAGGAATAATTTCAGATAAAGTCATCAAAAATTTAATTTCAAAAGGAACAAAATTTATCCCTAAACAAATTGTTTCAAAAGAGAGCATTCAACTCTGGTTTGAAGAAGTTTTCTCTTTATTCCTTGATAAAATTAGAAATAAATATAAGTTAAAAGATTTCCACATTAATTTGATAAAACAAAAGCTCTGTATTCTGAAGAAAAGGATATGGAAATCTTTACTATATCATATTACTGTAGAAAATAACAGTTCTTCTGAAAAATTAAATGCACATAATATAGAATACTTGAAGTTTTTAAAAGAAAATTTTGTTATATGCCCTCTTGACAAAGCAAGTAATAATTACAGTTTCATTTGTAAAAAATTCTATTTAATCACTTTAGCAAAAGAAATGGGAATTGTTTCCGAAAATAGTGAATTAAAAATTTCTGACTTTAATCAAACATATGAAATATATAACAAAGAAAACGAATTGGAAATTATCAACAGACATAAAATATTATGCTTGAATAATAAAATTAAAATTGATGGAACAGAAAAAGTTCCATTGATATATTGTTTACCAAAACTGCACAAAAATCCAGTGAAATTTAGATTTATTACTGGAGCATATAATAGCTCCTTAAAACCTCTTTCAAAAGAAATGACTGTAGTTTTTACGTTTTTGAAACAACATTTTATTAAATATATTAATGTAATAACATCGAGAAATAAGAATTTCATTGGTTATTGGTCTATTAATAACATAAATATATCTGATAAAATAAGTAAAATCAATATCGAAAATTGTAAACTGTTTTCAGCAGACTTTACTAATATGTTTACTAGTCTTCCTCATAATATTATATTGAAAAATATTAAAGAATTAATAAAAATATGCTTTCATAATGCAAGTAAGAAATATATTGCATACAATGGACATAATAACATTTATTACACTAATAATAATACACAAGGTAAATATAAATATTACACAGCAAAGGATTTAATGTTTTTTACTGAATATTTACTTAAAAATAGTTTCACAATTTTTGCAGACACAATTTATAAACAAATTGAAGGAGTACCTCAAGGAAGTAATTGTAGTCCATTAATTGCTGATCTTACGTTATCAATATTTGAATATAACTTTTGTAAAAAGGTAGTAACACAAAATCGTCATATAAACATACATCCATTTAGATACATGGATGATATTCTTATAATTCACAATAAAAACAATCAACATATACAAGAAATACTTGGTGAAACATATGAAAATTCTCTAAAATTTGAGACAACACATGAGTCAGATTACGAATGCAATTATCTTGATCTGAATATCAAAATTATTGACAATAGGATAGTCACAAAATTATATAATAAAACAGATAATTTTAAATTTTATGTTATTAGATTTCCCCATTTCAACTCAAACATTTCTATAAAAGTTAGAAAATCAATCATATTCACAGAAACGTTGAGATTAGTTAGGTGTTGCACGGTTTTTAACGATTTTATTGAAAACCTTATTAAATTGATAATTCGACTTATTAAAAATAACTATCCAATAGATATAGTCATTAGAAATATATTTAAATGTTTAAATAGAAACAAGCATTTATTATATAAATATAATCAACATAATATATTGCATCTTATACCCAATTTACTTAATTATAATACAAATAGTTTAAAATACTGATATAGTAACACTTCTTCTATAAAATAATATAAGGTTTTGTAGTTAAATATAACATTTGAATGGAAGCATAAAGTGTATTTCGACGGATAGTGATAAGGATAGGTTGATATACTTTAACATAAACATAGTCAGTTTCATTTTATTGTTATCTCTTACAGCGATTGGTAAGTTTTTTAAGTAACAACATATATTTTTATAAAAATTATTTTTAAAAAATATAAAAAATTAGTTTAAAAAAATAAAAATAAAGAACTTGAGAATAAAATAAAATAAAATAAAATAATAATATAATTTAAAAAATAATTTTAAAAAATATTAATAAAAAATAAAATAAAATAAAATAAATTGAATAATAAAAATAATAAAACATTACTAAATAAATTAAATAATATTTTACGTAATTTTAATAAAATAACAACTTCACAAAGAAAATGAAATCATAAAAATTTGATTTCAAAGGATGTAGATCAAAGATTAAAGCAATGTAAATTATAAGTATAAATTATAAATCTAAATAATGCATATACATTAGTGTGTATATGTGTTTGTTTGTATATGTCTGTGTAGGTGTGTATTTGTGTGTATGTGTTTGTAGGTGTGTATGTGTGTACGAACGTATGTAAAAGAATGTGTGTGCATGTATATGCATATATATGTATACATATGTGCATATATACATATGTATGTATGTATGTATATGTATATACATAAGTATATAAAATTTATTTAGTGGTTAGTAACAATGTGTTAATAGTTTTGAATTATGGTACACTTGTGTTAGAACATAAGTGTTTGCTATGATTTCGTTTGTACAATTTAGTTGTTAGTACAATTTATAAACACAATCTCCTAATACAGTACTAACAACTAAATTAATTAGTCACCTTCTTCACTGATGAGCCTCGGGGTGACTAATTATAAACATGTTTTGTATGAAGGTAGAGGCGAAACAAAACATGTTTGAATTGTTGTTAGTTTGGAGTTTATTAGTTTGTTTCGTTGTATTGAATGTTATTGTCCTTTTAATAAGATTGTTATATTATTGTATTTCATGTTGTTGAAGATATATATGTATATATGTATGTGTATATGTGTATATATATATATATTTAAATAAAAAAAACTTGAGAAATACAATTTAATTTCAATAAATGATAACATAGTAAATATTTAAAGAATTTTATGCATAGAGTTACAACTAATTCTATTGTAATACTTATTCCGCACATCATAACGCGACCGCGGCAAATGAAACAAAAAAGAAGCATTAGAATTTCATAGAGGAGAAATAGAACATATAAATACAAATAATAATTAGAAAAAGGAAGAGCTGTGTCAAGATCCTCCCGTGGAATGTTAGAAAATGAAAAGGAAAGGGCTTCGCCGCGCTACGCCATAGCATCGAAGCCCTTACGCTTAAGCGAACCAGTTTTTCTGTTCAGAAAACGTACAGTAGTTCAAGAGCAGTTACGGAACCACCGTCAACCACGTCAAAACAAAACGCACACCAGTTGGCCATAGCTGCTTTTGTGGTGCGATTGACAGAAATTCATCAGGGCTCCGGATCAGGGGTACGCCAAACTTCCTCAAAGAACCGTCAAGTTTGATAATTCTGGCAAGAGGCTGCGCTGAAAGCGGTAAGGAGCAAAAAATCTGATGTGCTTTTCAAATGGCGGAGATATGGAAAGGTTATTCGGCCCCGTAGGTGTCTATGAAGGGAGGTGAAAATCGTCCAGCATCAAACAACTCAACGAGGCAATACATATAATATAAAAGTGGGTCGCAGCAGTTAATGAAGAAAGAAAAAAGGCAGAGGCAATCTAGAAGGTTGAGAGGAACGGCAGTAAGAACAAACACGGGACGGGTATCAGTGCAAAGCTGCACTTTCAGATGAGATGTACATCATGGAGTGGAGACTCGAGCGGTGATTCAAAAGTTGTTTTCCGTATCTCTAACGAACATTGGTGAGTGGAGTGGCAGAACATTTTAGCTTTGAAGGCGTCTGATTTGAAGCAATTTCTTCTTGTCACCAGTCGTTCCACTGGTCATCTCCATTACCACTCATATGCTTTGAAAGAACGGCGTTTTCGACGATTCAATCCGTCGCCAGTAGTCCCACTGCCACAACATGCTTTAAACTTATTATTATGGATTCCAGGTTACTAATGCAACGTCGCGTTGTAAAACCGTCTGACACTTTGATAAGCAACCTGTCAGGAACCGCATATGCGATACGAGTGTGAGACCCCTAATCGTATTTTGCTCATGGGGAAAACCGGGTGAGAGCAGCAAGAGTGGGACCATCTATTTAATTTCTTGCTGCGCCTATGGCGCGAATTCGTTGGAGAGACGAGGCCACTCATCGGGTTGAAAGGCATGAAGGGAGAGTCTTTGAGATTTCAGTCAGAATTCTGGTTCTGGAATCCGACTTTAGTGCGCGAAAAACACTTTGAGGCCTTCTGTATTCACTTTAGGAGCCCAAAAATTAACCGGAAAGAGGATAAGCTTGCGATTACCAGCAAAATTCCCCGATTTTGGGACTCTGTGGAGTGACCTGTACTGCGGTTGGGTATGGGTCAGTGTGAGGGTAGTCACTGCCCTTTATAAACCATAGCCTCCAAAATTAGGCGCAACCTAAAATACCGACTGCCTAGCTTGTGGTCTTCTCAAACATCCACTTCTGTGGGTCCACCTAAGGTCGACTTTTGCAGTTGATCTCTGTTGTTTGCTGAGTAGTACTTCGTCGACTTTCGTGTAAGACTTTGTCAAGAGATTGCTCGTTCCTCTTTGTGAATATTCTGCCTCATTTAGGCGCTTTTGCCGAAACGTCGACAAAAAATGGACTTACCAATCTCGTGTGGCCAATCAACCTCAACAAACAACAAACACCGATGCCGAGATTCAACGATAGTCGCATACACACGCTGTTCAGCAGCAGCAACGACCTTCATCAAGCGATAGTTAAAACGTTCCGTTGTTCGAAGTGGTCGTATTCCTCGTCGATGGTATTCATGACAGTAATAACCGAAGTGAGAGCATTTCGATTACCAGTGAGTTTTTTCCGTTCATTCCGCTGTGCGAGCTCTGAGACCGTGCAATCTATACACATAGCATCAGTATGGATCCGCAGTTGGTAGGTCTCGTTTGCTCAATAGTCATCGCATAGCTGAGCATTCCTTCAGCACTTGTGGAACAACGGTAAGTTCGGTTTGCACCAGTGAGATCCCGTTTGACACTTGTAGGAAACATTGAAACTGGCATAGCTGGAGAAGGACGTTTTGCCGAAATGAGTGTCTGCTCTTAGGTTTTGAACTTCTTTCAGGCCCTTGAAAACGACGAAGTTGTCGAAGGCCGAATAAAGTTGTTCCACTATAAAAACCTGCTTGGCAGAGAAACATTAATACTACTCATGACAGTATTTTCTCAGAGACCGGCAAGAGAGGTGTAAAGATCCCAGCTGATGGTAATTCTGAGACTTCTCGTCTTGAATTTGACAGCCTTCTCTCCTTGACGCGAAAAGCGGAACCTCGAGCGAAGGAGGTTCCGCTTCTCGCGTCAAGGAGCGGCGGTGGGATCCCGTGTAGAACTTAGGACAACAGAAAAGTTGGGCAGGTTGTACTTTCGAGTGAAGATGATGTGGTCGATCTCGTTGTGGAGCTGGCACTAGAAGATTCCCAGGTCCATCGTATATTGGGAGGCTTCTAAAACTCTGAGTATCCATGGATGGTCTTGGTCGACATGTTGAACCCAGACATCCTTCGCGTTGCTCATTCCAATCCAAACGGTGTGTTCTGACGTGAAGTTCTTCCGGCAGCCTTCGCGATGTGATCTTGTAGTGAGAATTGAAGTCACCGACAATTACCTTGTAGGAAGTCGTACTCCTTATGGAAGCTCCACGTAGACGGCTCCGCCCTTCTCGTCGTCGTAGTCGGATGTTGGCGCATTCGCGAAAAACACAGTCAAAGCTCACATGGAGCCACATCGCATTAGTCGCAAACGTCCAATTTGGCTTATCAGAGATTCGTACGAATCAACGCCGATGGTGAGCGCATTCTTGAGTATGCGGAATCGCATAATCTCACCATTGTGAACACCGTTTTTCCGAAAACGCGACTCCCACCTCATCTCATACTATAGTGGGAGCTCCAAGTCTCAAATAGACTTTGTCCTTGTCAAGGATCGCGACCAAAGCATTGTCACAGACTCGAAGATCGTGCCGTATGAGATGGTCGCCCCACAGCATCGACCGCTGATCTGCACCCTAAAGATCGCCCCTCCGAGGCTGAAGCAGATCGAGCGATGCGGTGCAGCTAGAATCAAGTGGTGGCGAATGAAAGAGAAGGAAGCAGCTGTGATTTCTCGCGTAGGGTTGCCGACAGTCACGACTGTCGACGAAACTTGGAAGAAAGCAACCGACGCTATACGCCAAGCTGCAAGGTTGGAACTCGGCATAACGAAGCCTGGGCGACGCAAGGTCGACAAGCAGACATGGCTGTGGACGAACGATGTGAAAGCGAAGGTTAGAGAGAAGATATCGCTTTATCGTGTGTTTCCCAGCGATAAAACATCCGAAAACTGGCAGAAGTATCAGAAGGCGAAGAAGGCTGCAAAGAAAGCCGTGGCTGTTGCGAAAGTCACTCATTATAGTGATGCCAACGAAAAACTCGAGTCGCGCGATGGTGAGCGGTATTTGTACCGACTTGCTAAGACCCGCCATCGCCAAACCGAGGATATTGAAAAGTTCTTTGGCATCAATGATGAGAGCGACCATCTTCTGAAAGACCGCAAAAAGGCGCTGAAGCGATGGCGTGATTACTTTGAGGAAATTTTTAACTATGGAATTTCCTCACCCGGCCATCCCTTCTGTGGATTCTTTTCACGGTCCCGTTCACAAGATCATCGTGGAGGAAACAGAAGCGGCTCTGTAGAAGATGAAGCCATGCAAGGCGACAGGACCGGATGATCTGGCAGCCGATGTTTGGAAGTCGAAGCTCTGGTATCCTGCTGAGTGGTTGGCTGAATTCTTCAACCAGGTAGTAAAGGAGAAGAAAGTACCGGAGTGTTGGCACAACAGTACGACGATTCCGATTTGGAAGAAGAAAGGCAGTCCTGCAGACTGCTCCAATTATCGTCCGATTCGCTTGCTTTCGCACAGCATGAAGATCTTCGAGCGAATCCTCGATAGACGAATTCGTGAAATCGTCAGGCTCTCCGACAACCAGTGCGGCTTTGTGTCTGGTTGCGGGACCATTGATGCTATACACGCCGTCCTCCTCCTGGTGGAGAAGCATCGCGAGAAACAGAAGCCGGTGCATATAACCTTTCTCGACCTGGAGAAGGCATTCGACCGCGTACCGCGTGAGGTTATATGGTACTCCTTGCGACAACACAACGTACCTGAGGAACTCATAGAGTGGGTGCGGATGCTCTACTCTCGCCCAAAGAGTAGAGTGCAAGCTGCAGCTGGAACCTCAATAGAGTTTCCCATCTCTGTTGGGGTGCACCAAGGTTCTGCGCTTTCTCCACTCCTCTTTGTTGTCGTCATGGATGCCATTACGCGAGATCTTCAGAAGCCTGTCCCATGGACATTGCTCTATGCTGATGACGTGGTGCTCGCTTGCGATGATAAAGATGATCTCGAGCGGCAGGTGCAAGCTTGGTACGACCGCCTGGCGATGTTCGGACTCAGATTGAACGTCAAGAAGACCGAGTACCTAACGACTGACGTAAACGAGTCTGGCTCCATTAAGATTAACGGTACTGAGCTTGCACGCACTTCGGTGTTTAAATACCTGGGATCAGCAATAGCGTCTGACGACGGTCTGATGGTTGAAGTGAACTCACGCGTGAGTGCAGCTTGGTCCAAGTGGCGTTCGCTGACTGGTGTACTCTGCGATAGGAAGATCTCAGAGCATCTGAAGTCAAAGATCTACAGAACAGTCGTGCGGCCGGTAGCAATATACGGCGCTGAGTGTTGGCCTGCGACTAAGGAAGTTGAAACGCGCCTTTGTCATGGAGACGAAGATGCTGCGCTGGACGGCAGGAGTCACCCGCATGGACCGCATCAGAAATGATGCTATTCGGCAGAAGTTCGGTGTCGTGCCGATAGCGGATAAGATGCACGAAACTCGCTTACGATGGTACGGCCACGTTCTGCGTGGAAAGGAAGACAGCGTCCGCAAGATAGGCCTTGAGTTGGAAGTGTCAGGAAAGCGGCCTAGAGGACGCCCGAAGCAGCGTTGGTCGGATACGTTGCACATGGACATGAAAGTAACTGGTGTCCACCCTGATCAAGCGCATGACCGGGAAAGGTGGCGTCATGACGCCAGAAGAGCGGATCCCGCGACGAAGCGGGACAAACGCTGAAGAAGAAGAAGAAGAAGAAGATGAAGAAGAAGAAGAAGAAGAAGAAGAAGAAGAAGAAGAAGAAGAGACTCGTACGAATCGACGTTCATGGGCCAGTGCGTGTTGACGAGGACACCAACACCGCCTTCTCCTCTGCCGTCGCATGTTCCGAGGAACAGTTCTTCTCCGGAGTCATAGGTGGTGTGTAGGGGATGGTGTATTCTCGTTTCGGTCTGTCCGATGACGTCGTACTTAATCTTCCTGGCTTGCATCATTAGGTCGTCGACAGATGGTTCCGATGAAGCATGCGAGCCTTGTAAATGCAGATCGTCATCATAGTCCTCAGTTTGCGCTGCCGCGATAAGGCTCTGAGATTTTAGCAGCCTCACCGTATTCGTCATTCTAATCGGTGCAGAAATGGGGCTCTTTCGGGGTCTTTTAGTGCTGCTGTGTTTGACTGGATTACACTTGGGTAGCTAGTCCGGCTCTGACCTGCACGCGGGGAGCTCCGAGCAGCCAACCAGAATGCCCGAAGAGGCGAGCGAGACTTTTCAGGCGGCCTCGATTCGCCTAATAGTGTAGTTCCAGACTACTGAGTGCAACCTTTTGGATGAGCGGACACAGCTACCATGCGCGCAGCACATCCACGCATTCTATGCATGAACACTGCACGCCCATACACAAGGTGCGAGTGGACCCGATAATGCAGAAGCAAGAAGTCTATTCCGAGTCGTAAGTGTGATGCCGGTTCGCGAACCTGAACAGATTAACGAAGGAGAAACGACCTCTAAATAAGACCGTCTATAGAGACGTTCTTAATGCTCTGGTCTGAGATTTGTATTTGCATCTCTGAACAGTACTTTCAAATTTGATTCGCGATTCATTACCCTATCCACCACCCGGACGCGCCACATGGCCCTTCGACAGGCGGCCCGACATTTCTCATAACACGTTGACGAGAATGTTGCTCAATGGTGCGCGACGTTATAGATATTATTTTAACAAGAATGATATCCGGTCCATCCAACACCTTCCCCAGAGTTCATCGTGTTCAGCATCCTGAAGTTTTATTCTTCAGGATGCTGAACACGATGAAGATGTCCTTTTGGACTATCGCGGCCGGTTTCCTTCTTAATCGATGGTCGTGTCAGGACCACCGACTTTGCTGAAACTTTGTTTAGGAGTTATTTGAAAAGCTGAACACAAATTTAACCTCTGCTTTTTAGAAGTGCGTTTAGTCCCACTTTCGTAATAATATCCGAGCGTTGCGTTTCTCCTTGGCAGCTTTGTTCATTTCGTTTTTTTCTTTTGGACACTCCTTACTTTTTCTGCATTTTCCTTCTTTGTTCTGATGATACAGCCGAAGGTAATTGGTGAAGCTTGAAGGGAATTTTTTAGAATCGCTGTCAAAAATCAACCTCACGATCGTTTCCAGTCTCCAATCCAGATATCGAGAAACTTCGAGGATTTACTGCTTGACAGCGACGTCTGATTGTCATGAGCACCAAAATAACCTCCTAGACGAAGTTATGGCTACATCTTATTCCTCCGGTTTCCCTCATCACCAAGTACGTAACGATATTTATTGGAACCTAGCGTAGTTGACCGAATTCCGAAAAGCGGTTGTGAGATCCGTGATTAGCATCTCAAATAATCACAACTACGCATACTCCCGGCCAGCAGTCACATCTCGGTGCATCTTGAAATTCGCGGTCCGACAATGGCCGCCATGCTCGCCATGTAAAGATTTCTTTACATGAAATTTTCGTCATGCCCGTGCTTATTTTTGTGCGCATAGTGGCGCTGTCATAGTTATTCCACGCGTTTATTCTACTTTGTCGTTTTTCGTTTCTGGACCTTTTTCGTTGCATCTTTTCCTATGGGTGAATGTTTTCCTCACGCTGTTGATGTTTGTCTCGCGGTTGCTTCGTGTCTCATGTCTCGCGTCTCTATCGGCGCCTTTGTAGTTTGTCCCCCCCCCCTCAGCTACACAGTCACAAAAAAGAATGAGATGCAAAAAACAGAGGACAAGATCTACCATTACGCGATGAGGAGAGAGTAATCCACTGTTCATGTTAGATGGATGTTTAGTTACAATAAGACGCGGTGACAGGTGAAGGGGCAATGCTGATCGATCGCGTCGCTCTGCTCAGAACGTCGGCGTTTTTGTTGGAATTCGCCAATAAGCTGAAGTGTGAGATAGTCTTCTGTTTTTGTGTCTCGTGGAGGAGATGCAGTTCGCTCTCGGGCGAAAGAGAAGTGGATAGACGGCGAAACAACGACAGAACAAAACAGAAGTGGGCAAACGAAAAAGCAACAAAAGTCGAATGTTAAAGTTCTAACAAATCAACGGAGCAATTACAATTTGTATAAATACATTAATTGCATAAACACATACAAGACAGCCTCTTCTCTGACGCAGTCCTACACGGTCGTCCTTGTTCTTTATGCGGATGGAAGGCTGGGAGAGAAACTCTTCGTCATTCTTCCCATGCCCGATGGTTGCTTTTCCCAAAATGCTCACTGGTCCGCGCGAACCTCTTCGTTGTGCCAGACACATGCCACATCATGCGTAAAGACACAATTCCGACTTTTGTTAACGACTGCATAATGGCAGGGTATGTGCGTCAACTGACCATTGCCCTTTTGTATAGTTGGTCCGAGTTCAGAAATCATACCAACATCCTCTCTGGTGTCCCGTACAGAAAGCTGCTGAAGTTGATGACCGTACCACCTGGCGCAACAAGTCATTGCCAACTCGTCTATTTCTTCAGGCTTTTCAAAAGATTCATTTGGCATATACATGAAGTTGTTATTCACGAGGCCAGATTTCAACTGTTTCTCAAGAGACAACATCTTGAAGGTGGGCACGGTTTCATCTTCTTATATTTTACATTCATACCCCGAAATTATTTTTGTCAATTCACAGTTGTTGAGCCAAACATATTGGCATTTCTGCGCCCCAGTGTTTCAACAGTGTAATAAATACACATGGTTTGCTGCCGGTTATGTAGACACACAGCCAAGACCCTTTGTGACGCCAACCGACCACACGTTTAACGAAGTGCTGGTCGAAGGGCCGTGTCAAGGAGCGGCTCCAGCTGCGCATTCCACTCTTTTGTACATTCTTTCTGATGTAACAAACACTTCTGTTTCAACTGCGTCATTGACCTTTCTCATACCTGCTTGCCAGTTCGAATTCGATTATTATCGCAACTGTCATCCGCTATTCGTTTTGTGTTGTCGCAAATGCGATAGCTCGCAATGCGATAGCTTGCGATAGCCCCCCTTAATTTCAAACTCCCGCGAGCTACCGTATCCGCTCGGGAGCCGATGAGGCGCCTCCGAGGTCCGGCCTGCCCGTGCACGCAATCGATCAGCGGGCCGGCTGGGCGCCGCCCCCGCTAGGTCCATTTTATACTTCCGTCTTCACGTCGAGCGGCTGCGCGGGCGCTGGAGCGCCGCACTTTCGAGCCCGCTTCTGCCATCATCCCGGGTCTACTCGAGCGGAGCCTTGCCGCTCCTCGTTACTCATGACAGCCGGCTGCACTCCAGGGAGGACGGGAAGCCTGGATGGGGCTCGCCAAGCCTCGGGTAGCCAATTCAGCCATCTTAGCCGGAGCGGTCCTGTTTATCTCATAATCGTCCATATTACTTAGCTATTCTCTCTGTAGTATTGCATTCCTATCGCAGTGCGCGTAGATTTCATCATATAACCTTTTTTCTGCCCATTAATCGCAAATCCAGAACCTTTGCTTTTTTCTCCTCTATAGTCATCCATATTCTTATACTTATTGTACTGTAGTCTTTAGTTGCGTAATATATTTAGTTTGGTTAATCCTTATTATGAAAACTCTCCTCTTACATCTTACTCCAGTGTTTTTTCTCGATTTAGTCACTTCAGCCATTTAAAAACTTCTTATTCTAAAAATATTTTATTATTATTTTTATTTTAAAACTTCTTAATATAAAAAAAGCCCTAGCACAGTAGCCGTATATAGGGGCCCTGAGACGAAAGCCCCTGAGCATGAGTCCTTCAGTGGCACTGATTAGCCATCATCAGCTGCCAGTCGCGAACGTGTCTTGGCGGGAGACGGCATGACTAATCTCCTTTTTTGTCTTTATCTCGTCTCGTCATTCTCCATCATCTACTCAGTACAGTTGCCTCTATGAGAGGGCTCTTTAACCCTATAGTGCTCTCATTACGCGGTTTTATGTACAATCCAGGACGTTCTTGTAAACTTCCTTCATTTCAGACTCGTGCTCTTACTCGACCGCATTATGAGCGAACGCTCCCGTCAAGCAGCCAAACGTGCTCGTAACCAGCGCGATAACGGACGAGGACGTGAAGCGACATCGAGACCGGCCCGTGGAGGACGAAGGGCTGGACAAGATCAGTCTGGAGACCCATCCCCGACCGTGAGTTCCATTTGTCGCCTACCACTCCTCAGTCTGTCAGTACAGAGCATCCCCAACTATAGTGTCGTCCACATCGCCCATGCAGGTGGCTCCAACGCCACCGCAGCCTCATGTGTCGTGTGCAGAACACATTGAGTTCGGAAAAAGCCAACACGGTGTAGTTAAGGCGAAAACTCTTCATGAGGCTCGCCCAGCTAAACTATCTACCACTATCACTTCCCATGCTATTACATCTAGCGAGCCTCACAACCCGTCCAGTCGGTCGACAAAAGAGGAGGTTGGAACCCCTCTTGGAGGGCAGGTCCTCCAGCCACCAGAGCCACCTCAGGCGGCGACGGAGGCACAGCAGGGTTATACTGGTTAAGAGGGGACCCGTGAAGAGTTGGCTGTAGACCATTAGAGCCAATATGAGCTTCTCGCACTCATTACAGGCATAGGGCAGGTAGGAGAGCAGGGGCCAACTGAACCTGTGCGCATAGTCGTACCCACCCCAGGCTTACACTCCTCTACCACATTTGTCATTTGGGGATGGTTGTTTCGACGGATGGATACCTACGCACCTATGCCGTGGGTCAAACTGGAAGAGGCACGACGTACGCGACCAAAACAACAACCGGTCGCGTCACACGTGGACATCGCAGCTCAGAAGCAGAGCTCCAGCTCTGCAGCACAGGGAGCGGAACCAGCAACCTAGAGAGCGGCACCGAGAAGAACCTTTCCAACTAAGGGTGCCATCCCAGTCGCTACAGGAGCAGACGAGTAGTGCAAGAAGGAAAGGGACCAGAGCTACATCGATCGACTCGGATCTCAAGAAGGTGACGAATCTAGGCCGACCAAGCTGTACCGAGTGCCGAGCCTTATACGCCTGGATCCGGAGGAGGAACGACTACTGGCGGGATCTCCATCAAAACAACCTCCACCACAAGCGCGCAACTGCGCTTTCTGCTCCCAGCCAGATCATCTCAGTTTGGTTTGCTTACACCATCCGAGGATCACGGAGCGCGTGAAGCTAGGGAAACAGTACAGCCTCTGCTCTACGTGCCTGAAACAGCACCGCAGATTCGGCGTCAGAAGAGACCCATGCAGTAAGTGCAAGAAACAGGGTCATCACAAGGCCTTCTGTATGGAGAACCCGAAAGCCATAGCGGACGTTACCCAGCTGCCGGAGGAGCTTTACGGAAGGCATATATCTTTATCAGATCAAGGCATTTTCCCAGTGTGTGGCCAAAACGAATGAGTGGAGCAGGCTCTTTGCAATTGGATTAGCTTATTTCCCTGGGCTTGCATGTTTTCGGAGTATCTCAAGCATAGCGTACGTCGCCAGTGCTCTGTCATGCCAGGAATGCTTCGAGAGTGCGCCGTGCACAAGGCATATAGGATCGAACCTATCAATCGAGTGGGCGCGACAGCTTGTAGAGTGAGCGTTTGAGTAGTTTTACATAAATTCTCAGCCGCCCTAATCAGGAAATGCTGCTCCTTCCCAGCGAAACCACTGAGTGTGCCGTTCACAATGTATGCAGGATCGAAGCTATCAATCGAGTGGGCGAAAGCATGTTCACTCCGCTTCTATCTTTCCTTACTAGAAAATGTAAACTCTTCAAGACAATTTCGGACCGTTTAGAGAATTTTATCAGAAATTCCCAGCCGTCTTACTCAGGATTAGCTCCAATCTATCTCGGCGAAACTTTGGCGTGCGCCGTGTACAATGCGTATAGAGACGAAGCTATCAATTGAGTGGATTCGATAACTGGTAGAGTGGCAACATGACTCCCATGTTTCCAATCGACTTGGCTCCAATCTTGTGCAGATTGGGACTTCGAGACGCGTGGCTCAGCTGGTGGGAGATTTCTTCTTCACTTGCAACGTAGAGGAGTTCGCCGACTACTTGGTGGGTAACGTAAAAGGTCAGTGTACAGCTGCTACTTCAGGAAGAGGTTAGTTGCTCACTATTTTTCTGTTGTTGCAAGAAACGAATGTGGTAAGCTTCCATTTAGAGCAAGTGCCAATCCATGGCCGTAATGGATGGTTGTGATGCATGGGTATGACATTGAGTACGAGTTCGGTCAACTGTTCGCTAATTCAACTCTCTACGTTTTAGTGGGAATTCCTCATTGTGCTTCAAAAGCTACGAAGTATCCTAAATTCTATAACATCCTGAGTTTATATACGGCGGCCTCAAAAGAAATCGTGGTGTATTGCACCGTGCTATAGTAATCCAGCCATAGGCCTTTATCAAGTCAAACTAATGAACTTTAAATTCAACTATCCGCAACAAGTTTTTAATAAGCCATTTTTTGATAGTGTAATTATTCTGGTTGGTATATTTAGAGAAACATCTACTATTGAAAACTACTATCATTCTTCAGGGGCGGACAATTTGGTGTGAAAATTGTGTGAAAAAGGTAAAAGGCCGTTCTCTCTATCGAACGAGAATGCACAAGACATCATTATCAGAAACTGATCTGCACCGGCCACTATCCATCAATTATTTAGTTGTACAGGAGAGTTTAGAATTTGCAGCTGATATGGCAGAAATTCTCAAGAAGTGACCTAAACAGTATCTGAATAAATGCTGCCACATTTGCGTCTTTGATTTGCTAGGTGTTATGGGCGCTTAAGACGTAGGGAATGATACTTCCTCTTCTACTGTTATGCGGTGGTTCAGTGGATTGCGAAAATACTAGAATAACAGAAGAGTGGATAAAGAAGGTTTATTGTGGAACGATGTTCCTCTATGCGTACAGGTGAACGTTTACGTTGGCCAAGCGCACCCAGCTTGGGTGTAGCGAGGCCCGCCCCTTTCCTACCGTATGAGCATGACCGGAGTCGAGTCGATGATACTAGGTGCCATCTAACGTTACCACGCTTAAGGGCAAAATAAACTTGACTGCTCATTTTTGTACACTTGCAGAATTTAGAAACCTTCTTTCAGTATTTTCTCACTAGGCTCATCTGGTCTGATTTGTATGACATCCGTATGATTTATGCATTTTATTGGGTATCACACATGTGACATTGGTCAGGACGAACTCACAAAGAAAAAGCTGAGAAAAGAGTTGTTATTCAGACAAAAGTCGTTTAGTAACCGAGCACGAAAGGGTTTGAAACAGATTTGCTGTTCGGTTTGAAACCCTGTCGTGTCTCAGGCACTAAGTCGGATAGTAACCGACCATGAAAGGGTTTGGAACCGAGCACGAAAGGCGGCCACGCCCTCCGCCCCCTATGTGTTGCTATAGTGCAGTGCTTGGTTCCAAAAAGGCATGGGCGAATTTCTGTTTTCTGATTTTCTGGCAATTTTGGGCAAATTCTTTGTTTTCTGTTCTCTGGGAAAATGAAAATGTAGAAATTGCGCCATAAACTCATGAACTATGTCGCCTTCTTTGATTGATTGATTGTGTAAGTGTTGCTAAGGAGTTCTTTCATTGGACGTTTCTCGACTTTCATATTTCGGCTTCTTGTTCTTTTCGATACCAACATTAATTTGGACCATATACGATACTTAGAGCTTTATATTAAGATTTATATAGGGGGACTAGAATACTAGTGTTCTAAGGGGCACTACATTATAATATATGTTAACTAACCGTTTGTCCTGAGTAATTGTGGGCAGGACCATTCTCCACTTCCGGTTGTTGAAAATTGTTGGTCTGTCATCTCCAATGATCGCTTTCTGCAGAACCTTCCGCGAAGCTGCTTTTCTAACTCCAAACCTTGCTCAGCTTTTGGCTGTCAAAAATTGGCAAGAAACAGCAAAGTTTTAGCTTCCTTTGATTTCGTGATGTAGTGATACGGTAGCGATGCACGAAAATGTTCATGTGTCACCTATATCATGGAAAATCTGTCTGGAAATAGTGGTAAGAAACTTACGTGTCGTCTCGTTGTCCATCGAGTTGCTCGATCGAGCGCCAGCAGCGTCTCCATTCGTCGTTGTCGGGTGCCAGAGTGCTTCAGTGGATCGTCCTCGCTCGAGGGACACGAAGAGAGTCATACGTTCGTTCAAGCCTTTCACGAAGAAGTTCGACCATCGCACTGGTGGTCGTCGTGTCACTCCTAGCATCGTCCTCTCGATCCTATGCCGCGTGACTCTGATCGCTATTCATCCTGCCTTCGTATGGCTCAGATCTCTGAGGCGTATGAAGGTGAATGAAGAACGGTGAAGTCTAATAGGTGGGCATGACCCCGGACGTTCTTCATTTTTTTTCACAAATTCTTCGACTTTCTTGAAACCTCACCAAACACACTCGTTTCCTCATGTCCAGCTCCGGCCAGGGTCTTTGGCTATGTTGACCTGCGACCCAAATACACGTAGCTGGGGCATTCCGAGATGTTGAACGAGAACGGGACATCAGAAATTTGTCCGTTCCTCATGAACATCGTCTTGGTCAGCTACAGTCCAACGTTCCCACACACACGATCGAAGCGTTCGCTCCGCCTGGCTGATTGTCAAGAGCACGACGTCGTCAGCGAAGCGAAAATGGTGCAGCTGCCGGCCGTCGACCTTCACTCCCATGTCTTCCCATTCTGGTTCGCGAATGACGTTTTCGAGGGTGAATCTGAAGAGCTTCGAGGATATGGTACCCCATTTCCTACCCCTATCTTAACGCACAACGTCGTTGCAGAATGGTGAGATCTTGGTCTGAATCTACTGTACAGCTCTCGAAAGAACGGGACGAACTAGGAGTAGAGTTTGTGGCGCAGCCAGAAATGCTCAACGAATCTCTGCACAGCTATGAAGCATGTAGCGAGAGTATGTCCATAGACTCAAGCATTGGAGTTGAAACATGAAAGCTGGGTCAGTGAGCATTCATCGTGTTTGGTACTTCAGAAGGCCAGTTTTTTACTAGTGGGGCCATTAACCTACGAGTTGTCTGTTTTGTGTACATTTTGTACCTACAGTTTGGATTGTATTGTGAGATTTAAACCGACATATTTTAATATGAATGTGATAAGTTAAATTCATCATTTATAAGCTGCTACAAGCTTTGAAGAACCACAGCATTTATATTCATCGAAACACTCGCAGTATTGCCATTATTGATGTAACCAGATCTTCAGCGGCCTACTGGCCGCCAAATGTCTGGTTGGGGGCTTCGTCCCGAACGTCTTCTTGTCCTCTTTAGGTCTTCTCACATTCAATACAGTAAAACGCTGGTTTTGCTATATAGAATGGTATAGCAGACGGCAGGACAAAATCTTCAAAACTGCTCCTATGGTGCCTCACACTCTATTGCACGTACGCGATTCATTCTCTGAAGTACCCGTTCAATTTATTATGGTCCCCCTTTAATGGTTCTATTACTGGACACTTTGCTGAACCTCCTTAACTGGTGTGCCCTTTATTGGCTCCCTTACTGGTCCACGTTGACTGGCCCTTCATTGGTACCCTATTTATTGGTTCCCTTCATTGGACCCCCACCCCCTTCACCGCTCCCCATTACTGGTCCCACCAACACTGGTTCCTCTTTATAGGTGAACCCTTTACAGACCCCCCCCCCCCCCCTTCACCGGCCCCACCCTTACTGGTCCCTCTTCAGTGGTCTCTCCTTTATTGTCATCCTTTTCCGGTTCACCCTTTACTGGTTCCCCCCCCCCCTCTTCGTCGTTCCCTACTGCTGCTCTCAGCTTCACTGAACCTCGATTTACTGGTCCTCTCTTCACTGGTCCCACTATCCTTCACCGGTCCCCATTGCTGGTCCCACTTTAACTGGTACCCCCCTTTACTGGTCCCCTCTTCACTGGTCTTCCTTTATTGGTCGTTCCTTAACCGGTCCCTCCTTACTGGACCACCATTCTTCACCGCTCCTCCATCAGTGGTTCCACCTTCACTGGTTCCCCTTAATAGGTGAACCCTTTACAGGCCCCCCACCTTCACTGGAGGACCCCACCCCTTCACCGGCCCCACCCTTCACTGATCCCCCTCTTCGTTGGTCTCTGCTGCTCTCACCGGTTTACTGGTCCCCTCTTCATTGGTTCCCCTATCTTTCACCGGTCCCCATTGCTGGTCCCACCTTTACTGGCACCCCCTTTACTGGTCCCTTCTTCACTGGTCCCCCTTTATTGGTCAACCATTTACCGGTCTCTCTTTACTGGACCACCATCCTTCACCGCTCCCCCATTACTGGTCCCATCTTCATTAGTAACAGGTCGTCTGAATCCGGACAGGCCTTTCGCGACATCAGTGACACCTCTTCTGAACCCAGGCACCTGATGAACGACGTCGGTGATATATGTTCTCAATCCAGACGTGCTTTGAGCGAAATCGTTGACACGTCGTGTGAATCCGGAATCCTGGCACGACATCAGTGAGACGTCGTTTGAATCACCCCTTGCGCGGTGATACCTCTTCTCAACCAGGACGTTCTTTGTGCGACATTGGTGACATGTCTTCTAAATCGAGACGTCTGTTGAACGACGTCGATGACACCTCTTCTGAACTCTGACGCTCTTTACGTGACATTGGCGACACGTCTTCTGACCACTCTCAACACGACGTAGGTGACACCACACAACTACAACCTTCCCTCCCGTTCCTCACACTTTCCCCCCAACACACTCCTCCAGCAATTCTGTGCAAACAAACAAACAAACACACACAGACAGACAAACGACCGTTCTCGCTTATATATAGTAGGATCGTTATGGCGTTAGCTGTAAAACGGAGCTGATGAGTAACGTTGCATACTTCAATGGTCGAGATTCCTAGGATCTGTCAGTCAAGATCTACAATTTGCTGGTTATATTGAATTTTTTGGAGCGCGCTAGAAATTTTTTTAAATGCCTGTAAGTTAGAAAGTTTGTCTACGACCGCATTTCTATCCATAGGAAAGCATTCGCTGCTGGAAAAATGAATCCTTGGCTAGAACAATTGGATCGTATGATAATTTCAAAATTTTCTGTTTTCTGATTTTCTGTTTTCTCGCGTTTTTGGCTTTTGTGATTAGCTGTTTTGTAATTTCTGTTTTCTGGGAAAATTTTCATTTTTTCCGCCCATCCCTTGTTCTAAACCCTTACATAGTCGGTCCAAATGCGGTCGTTTGATGCACGGCGGTGGCTCAAGAAGCATTGCCCTCGTCCAAATGCTCTAAAGTGCCGGCTTCGTGGTTGCCGTTTCTCCACTGAGACCTTTGCAATGTTTTTAGCAAGAAAGAAATCGCGACATCGATTAGCAATGCCGTTTGATTAGTGGTGTTTGTGAGACCATATATTCTAGAATAACTTGTTTCTTGGTACAATGCACGTGGGTTGCTCAACAGCGCTTAATTTATCATCATTTATAGACCAGAGTTTGTTATAGATTATTTTTCTCAGATCATTTTGTGGCGTGATTCGTGTTGACAGTAATCAAAGAATTTTTAAACTTTCCATCAAGTTTCCATCAATGCTTCTCGCTTTAAACTTTTCAGAACATTCGTGCGATTCACTATTATGTAGACAATTTTTTCCATTAATGGCACTCGAGCTTCAATCCAGTTTCGACATATCCTCTCATGGTCATTTAGTCGAGTCATGAAACAACATAAGGCAAAAGTCAGGCTGCTCGTGTCACAGAATTTCCTGCCCTGGAAACTGTGTTTTCTCAGTTGCGAGAGGCAATCCCCATATTTCTACCGAGTGGCTGATAAAGATAATAGCTAGCTGGAGGGACATGTGTCTCGTCGTTATCAATCCCCTTATAGATCTTTACGTCGGCTGCATACATACTACAAAATTATTGAGACAGTTCAAAATCCGTAAGTGTAAAGCAGAAGCAAGATAGGGGGAGTATTCCATAAGGAAGTGCGCTTCCTATATTTTCTCAATGTTATGTAACGCATAGGCGTACACCATCACATCGCAAGTCAAGTGAGAATGTAGATAAGAAGGAAAACAACGTGCATGCCGTGTAATAAACAATATCGAAACTTTTGTCATTGGTTATTCTGTTTTCTCCATTAAACCAGATCAAGAAAGCATTTTCAGAATCAACTTCCCGAAGACGAGAAAGTCTCCAAATACGTCATGGACCTAATTAGCAACTTTATTAGCGTCGGGTAAACGAAACGTTTCCGTTCTTATCGAGATCAGCTTACGATAGTAACAACATTTTCAGAATCTCCGCAGAATACTGGCCGAAGTACAACATCAGAGAGGGGCCGTCGCTTGAAATCAACTCTGAGACCGATGGCGGAAATCATAGAATCACAGAAGACTTCGACGGCTCATCGTGCGCAGCAACAGGAGATGCGAAACAAGCGGCTGCCACAGGGAGCTCGCGCAACATTTCAAGATCTCTGTCATGGGTGGAATCGCTTGTATTATCCAAGACAGCCCCAGTAATAACTTGGAAGATCAGAAAACTGCAATTCCATCCAAAATCCTAATCCACAAAGTATATGTGCCTCTTTTCCGCTTTCTCATAATGTTACCTAATACCAAGGAGACTCTGCAAGGTTAGGGAGCTCAATCTGTTCACACAATGCTGCATGGAATGTGTTCTTTTGTCAAACATGTTTTACTACAAGTTGCTGACTATGCTGATGTGGCAACATGGACACGTAGCTGCACTGCAGGCGCAATGACTCATTCATCAAGACTCAGTTACTACTAGCTATTCATGGTGCCTTCTTTGAAGTGAAATTTTTGCTATCTTTCATTATCAAAGACTCTTCGCAGTCACATGGCTCCGATCTGTATCGTGTGCGCAACAATCATCGGCCCCTATGACACCGCACGAGATGTGCCTCGGTGGCACAGTCGGGAGGAGTGCCGCCTCATAGGAGCACATCAATGGGCTTTTCAGTTCGAGTCCGAGTTCTGCCAATGTTTTCGCAGATATTAGTTTGTTGTTATTACATTTTCTCATGATCAGGGAGCCAATTTTAGACCATCAATGGTTACAAATCAAGAAGACTGTCTACTTGCGCCTTCATACGTGCTACTTTTTCAACGATGCGTGTCTGTACCAGCACCATATCATATCATATCATCAATGATACCGTAACTGCACACAAATCCGCATACCTTAAGGTTGAATATTATGAACCCGCGCCATATCTTTACATAAGTGTTCTAAAAATGTCGTTTTCACCTGAACATAGTGCTTTCCACCTCCACATTTACTTTTCACCTTGCCAGAGAAAAGATTGTTCCTTACTGGCTTTTGGTAGATACTGCTGGTGTGCTAAGCATTTGTGTTTACTTGTTTCATAGTTTTGTACCATAGCCGTTGACTAAAAGGGAAGAGCACTGAGACTTTTTATTTCCAGAGAAATGATATGGTGTAGATACGCATCGTTGGAAAACTAGCACATGTGAAGACAGCCTTGGTTTGTCGTAAGCATTGATAGTCTAAAATCGACTCCTGTGATCATGAAGTGACATGCAGTGACAACAAACTAACTGTGCAGAAGTGTTGGCAGTAAGCGGACACGATCTCAAAAGTCCGCCGGTGTGCTCCTATGACATGTCACTCCTACCGACTGCCCCACCGAGGCACAATCTCATGGAGTGCCATAGGTGTTGATGTTGCACGTTTGGCGTTTGCCTAAAGGCAGCCTATAAAGGGTTTTACGAACTGTATTGAGCGCCTATATGGCTCGTGGTAGAGGAAGTCAGAGGAGACATCACCTACCACGTGCACAGGTCTATCAGGTTCTTGGTTGGGCTTTCCCGCTTAGGCCAACCAAATTTTCCATCCCTCCTGGTTCTGTGAGTTGATGCCAGTCTTGTCTGAGAAGGGTAAACTCTGACTAGATCATTGGCTGGAGATCGCAAGTACGTAATTTAGTAGGTGAAATAGGGGTTAAAGTCATCCTGTCATTAAGCAGAAAACAGTGTAGTTCCTCAAACTAATATTGCTCCGCAAGCACGAGTAGATCAGGAAGTCGGGTAGGCTCGCGAAGTGGAATATCTGATTTTGTAAAGCGGCTTTCACACTGCCGTTGCTGCTGTTGCGCAACCGATGCCGTAATGATGAAGCATACCGCAGAGATGCAGAGGAGCAACAACAGCAACGAGGGAGTCTTTCACACTGCTGCTGCCGCAACCCCGCATCAGCAACACCGGCACCGGTTGCGCAACTGTTGCGCGGCCTCAGCAACAAGGAATGATCGCCATCATTGCTTGTTGCTGATGCTCGTCAACGGAGGCATATCACAGGTCTTATCTCATTATCTTATCTCACGCGTTGCGGCTGCAGCGAGCATCGAACTCCACCCCCTTTTCGTTGCTCGCTGCTGCAACAGCAGCAACGGCAGTGTGAAAGCCGCTTAAGAGGCGAGGGAATCATGAGAATCCCACCGTGCTCAGCCATTGCAATGGTAGCTAGCATCCATAGTAAAGGTTAATGGCCAACAGTAAGACCGGTCTCTCACTGGGAGTGACACAATGAAATAAACGTCCGTGTTTGATATCCAGCGGCTAAATAAAAAAGCAGAGCAGCGGCGGTGAGGTTCACTCTAACACATCAAGTCTCCATGGTCAGTTCAACCTCCGGTTTCCGTAGCGGCTCGTTCTGCTAAGCGCTTCATTTCAGACTGGCACAACTATGTCTTCGTGCTCCATTAACTGGATCTCAAACTCCAAAGACCCAAGGTGACGTGGGACCAAGTATCCATTGGGATGCCTTCAACTATCAAAAGGTTTTAGGTACATTGAAGGGCGAGGGAAGCGGAAAAGTCGAACCTTCAAGGTTATTCCTCTACCGACTGAGATGGATCGCAGCACTGTTCAGGGTCGAAGCCAGTGGAAGGACGTTGGGAAGGTACAGCTGAAACGAGATGTAGCGGTACTTCCCCAAACGGCTCCCTTCCAGAACCAGCAAATTCGTCGGATGTTCATCTCCGGAGGAGTGTCAATGTTCGCCGAGACCATGCGTCCCTGCCTAGAAAAGCATCACGGACGGGTGCTGTCGTCGTTCTCCGAAGTCGTGAACAAAAGCATTCCCTTCTGGGATAAGGTGGGTCTGGTGAAAGGCCCATCGCAAGGCGGCTCGGAGGGATCACCATGCAGGACAGCCTCTACGACGCTCCGTGCTGCACGAGATTGAAATTTTGCGCAGCAATGGCGTGCTGTAGTGGGCTAGGCCACTTCACTCGTGATGTTGTGATGTTCATCTGCCTTCTTACCAAGCTGGATAACCAATTAACACAAGGTAACACTTCCCCTCCCCCATCTCACGAGCGCGCCCAAGTCGGGTCCCTGAGAAAAAATATGTATAGGGATAACACAAAATATCTACAAGCGCTGCCAGCTGTTTTTAGCTGGCTCAAGCGTCAGTGTTCGAAACAATACGTCATTATGCGCTTGCTGCCACTGGACAAAATTTCTCCGAGTCGGATGAGTGTAGAAAGCGTCCTGAGAACAGAAGAGTTGCTGAATACAAATCCAATAATCGTGGATGGAATAATTCAGCGTCAAGATGAGTAGACAACGCAAATTGAGTTAGCAAGGGAGCACCTAGACTCCAAATCTGATGGGGAGGAGTGTTGTCAAACAATTCCATCTCATCTACTCCACTCCCCTAGTGCGAGTGCTTCTCAGCCTACCGGGTACTATCAGAAACCACTTTCGATATCAGTATAAATCGAAAAGTCAACTTCTTGGGCGGTCACCCATTGATAACGGTGCAAGTGGGACAAAATATTGTAGATGATTAGACTCTTGAACAGAGTACGACGTCAAGTATGGGTGGCTCCTACGTATGCAATACCTGCCCACATTCGTTGACAGACATACGAATCACGTATTTCAGAAAACTAGGCTCTATGCGGGGGGGGGGGGGGTGAAGAGGTTTCCTAGGCATGGATTTCTTCCATGCACAGCTCATGGAACGAGAGCTGTTGCACATTCCTCGGCGCGGCGCACCCTGCTTTGGATGTCGTTGGAATATAAAAGTTTAGTAGAAAAAGCGCGCAATGCTCACCTCAGGGGAGGGAGTGAGAGAGAAGTCACATTTTGTATAATAAGTGACCAGACGTTCTGGTTTGAGGGGGGAGGGACTTCAACCCCAAACATCGGAGGCATATCGTCTGACTACGAACGCTCGCGGCGCAACGTCTTCGTCGGGTCTTTTAAATTCGGTCCGGAGGCGTGTTTACCCCTAGTGGACCCCTCTTATTCAAGGTCCTAATTACAGCCACCTTTATTACTTTTCCTCAAATGCACATGGCGCGATGCTGGCGACAGGTCTTCTGAACCCGGACGGTTGTGGCACGAAGTTTGGGACACGTGTTCTGAAAGCACGTCAACGTGGGAGCACCCAGCGTGAGCCTACCCTTCGCGGAGCAGTCGGACAGATTGCTGAGAAATGCTGTTCTTATACTATGCGTTTGATACGAAAAAACTTGATAATATAGCGCTAGGACACGAGAAAGACGGAAGACAGATAGAGGGCGAAGACATTTAATTGCCGACAACGATAGCAGAGAACATTGTTCAGCCCGACGCTCTTGCTTTTTCCAGAGCCATGAAAGGTCGTACGAAATTTGAGAAAATACATGCACCATACTATTTACTTCCTACTTCGGGAACTATATGTAGTAGATCGGGTTCACATGAGATTTCAACGGAAGCCAAAAAGTGAGGCAAACATGATACACTTCTAGTAACGAAAACAAACAAACAGTGTTTCAACGGTGCTTCGCTGACGTGGATAATTGCACAGAATTTGGCTAGGGAAGGAACTCAAGCATGCGCCTTTGTTAAGCTCGGCCAAATCCCAGAGCTCCCTCTCGTGAAGAGCGTAAGGGATATCGGAAGCGGATCTAAACACGGTCGAGATGGAGAGATAAGACTGCATTCAGATGTGGTGTACGAAACAGCGTACAAGTGTGCTCGTCTGCTGGGGAAGATACAACCACAACGCGAACCACAGTACGCGGTTTTGCGGGGAATTACTAAGACTGCTGCAACCAAATCGGAATAGGTGCGTGGCATAAGGGGCGCACTTGCGCAGCACTCGTGTTCTGCGTCGGCCTTCACGTGGAGATTCGATCGATGCGCATTGGTCTCTTGTACGCCCGCGGTGGCGCCACTGCCAGGCGGATCGTGGCGCTGTGGGTGTGACGTTGATTCATGCGGGAGAGGTCGGGGTTCGGTTCTTCTGCGTTGCGAGCCTTTTGCATTTTAACTGACTGGTTGGGATTTGAGAGGTCTCTGACGTCTACATAATTCGCAGGAGTTTTCTGCGCATTCTCCAGCTGTATGCGCTCTTCGAGCGCCGAACCCAGCTGCGGACTCCCTGAGGGACGAAAGCAATTTCCACATGAGCAGCTTGGATGGATCACACCCCGAAGTCTCTTCCCTAGCCTGGTTCTGCGCTCGAACAGCGCATTGCCGAGCTGCGCACTTCCCAGCTAAGCAGTTTTAGTGCGCTCAAAGTCATCAAATAGAGATATGCGTGCCCTAGTGTTGAGCGCTCGCGCGAGGGAAACCATGCTCCAATCCAAGTTTCGCACCCGATTTGGTTTCAGGGACCATAGGTCCATTTGCTTTTGCATTCAAAAAGCGGGTTGAACACCAAAACTACACTAGCGAGCTACAGGGTTAAATTTTACCAGGGCACCAAGACATCATAAGAGAAGTTCATTACCCTGCAGGTGCAAAAATAGAAAAACTAATTACTTGCTTTAGAATTTCTCAGTTGTTCATATTACACAAAGCATTTATTCAGTAAAAAAGGTGACCCCATTAAAGAACGAATGGAATCTGCAAGCAACTACTGCTGTGCTGCCGTTTTCATTCCCGCTGTAGAAGCCTAGTCCTTCGTTCGCAAACAGTGTGTTACTCAGTAAAATGATAAAATGTACCCACAACACGAAGAGCCATAGAAATGTCCATTAATTAAGTTTAGTTAAATTAAAAAGCGAAATTGCGATACATAGTAACATCATGCTTTATACTATTAACTGAAATTGTTCAAGACTGTAGTGTTTGCTATTAGTCTGTTTATGAGCACAGTTAAGGTGCAGTTATGAATAAATAAATAAATAATAAATAAAATCTGTCACGGTCGTTTTCAGCTTGCTGAAATAGATCGTGAAGGATGGGCCGCACGAGCTCGTGTGGAAAAGAAGAGTGATCACTACATTTACATCCGCAAGGTGTGCTCTTCAACACTTGATTGCTCAAAGTTCTTCAGTATTGCTCAACTATAGAGGAACAGAAAGGATAGAGGATAAAGAACCGAGTTAATAAATCCCTTCTGGGATGTGCCATGCATTTTACTTCTACGGAATGCCGTGGAGACCTTTTGAATGCGTATTTGACCTATGCAATGAGTTACGGTGGACAGCCGATGTATAAGCCAGTGTTTTATTCTTCCCAGACAAGTCTGGTACCAATTCACGAGGGATCACGAAGGAAAGCATGGGTTGGATAGGCGGGGAGCACGAGCAAGGAATCTGGAATCGGGCGCATGCGAAAGCCGACGCTTCCTCCGACTCTGCTACCACGTGCCTGTAGAGGCACATGCTTACACATATTCCAGATGTATGTATATGTGCCACATAAAAGTATAAAGCATAACACACTGATGACCATCGGTTGGCCACCGCAGGTCATTGTGTAATTCAAATACGCGTTCAAATTTCCTCTACAGCATAACTAGAAGTAGAATGGACGGCGCATCCCAAAAAGGAATGAAAAGCGCAGAGCTTTATCTTATATCCTTTTATGTGCCCCAAACGGACGCGGTGATCAGCTACTTAGAGGAAGTGCTTCTCTTACCATTGTATAGCTGTTCTTGCTTACAGGCTCGCGAAAAAGGATGCGGAGAACGTGAAGTGTTAAGTCTTCAGTTGAGCGATTGCGAAAGCGATCCGGATGAACTGCCAGGACAGATCTGTGATGTACAATCCGTTGAACGACATATGGTATGTGAAGTTCAGAGTTTTCAAAAGAGGTGCGCCCTTTCATCAAAATAGCCACCTGCGGAGATCCGCTATTAAAGCGCTAAGGATAAAAGGTAAAGGACGGCGATACTCAATTCCTTCTGGGATTCGCCACGCATTCTATAGCACTTATACGAGACGGCGTGGAGGTAATTTGAATGCATATTTGGCCGTTCAATGACCTTCGGTGGCCAGACGATGACTAAATTAGCGCTTGGTTTTTTTCACCTTTTCAGTTCCCTGTTTGAGGAAGGTTCCCTTTTCAGCGCCCTTTATAAAAGATGCAATCAGCACCCAAGTGCGGGACTGTATTCGCAAGGCCGAGCAGAACGACCTCGCAAGGGTCGTTAAGATACTTTCCTCCAACCTCAAGGCACAGCCTGTTAGAAACGGTCTCTATGACAGCGCATGTACTACTCCTTCCTGCATGGTCTGACCGCACGGTATGGAAGGTGACTGTCGAGTCTCGACAGCGGTGTACCTCATAACTTGCAGTCAATGCAGCGAGGAATACATCGGTGAGACGGGCAGCCTCTTTGGGTCAGAGTGCGAGTGAGGAGCACGTGGATGGACTGGACAAGTGCAAGGTCTCCACGCCTTTGGGGGAACACAGACTGCGGAGTTATAGTGGCGCAGTGGTTGGGACAGCGGTGACGATCCTAGCGCGTGAGTCCGATCCACAACGCCTCCAGGGAGAAAACCCTGGAGGCGTTGTGGATTGGGTTCAATAATCCCGCGATCAATAGGAAAAAGGAGCGGGTGGCCGTAACTCAGGAGCTAGCCACATTTGCCGACCTCTGTGGGCTTCACCCGGGAGGGTGCCAGCCTTCGGCTGCTTCCATGAGATCAGTCGGATTGCGTTACTCCCTAATCGTTTCATTCTCTCAATAACTTTCGAGACTCCTGTAACTTGAAATGATGCATGGACAAGTAATTTCTCTTTTTGCCTTTTCCATGCACTGAAGGCGACGGCTACGAAGAAGCGTAAGCCGAATAAAGATTCCATAGCAATCTTGGCTCATTAGGTGGCGATGTCCGTTCCTCCACGTGGTGCCACTGGAAACTACTCGCTCTGCGAGTTAAGCCGAACACGGACACTCGATTGCAGGCGACAGGCCCTTGTGACAGGCCGGCCTACGAAGACCCATGTCACATCACATGGTGTATGACAGTTCAAGTTTCTCGAGATAGTGCTACGGCGTCCGCGGGAGCCGACGCGCACTCGCAGAGCCCGGCGAGTGTGAGAAGTATGCGAGGGTCCCTGATGCGAGGACGGCATCGGGGGGCAACTGAGCTAGTCCGAAAGTCCCGTAACGTAAGCAAGACCCGCGTGGCAACGCTGAATGTGGGTACGTTGACGGGCCGCTCGTGCGAGTTGGTTGAAGCACTGGAGCGTAGAAGAGTTGATTTCTGTGCGGTGCAGGAGACGAGGTGGTCCTGCCGCAAGTCAAGGGACATAGGACGTGGCTTCAAGGCCGTTCTATGTGGAAGTCCCAGGACCACCAGTGGTGTCGGAATAATCGTCTCCGAACGATTTCGTGACTCGATTGTAAGCGTCGAGCGCTTTGACGATCGATTGATGAAGATCGTTGTCGCCGCGAAGGAGCGACTCTATCACTTCTTCTCTGCGTATGCTCCGCAGACTGGCTGCTCGGATCAAGCCAAGGAAGAGTTTTGGAGCCTGCTTGATGAGAAGACAGCAGAGGTACCGTCGAAAGATGTCATCATAGTCGCTGGTGACCTCAACGGGCACGTCGGCGCGACGAAAGACGGGTACGGCTGTCATGGTGGGTTCGGTTACGGATCGCGTAACGCAGATGGTGAGGGTATCCTTGAATATGCGGAATCGCACAACCTCACCATAGTGAACACCGTATTTCGCAAACGCGATTCCCACCTCATCTCGTTCTATAGCGGGAACACCAGGACTCAGATAGACTTTGTCCTTGTGAAGGATCGAGACCGAAGTCTTGTCACAGACGCGAAGGTCGTGCCGTATGAGACGGTCGCCCCACAGCATCGACCGCTGATCTGTACTTTAAAGATCGCCCCTCCGAGGCTGAAGCAGGTCGAGCGATGCGGTGCACCAAGAATCAAGTGGTGGCGAATGAAAGAGAAGGAAGCAGCTGTGATTTCTCACGTGCGGTTACCGACAGTGACAACTGTCGACGAAACTTGGGAGAAGGCCACCGACGCGATTCGTCACGCTGCACGGTCGGAGCTCGGCATCACGAAGCCTGGACGACGGAAGGTCGACAAGCAGGCCTGGCTGTGGTCAGATGACGTGAAAGCCAAAGTTCGAGAGAAGAAGACGCTATATCACGTGTTTCTCGGCGAAAAGACAGCCGATAACTGGCGGAAGTACCAAGAAGCGAAGAAAGCTGCAAAGAAGGCCGTGGCTGTTACAAAAGCCACTCATTATGGAGATGTCAACGAGAAGCTCGAGTCGCGCGATGGTGAGCGGTATCTGTACCGACTCGCAAAGAATCGCCATCGCCAGACCGAGGACATCGAGAAGTTCTTCGGCATCAATGATGAGAACGGCCGTCTTCTTATGGACCGCAAGAAGGCATTGAAGCGATGGCGCGATTACTTTGAGGAAATCTCTACAGTAGAATTTCCTCATCCAGCCATCCCCTCAACAGCTCCAACCCACGGTCCCGTTCAGAAGATCACCGTGGAGGAGATTGAAGCGGCTTTGAAGAAGATGAGGCCAGGCAAAGCGACTGGGCCCGACGACGTGGCAGCAGAACTGTGGAAGTCGAAGTTTTGGTACCCTGCTGAGTGGTTGGCGAAGTTCTTTAATCAGGTTGTGGCGGAGAAAAAAGTGCCTGAGAGTTGGCGCCAAAGTACGACGATTCCGATTTGGAAGAAGAAGGGCAGTCCTGCAGACTGCTCCAATTACCGTCCGATTCGCTTGCTTTCGCACAGCATGAAGATCTTTGAGCGAGTTGTCGATGGACGAATTCGGGACATCGTCCAGCTTTCCAGCAATCAGTGCGGCTTCGTGGCTGGCTGTGGCACCATTGATGCCATACACGCCGCCCGCCTCCTGATAGAGAAGCATCGCGAGAAACAGAAGGCAGTGCATATCGCCTTCCTCGACTTGGAGAAGGCCTTTGACCGCGTACCGCGTGAAGTGATATGGTACGCCTTGCGACATCATGGAGTTCCCGAAGAGCTCATAGAGTGGGTGCGAATTCTCTACTCCTGTCCAAAGAGTCGAGTTCAAGCTGCAGCTGGAACCTCGATGGAGTTCCCCATCTCTGTCGGGGTACACCAGGGTTCTGCGCTTTCCCCACTCCTCTTTGTTGTCGTCATGGATGCCATCACACGAGATCTTCAGAAGCCCGTCCCTTGGACGTTGCTTTATGCCGATGACGTGATGCTCGCTAGCGAAGATAAAGGTGAACTCGAGCGAGAGGTGCAAGCTTGGTGTGATCGCTTGGAGCGGTTTGGACTCAGATTGAACGTGAAGAAGACCGAGTATTTAACGACGGACGTTACCGAGTCCAGCTCCATCAAGGTTAACGGCATCGAGCTTCCACGCACTGCGGTCTTTAAGTACCTGGGATCAGCAGTCGCGTCTGACGGCAAACTGATGGTCGAAGTGAATTCACGCGTGAGTGCAGCTTGGTCCAAGTGGCGCTCGTTGACTGGGGTGCTCTGCGATAGGAAGATACCGGAGCGCTTTAAGTCAAAGATCTACAGGGCAGTCATCCGGCCAGTAGCGATGTACGGCGCTGAGTGTTGGCCTGCGACCAAGGAAGTTGAAGCGCGCCTCAGCGTCATGGAGACGAAGATGCTGCGCTGGACGGCAGGAGTCACGCGCATGGACCGCATCCGAAACGATGCTATTCGGCAGAAGTTCGGTGTCGCGCCGATAACTGACAAGATGCGCGAAGCTCGCTTACGATGGTACGGCCACGTTCTGCGTGGAAAGGAAGATAGCGTCCGCAAGATAGGCCTTAAGTTCGAGGTGGTAGGAAAGCGGCCTAGAGGGCGCCCGAAGCAGCGCTGGGTTGATACGTTACATACGGACTTGAAAGCGGCTGGCGTCCACCCTGATTTAACGCAGGATCGGGAAAGGTGGCGTCATGACACCAGAATAGCGGACCCCGCTACGAAGCGGGACAGACGCTGAAGAAGAAGAAGAAGCAATCTTGGCTCATTAGCTTCACAACACCCTACACCTCAGTGCTACTGCGTTTGCGTTTGTATTCTTTTCGTTTTTCACCTAGCTTGTTACAGATATCTGCTGCGACTACTATGTTTTAGTTACTCAAGTTTGAGGCCAGCCAACAACACCGAAACTTTAGCCGCAATAAATGTCTGCAACGATCTTAGCTGAGCTAAACAACCACCTCATGCAGGTACTAACTATGTCAAGTCTGTTAAGAATCATGGAGAGTCGAAAGACAATTTTAACGGGCGCTGGTACGCTCGAGAATGAAGCCGAATTCGAACACAAGCACCGCCACTCATTTGGCTCCTGGATCGACTTCGACCGTAGGATCGTGAAGGACATCCCCGTCGTTGCTTTTTTGTTGACAGTAGTGCATCTGTCCCGAGAACTTCGATCTCTCGCAGGATGGGCTCGTTGTGCCCCTACTGTTGGTATTCTGACAAGGGTATCTCGCTTGCTTAGTAGGTCATTGTAATGCTGAAGGAGACCATTCTTAAAACCAAAAGCTTTGAAAATATAACAGCGTTGTCATGTCATTGCATCCTCGCAACAGATTCGAAATGACAGGAAATGCTGGAGCGCAACGAACCACAAGAAAGCACTCCGCCCTCCACTTGTCGGACGGCCGCTCTGACGGAAGAGACCCCTGCTGTCGTGCAGAAGGAAACCACCCAACCAGTTCGAGACGAAGGATTCGTACGCGTTCGCATGGCCGTGCCGCCTCAATCCGCTCATCGAGCCGGTAAGCCTTAGCTTTAGGATAGCTAGGTGCACCTGAATGAGTGTTGACTTCCAGATGTGCTCTACAACTGGACTCCAGCTGACCGCAGTCTGCGATTTGAAAAAGAGGCGACATGGCGACCAAGTGCGTGTATTCGCAGGCCTCATTCATGCCACTGAGATAATGTTGTGCATTTCAGGAACAGTTTCTGCTGATCAAACCCGCCGTTTCAATCGCTGCACCGGAGGTACGATCCGCTTACTAAGGGATCTCGCTATGTTCATGGAGATAGGTAAACGATCAACGTGAAGCAAAAAGCATCACGTTGACATCACCGTCTGGAACCAGTAGTCGATAACACGGGAGTACACGCAGACTAGAATACGAGAATATGCTGAAACCCTACCCTCTTGTGCGGGCTGAATAACTATCCGCTCATTCGTGTAACTTCTAATGGACGAGAAGGAGAAGCGATTCGATCAACGTGAGAGTTTTTTGTTGCAGGATTCCGTGATGCGGCTCTAATTCAAGGAAGTCAGTGGTGACAGCTGACTTCTGCCTCCCACAACAATTGCAAAATATGGACGAGAGAAACTCGAAAGCTCTTGAACACTTAAACAATAAATGTTTAAGAGTCGCTGTAGACTTTGCACGAAGTAGATGCTAATCGACAGGGATCAGATCGATAGATTGTACAAGTGTGGATTATATATATGCGTCCGAAATTTACTGAACCACTGGCGTACAGTGCTTTCTCCACATTGTTAGGCCCCCACACTAGAGTGACTTGTCGAGCTGTCTCGGCTGCGGATTGTCCCAACTTGAAGCTAGAATAAAATATCGTTTGCAATTGCTCCTTCTACATAATTCAATAAACCCTTCATAAACAGAAATACAAAGCAACGTTGAAACAGATTGTTAAGCCGGATAGAGCAAAAAACTGCACAGGGAGAGGCATTAATGTGCAATGCAAGTTGAATATCCTATCCTACTATATATAAGCAAGAACGGTCATTTGTCTGTGGGTGAGTGCGTGGGTGTGTGTGGGTGTGTGTGTTTGCACAGAAGTGCTGAAGGAGTGTGTTGGGAGGAAGTATGGGGAAGGGGGGGGGGGGAGGGTTGTAGTTGTCACCAGTTGTCAACTGTTGTAGTTGTCGACAGACGTCCATGTTCAGATGACATGTCACCAATGTCGCGCAAAGGGCGTTCAGGTTGAGAGGAGGTGTCACGGATGTCGCGCAAGGGGTGTTCGGACTCAGACAACGCGTCACTGATATCGCGCAAAGCACGTCCGACTTGAGAAGACATCTTACCGACGTCGTTCAACAGGCGTGCGGGTTCGGAAGTGTCACCGATCTCGCGTGAGGATTCCGGATTCAAACGACGTGTTACCGGTGAAGGTGGGATCAGTAATCGGGGACCGGTGAAGGATGGGGTTCCAGTAAGGGGGACCGGTAAAGGATTGACCAATAAAGAAGGGACCAGTGATGGTGGGACCGTTGAGGAAGGGACCAGTAATGGGATCCGTGAAGGGGGGGGGGGGAGTGGTTCATTGAAGGGTGGACCGGTGAAGGAGGGGGTTCCAGTAAGGGGGGCCGGCAATGAGTTTACCAATAAAGGAGGGACCAGTGAAGGTTGGACCAGCAATGGGGACCGGTAAGGGGGATCCAGTAAAGGGGTACCGGTGAAAGAGAGAATTTTATTTATTTATTTGTTGACGGGGCGCGTGTGGCGCAGTCGGAGGAGGCGCGACTGTCGCGTGCACCCGTTACCAGGTTCCTGGTTCGGATTTCCCGCCCAGGCCAACCAAGCCTTCCATCCCTCCGGGGTCGGTGAATTGGTACCAGACTTGTCTGGGAAGGATAAAGCGCTGACTTGTTCATCGGCTGGCCACCGCAAGTCATTGTATGGCCAAATACGCATTCATGTCGCCTCCACGACATCTCGTAGAAGTAGAATGCGCTGGCGCATCCCAGAAGGGATTGAGTAACGCCGTCCTTTATCCTTTATCCTTTATTTGTTGACGCATATACACATGTTACATGCGCAGTTGATGTAAAACAAGGTGTCACATGAAACCTGAGACATGCTGCACATGCAGCTACCAGTCGCACTACCGTAACCATAATGATATGAACTCAAGTCAAAGTGAAGAAAGACTAATGGAATAGATCTAAAATGTAATTTAGAAAAACAAACGAACAAGACCATTAGAGTCTAGAAAGAAAAAAAACATGCGAAAAAAAAACACTTATAAAATAACAGAGAAATGTGGATTGCCGAAACACAAGGTTAACAACGTACTATGACTTCATCGGGAAAGCAACAGGTAGAATAATTTAACTAGATAGTGTTGCTCGGTCAACCAGTTTCTTAAACGATGACTGATTCAAAAATAGTCTGTTCGGATTCACACGATTTCACTGATGTCGCGTAAAGCACGTTCGGGTTGAGAACACATGCCACCGACGTTGTTTAACAGGCGTAGCGTGCGAGTTCCGAAGAGGTGTCACCGATGTCGCGCCAGGGTTCCGGATTCAGACGACGTGTTACCATTAAAGGTGGGACCAGTAATGGGGGCCGGTGAAGGAGGGGGTTCCAGTAAGGGGGGCCGGCAATGAGTTTACCAATAAAGGAGGGACCAGTGAAGGTTGGACCAGCAATGGGGACCGGTAAGGGGGATCCAGTAAAGGGGTACCGGTGAATGTTGACCAGTGAAGAGGAGACCAGGTGAAGGGGGACCGGTGAGGTAAGTACCAGTAATGGGGACCGGTGAATAGGGGGAAGGGGTCCAGTGAAGGGGGGGGGGAGGGGGAACGGAAAAGGGTTGACGAATAAAAGGGGGACCAGTGAGGGTGAGCCAAATAATGGGGATAGGTGAAGGATAGGATGACAAGCGAAGAGGGGACCAGCAAAGGGAGGTCCAGTGAAGGTGGGAGCAATAGTAGGGACCGACGAAGGGGGAGATGGACCAGTGAAGGGTAAACCGGAAAAGCGCTGACAATAAAGGGGAACCAGTGGAAAGGGACCAGTTAAGGGAGGTCCAGTGAAGGTGATGGACCTGTTTTGCCCTATTCAGCTATACCATTCTATATAGCAAAGCCCGTTAGCGGCCGGCAGGCCGCTGACGTATGGTTGGGGCTTCGCCCCAAACCCTGAATGTGCTTAGCGACTTTAAGCACAAACTACCACCTCTATATGTGAAAGATGTTGCTCGTAGTCTGGTTCTAGAACGAGGAAGAGGTAACTTTCAGGTTTCTCTCGTGTGAGAGATTTTTTCGATTTAGAGAATTTACAAGGCCCAGAAGCAGGAGTGAAATGTGGCAGTTTATGTACAAGACACATATCGAATACTTGGCGACGAGATTCCAGCTTCGGTATACAAGACATGTGATTATAAATGAAGCTTTTGGTATTGGACGGTGATGTACTGAAGTTATGAGAGTGATGATCCCCAGCACAATTCCCAACCGTTCCAAAGTAAAATGGTCGCGCTAGTCTATTCTAGAGAATGTCGAAGAGACTCGAAAACGTATTTAAACTATAGAACTGTAAAATAGCAGGCCCTCGCCGGAGGAAGAATGAGTCAATGGTTCATCGTTACCAGAAAAACCTGGTATTTATCGACCTTGTATGGAAAGAGGTTGGCTGGCTTGGCGAACTGTCGAGCCATGGCAAACTATTCATTGGATCCTCGAGTCGAGAGCAGACGTCAGCCGGCGCCTCCTCAGACTGCGCTACCTCACACATTAACAGATTCGTGATAAATCTTAATGAATTTAACAATAGGAGTACGTCGCAGATGAACATCCTCCGTATGAAACCATTAAATTCTGCACTAAAATTTTCAAACCAGCTAATGTTCGAGCGCTTCCTATAGGTAATCATAAAGTAAAAAAAATTAGAAGTGTAGCAGAAGATTACTCTGTAGGATGAAATGATGTTTGGGCGAATGGCCTTGTGAACATTTCAAACTTTTCCAGGTTCCGAAAAAGGCAAAGCTGCCGAAACGCCAGCCGAATAAGGTTGTCAATAATCTTGGTCGATAGCTTATCAAGAACATATTCTACTATTCGTTGTCAATATAGCAACTGCTCAATGATTTACTGATTAGTGTCTTGACCCTTCGAACTACCGAAGTGTGTTTCTCAAATGAGACGTCCGTTTTTGAAAATTCCGCCGATTTCGGTAGGTTATTTCCCGTTTGATAGTTGTCGGGTCAGAATCACCGATCACCCTCAGTTATCGGTATGGGTGGTCTCCTGGCGTAATCGTCCAAATGTACTTCGGCATCGTGTTCGACATCCCGAATGAGCCCTCGTCCCTATACGAAGTTTGAGCAAAATCGGTGATTCTGAGCCGACCATCCTTAGTTATCCAGCAGAAAATCTAAAATCTAAAGAAATCAGCGGAATTTTCAAAAACGAACGTCGGATTCATAATCAGCGCCCTAAGTAACCCCTACACGATGTTGGACGAAGTTTGGACAAGGAAATTTGGTCAATTTCGAAAATATCGATTTTCGATGGCGTCATCGTCCGCGCAGGCACAGCCTAGAGCGCCCCGTCCTCGATGGGAAATTGCCAAAAAATCGATTTTTCTAAAATTGGTCGAAATTGATACCGTTCGATAGAGCTGAGCAGAACTGTGGCATTGAGGGTATCGAACACGCAAATATGGGCGAGTAAGGGCGCAGGAAACTTCAACCGCTAAGTCCCTAAAATGGCAGCTGGGGCTAAGGCAGTTTAATCAGCTAAGGAATTGTCAAAACATCTTCTTAAAGAACCTTAAGTGTTCTGCTCGCTGGCGCATTTGTAGGCCGATAGCTCTCCTCGTCTTCTCGCAGGTTTTGCAAGAAATCGTGCCACACAAGGTTAACCTGCATTTTCGCACCGCTGTAACTTTGTGCAATCATAAGCTACGTCGCTGAGCTTCAGCAAACTTCTTGAACTTTTTACTGCCTACAAAACCCACAAGCTGCAACTGGAAAGGTCCACAAATGACAGAGTTACCGCGCTCAGAACACGCCCGCGCGTGCAATTTAGCACATGTTCTCCTCGGTTCTCCTCGCTCTCCTCGCTCTTACTCGTCCAGATTACAGTTTTCCCTACTCTCAATAGCACCACTCAATTTAGCATGAAAAGCTCTATCGAATGGCATCAGCCTTGGCGCAATTCGAAGATATTGATTCTCAATGACCTCAACGTCCGTCTGCCGTGGCCTCTATGAGAAACTGTCAAAAAATCGATATTTCTGAAAATGGTCGATATTGACATCATTCGATAGAGATTTTCAAGCTGAACAGAATGATGTCACTGCGAGTGTCGGAAACGCAAATATGGGCGAGTAATGGCGGAAGAAACTCTAACCGCTATCTTCCGCCGTATTGAACTGGTAGCTGTACCTGAGGCTAAGGCAGTTTAGGAAGCTGATGAGTTTTAAGCACGTCATCGTAAAACATCCTAAGCGATCTGTTCGCGTACGCATTTTAAGGCAGTTTGCTCGCCGCGTCTTCCTGCAGTGGTTCACTGAATTTGGAAAAAAATTTGTCGCACAAGTCTCACCTGCATTTTCGCGCCCCTGTAACATTGCCTCTTCCTAAGCTACACCATTCTACCTTAGTGTGCTACTAGATCGTTTTACTGCCTACAAGATCCACGAATTGCAGCCGAAACGATTCGTACTTTAAAGAGTTATTGCGTTCTGAACACGCCCGCGCGTGCAATTTGCGAGCGGTCGTTCCACTCGATTGAAAGGTTCGATTCTATATGCATTGTTCACGGCGCACTCTGAAGGGTAGCCGAACAGTTGAAACAGTAAGGAAGACAGTTATAGATCTGTTGTGCAAAGATTGATGTCGAACCTTTATCGGAGTCTTAAAGCAATTCCTGAGTAGGGCGGCTTGAAAAACGCTCAGTCTACAAGCTGTCCCCCTCTCGATTTAAAGATTCGATTCTATATGCATTCGATGTAATTGGCACAATTGAGACTCCAGAATTCTTTATCGGCGAGCTTTCGCTGCTTAACAGCTTCCTCAGGCCTTTAATAACATTACACATAGTGATACCATCATCAAACTATACAATAGTAATAATGGTAAAACTAACCAAGCGAGGTTAGTTTTACCATTATTACTATTGTATACACAGAGCCTTACCACAGTGATGCTCCTTACAAATAAAGTTAATGTAAACAACGTTGCCACTGATCTTTTTAATCACTACATGATAAGCCTCAGCGCCTCGGTCTGCTCATCCCTATTGTTGATCTCGGGGTTTAGCTTCTTTATTGCAAAAGCTTCGAGCAGCTTCCTTTCTAGCGGGGTTATAGGATAAGAGACCACGAACGAAGAAAGCTACAAGGGAAACTCGCATATTTATGTTCCCGTGCGTCGTCTCAAAATCAGCACTTTATCAAGCCAAATGCGACACCACCTAAGCGTTGCACAATTATTGGTACGGATAAAGTTGGCGAGGAAATGAAAGCTGCACTCAATTTGGGACCATCATTTGCTGTTGCCATTGCTGTGAATCAAGAGGTCATGGATTCAGTAATGTGCGGCTTCTACAAGTTTGCCCATCAAATTCGTTGGCGAGAAAATTCGCATCCAACTGTTTTGGATAGAATGTCATCTTTCATCGCGTCGATACCGTTTCCGCAAACGTCGGTGTTAGCGCCGAAATCAACACGTACACTGAAACCTGCGCTGACGACACTTCAACTGAATTTGATGAGATCGTACTCCGTCAAAATTTGAAGAGAATCTGACTGAAACTGAAAGGTGCGGCTTGAAAAAGCTGCTTGCGTTACGAAAGGAGCTTCGGTTCAGTGTTAGCGACAAAGGTGGCGACTTCGTTGTGATGACACAAACAATGGACAAAGATCTTGCACATCGATGTCTTTCCGATGAAGCAACTTATGGAAGATCCTCTTCGCGTGATTTTGAGAAAATATGCGAAAAATTGCGGAACACCATTAAACGAACGCTGGGCAGAGTAATGAACACGAAAACAGTTAAACGTTTCAGTCTGGAACGTCCGGTTGTACCAACGTATTACGCGCTGGTCAAAACACACAAAATACCAGAAGGAATTGATCTGCGTCACGTTACTTTGGAAGCAATCAGAACACGACCAATCTTTCCACGTGTGAAGGACCATTAGATAGGATTAGCTGGTTTCTCGTGAAGCTACTTTCACCGCTGCTACATCACGTAGCTGCACACATAGTCAATGTGGAAGAGTTTATTACAGCCCTAAACAGGTGCGAGATTCCGAGTGATGCATGCTACGCAAGCTTGCCGTTTCTTTGTACACCAATGTTAAAAACACTGAGACCATTAATGCTGTGTTAGAACTTCTTTGTCGACATCATGAAGAAATTCACAATTTCGGAATGACTGAGGAAGACATACAGGCACTGCTCGAGACTACTCTGGAGTGCAACATCTTCCAGTTCGACGGTGTATTCTATGCACAGAAACGCGGCCTTGCTATGGGCTTGAGGATTGCTCCATTGTTAGCTGTCGTCTATTTGGACCGTACCGAGAGAAGGTCACTGAGGCAAGGAATTGTATTCTACAAGCGTTACATAGACGATGTTTTCGTTATTGGCTCCACCGTTCTTGACCTGGATACGACACTTGATAATCTCAACTCCTGCGACCCTAATATCCAGTTCACGGTGGAGTCTCCCGATGAAAACGGATTCCTCCCGTTCTTTAATACCAAGGTTCGCATCTTCCACGGCCCCAAGGAATTCGTTTGGTACAAGAAACCTGCTTTCCAGAGTGTTTTGCTCCACTCCCGAAGTGCACATCCCTTGTACATGAAAGTGAATGTGATAAGAAACCTTATCGCCACGAAGGATAAAACGTGTACTGAAGAATCAATGGAAGCAAAGGCGAACATTTCGAGAATACTGAAAAATGGCTACACCACAGCAGAAGCCAGGTCTTGGCGGCCACATTTCACCCCAGGGGCGTACCGTTGGTCTTACCGTATGTTAACGAGCGAATTGCCACGGACGTCAACCGAGTTGTGAAGGCGTCAGGACTTCCAGTTAAACTCGTTTTTCGACCACCGCCAAATCTGAAGAGCCTGCTTACTGCATCAAGAATCTATGAAGAGAAATGTGGCCGAAACAACTGCCCGTATTGTACGACCAATAAAATCTGTAAATTACATGGCACTGTGTATCAGGTCACATGCGAAGGCTGTGGTCAGAAATATATAGGAGAAACGATGCGGCCGCTTTACAGACGTCTGGACGAGCATGTGCGAGCGTTGCGAAACCCCGCTTCTTACCCTACGAACAGCTTTTCGCGACACCGCACCTACACTCATGAGGCTCCTCCTGCAATCAAGGTTAAGGTATTGCACCGCTCACTGATAACCCCGCTAGAAAGAAAGCTACTCGAAGCCCTTGCAATAAAGAGGCTAAACCCCGAAATCAACAATAGGGATGAGCAGGCCGAGGCGCTGAGGCTTATCATGTAGTGATTAAGAAGATCAGTGGCAACATTGTTTACAGTAACTTTATTTGTAAGGAGCATCACTGTGGTGAGGCTCTGTTAGCGAGGCCTGCTTAGTTAGTCTTACCATTATTACTGTTGTATAGTTTGATGATGGTATCACTATGTGCAATGTTATTAAAGGCCTGAGGAAGCTGTTAAGCAGCGAAAGCTCGCCGATAAAGAATTCTGGAGTCTCAATTGTGCCAAAACATCGAATTATATATGAGGCTCAGGGATAGCTCCATTCTACACTATATGCATTGTTCACGACGCACTCCAAATGCAAGCTGGACAGTCTTAGAGCAATTTCTGAGTAGGACGGCAGGAAGTTTCTGACCGAACTCCCCTAACGCTCACTTTACAAGCTGTCCCTTCCTCTCGATTGAACGATTAGATTCTATATGTATTGTACACGGCGCAAGGCAAAGTTTTTCAGGGACAGATTGGAGCTAGTCCTGAGTGGTGCTGCTGAAAAATTGTGATAAAATTCTCAAAACGGTTCGAAATAGTCTTGAAGACTTCGCATTACCCAGTAAGAGAAGGTAGAAGCGCAGTGGACATGGTTTGCCCTCTCAATTGGGGTGTAGGTTCGGTTCTGTGTGCATTGTGCATTGCGCACTCTCGGGGCATTCCTGGATGACAGAGCACTGGCGACGTACGCCATCCTTGAGATACTCCGAAAGCACGCATATCCTGGGAAATAAGCTGCTCTAATCGCCCGTCCAGTCAATTTTGGACCACCCACGGCGAAAATATGGGTGTTGAGGTAAAGTTTGACACATATTTGTGTAGATCTCGAGGAGGCGAATCGAATGGTTCCAACATTTTTCGAAAAACCGAAAACTGAATAGGTTATGATCGAGCGAGGATTCAGGACGGATTTTTCCATCGCAATCCGTAGTTTTGACTGTACGTCGTGAGCGGTGTTTATGATAATGAGTTAGATACGGTAAAACCATTGCAACTAGTCGGTCATCATTCGCGCGGGAATGAAGGCAAACGACGAGGGACCAACTGCGATTAGAGGGTGAAAAAAATCGATGAGAAAAAAAGTTAATCGAGTGTCGGCAATTTGCATACCAATAGATAGAGCTCAAGCTTCTGAGCTCAGCTATGTTGCTTTTCTCGGAAATATTCAATTTTTAAAGAAGTTATTAAAAAAGGCCGCTTTAGAATGATCCAAAGCGGCCTATGTAAACCTGCGCGGTCTTTCCTGTCAATGACCAAAATACATGTCCGGTTCTGTAGATGCATGCCTGACAGTGGAGAGGCAGGAATTGACACGTACTCTAAAGGTGCGATCACAAAGAAAGGATTGTAGCCAGGCCACTATCCGTGGATGGATACCGATTTCTTTCAACCAATGTACATATTAGTCTGGTATGCGAAATTCTATTGAAAGCTTTTGAAAAGCCGAGATATGTTATATCTACACGATTCCCTACTTCTAGGGACAGAGTTCATCCGTTCAAGGCCTGCAGCATAGCAGTTACCTTCGATCTTCGTTTCTGGAAACCATGTTGATATGGAGACAGAATAAAATGTTCTCAAAGAGGACTTTCTATTTCCTTCGTGAAGATCTTTTCGAACATCCTTGCAAGGATTGAAGTTAAACTAATAAGCCCGTAGTTGTGAGGAAAGCTAGCTGGTTTTTTTGGTACCGGAATGATGAAAGCAGTTCTTCACCTAGAAAGAACTTCAGCTCTGGTGAAGCTTAAGTTATAGATATATTCCGGTGGTCTTGCAAGAACTGGGGCCAATTCCTTCAGAAACAGCAAAAGTATTCTGTAAGGAGTAACGCTGTAAGTGTTAGGCCACTTTGATGAGAAAAGAATTTCATCAAACCACACAGAATCATCGACTACAGAATAAACTGGGTGACCAGACAATTGATCTAGACTATCTTGGCTATCAGAGTGCGGGATGTGAGCCAAGCTAGCCTTCGTCGATTAGATATGGCCATTGAACTATGCTTGTCTTGGTGGGTTCCTCGTTAGATGTTATCCATGTGTAATCCCCTTCTAATGTTTTCTAATAGTTTTAGAATTGTGTATCGTAGTAACCTTCTAGTGTGAGCATGATCGATTGTTACTTTGATCCATCATCAAGATATTCTGATCTCCTTTCGGATTTATATGGTGAGCGCGTTTCTTGTGACTTTTACAAATTTTACTATCTGTGACGAAAATTAATTTTTTTTATCCTTTTCGCGTTATTGATTTCATTTCTGCCTACTTTGGTGTCGATCACTCTCTCCTGCCTACAGGTATGAACACATGTTGCAGGGTCAGAATTATTTTCCGCAAAAAAGGTTCGTCTAGGGTGAGGGCATTTGGGATGCTGATCACAAACCTGGAATCCGTTTTTTTGTTCCAGTGGATTACATTAGACTAAGATGAGAGTAGGGTGCGGGTAAGTGAAATGGTGGAGACGAGTTAGCCGCACTCACTCCCTCACTCCATTCGTCTAGGGATGTTATTGGGCGATGATCACAAATTTGGGATACGTTTTTGATTTTTAAAGTTTTTGGTTTTAAAATCTTTTGAGGACTATTTCCAGTTCAAGACACGATCTTGGGAACGAAGTGCGGCCAGATGGAGAAACCCGCTTAAAAACCATCTTTTTCGCAGTGTTCATGTCTACTCTAACCTGTTGTAATCTGCTGTTGTACCGAAAACATATGCCAGATTTGTGACAAGCACTCCAAATAACCCCTTTAACAAAGTTTTAACGAAAGAATTTTTTAGTCTTTGGAGTGTCGAGACTACGAGTGCCTGTATCAGCATTGCCGCCCCTCTCCTTACATCCCCATGTAGTAGGGAAGAGCGGTCAAATGAGGCTACTACGAGACACACCTCCAAAACTAATACAAACCTTTATAAAGGAATCACACATAGATAGAAACAAGCAAAGGCTTCCCCCACAAAACAAGCTTTGTTTAATGACCAGCGGCGTATCTCTAATCGACGAAAGCTAGCTTGGCTCACATCCCGCAAGAGATTAAAAAAAGGTTGAAACGCGAACACTGAATTCTGCCGAAGCCAAAAATCACCACTAGCAATGCACAGACTCCACCTCCGGAAATTTATCAAATCCCGCATTTTAGCGATGATTGAGGCTTTAAATCTTTTGCGGGGTTATTTCTGAGCATGACAAGGCTATTCCAGACGTCAGTTTTGCGTTATCGGCCCCCACTAAAGCGGTACAGTTTTTTTCATTTTTGACCTATCCAGAGGTCCGGAAATTCCGGAAAATTAAATCCGGAAATTTGGAAACCACTATGGTTCTTACCAGGTAACGCCCTACAACCCTATCTAGGTTGCTCTGAGAAACTCCACGGTCACCCCTTTGACCTTCCTCGTTAGAATTGTCGTAGCGCATGCTTAAAGAGAATCTGATGGCAGAATGATCAGAAGAACCTTCAACCTTTACTCGGTTATCAATAGCAGGGTCAGTAGTAAGAACAACGAACACGATGTGACTCATGTGTCTCCCTGCGTACGAGTTGATGAAGACTGTAAGTGGCACAAGACTGAATGAAGGGTTTGGATACAGAAGGGCTGACAGTCGGACCACGGTGGGAAATCCAGCCTATATCTGGGAGATTAAAGACACCAGTAATAACAGTTTCCTGCTCAGAAGAAATAAGGTAGCCGAGCTTTGATCAGACTGTCAGCAGAGGAGGATGGACATGAGGGTGCTTTATAAACAACGACAAAGCGAACAACACTAAGATAAGGAAATAGATCACAACAAAGCAACTCATAGCTATTTGGTACTGATTGTTTGAAAACGACACATAAGAAAAGGTGTTGTTAATTAAAATAGCTACACCATTCCCTTTTTCCGAAGACGGTCACACCTAGTGAGTTCGTACCGAGAAAAAGTCACCTAAAAGCGGCTTGTTTTCAATGGAAGCGTTCAACCACGTTTCCGTTAGAACAATTACATTGAGATTGTATTTTTTCAACAAAAATAAATGAGATAATTTGTTCTTAACTAGTGGTCGAATATTAGAAACAAGGCATTTTAGTCCAGAAACCACTGTCCGACGAACATTAGTCGTTAAATTCATTATCAGACATTAGAGAAATGCTTTGCGTTGAAGAAGGCAGTACAACTTGAAGATCATTACATGACTGCATTGGTCTACTGCCAGGATCATGAACGTTACAATTTTTCGAGTGTAGTATGTTGTAGAGAACCTCACGCTCACGCTTAAGCCTGTCGCTTTCCTCTTTAGGAAATAACGGTCCGATGTGGAGGCCTTTAGCCATAAAAAAGGGAAGGTGTGGTGCTCGACGCAGCATTTGTTTTTCAAAAAACGATGTAGGAAGAACTACTTTTAACAACCTGTAATGGCTCTGGTTGAAACGGTCCATGTGATAGCCACAAACAATGGAACAATCAATTTTCAGAAAATCCATGATCTCACGCAGGCCATTGAAGTCATGTGCAACTTGTACCGTGCCATGTCTGCTTCGATTTCTGGAATTCCGGCGGTAACCAAGGAGCAGCACGCTCAACGTCTTCATACGTCCGTGGGTTGGAGGGATGACAACAGGTGAAACCATTGACGGTGCACGGGGTATGCGTCGGGGTGGTCTTTGAAATCGCGCCTTGCGAAGACCTTAACTATGGGTTTTTGGCACGTAAATGACTTCCTCGTGCAACTCACGATACAATTCGCTGACATGTTTTCCGTCCACGACCAGGGGCCGGATTCATCAAACTTACCGCCTGTAAATCTAACCGCGAATTAACCTTACCACCAATTAACCGAAAACTTGCCGACAAATATGAATCATCAATATCCCGGTAAAACGAGCCCTATCGGTAAATTGACAGGTGAAAACGCAACGGTCGCAATCACATCACTACACAGAACTCCCGTCGATCAATCTCCCATAATCGATGATAAGCGGACCCGAAGAGGTTGCTTATTCGGTTCTCCCTTTCCCCTTCGCTATTCTTTTCTTATCCCACAGCTTCCACTTTTCTCTCTATCATTATTTTTGAGCACCCACAGTATACAATAACGTTAGAACGCCCTCCACTTCCAGCCGACCTAACACACTTTTTTCAGAAAGAGCAATCCATCGCGATCATTGGCCGCTGGATGATATTCAAAAGGAATCGAGGAATGCCCGTAGAACGAATTCGAACTGGAGATTTTAAGCTGACATCGATGAGTAATGGTTTTTGTTTTTCACAATACACATAACGCCACGTAGAAAGACATAGATATAAAGTGTTTAATCAGAAATTAATTAAAACGATCGGGGAGGAGATCATGGGGTCAAGTCAAGCTTATTTTAATCGGACCCTACGGACCGCTTCTTCGATGAAATATAGAGCGCATATTGACTCAGCGGGGTCATCATCTAAGGCATCCCCATACCGCGTGTTGTGTTGCAGGAAATGAAAGAGGTCATGCAACACTAGTGTATCCTACTCATTTAACGAACAGCGTTAAGCTTTTTCCGATGTAATTCGACATTCATGTTCTTCTCATGAAGGCGGATAAAACTGAATACAAGGTGACCCCCGCCCCCAGTAAATTTGTGTCGATTTACCTAAGTGAGATGTTTGGTTGCCAGTTACGATAGATATGAATGAAGAACCTCAACAGTAAATTGAACACACAAATGTGTGCTGAATACTATAAGTTTAAGGATAGAACGCGGTGTGAGACAGCCATTAAGTGGGATGCGCCACGCATCCTACTTATAGGTGGTGCCATCGACGCAATCTGATTGCATGTATAGCCTATTCAATGACTTGCGATGACCAGCCAATTGATCCAAGCGTTTTATTATTTTTTTCGGACAAGTTTGGAGTGAGTTTACCGACCCAATAGTGATGGAAGATGTTCTTGGCTACTGAACGGCGTACCACTAATCGATTCTAGGTTCGATCTTCACTCAGACTGTCACTGGCTGTCAACTAAACTTGTCTAAATTGAACCTAACTCTGTCACATACTTCTCTTTCAAGATGCCGGACAACGACGATCCTAACTATTCGCTACTGCTGTCAGAAGAACATTGGAAACAGAAAAGAGCCGGAGATTAGCAAGCAATTGGTACTTTCTGCTTCCTCATCATTTTGCAATGTATAATTCTCCCGCGGAAAGGTGCTAACAGAAGGATACAGATGCTGGAAATCCTACTCCTCAAATCACAGCAGCCCCGAATGCAACAAACCAGACTTCTCAAAATGTGGACAAAAACACCACATAAGTCTCTGTTTCAAAGGTGGACAATCAGCTATCCATGCACCACCAACTACCAACCAAAGAAACAAGACAGGTTAGAACAATCAAAGACCTGCTCGATTCCAAGGGGAACAAAGAATTTCCCAACCGAGCAAAGCAGATGGAACGCAAGCAATCTGCAGATGTGTTCAAAAAACAATGAGCCAGAGTATAAGAACACATCCACATCGTCGCAGCCCGTCTTAACGTCAGCTGAAGGCAATGTGTGGAATCACAACAGAGAAGAGTACGAGGAAGTCCTCTTCTTCTACGATACGGGCGCCCAAAAAAACTGTAATTGAAGAATCTTTGGCCGACCACGTAGGCGCGCCAAAGCAGACAGCAGAGCTTTGTACTATGTCAGGCATCCGAGGCCATACCGAAACCTTCAAAAGCCACATAGTTCGTCTCTAATTGAGTACAGTTTACGGCTCGAACTGGAAATACAATCCAAGCCTATCATCACAAATGGGTTTCCAGGCGTTAATCTAAGTCCCATTGACGTGGCCTTCTTAAAGAAAAACAGGATTTGCCTGGTCAACTCAAAGAACACCAAAAACCACACATTATTGTGGGACTGGACCACTATCACGACCTCGTCACTGGTCCAATAAATGCCATTAAGACTCCTACCGGCCTACGCCTCGCCAAAACTGTCTTCGGACCAACTATATACGGCAAAGGGTCGGTCCCAGGAGAGAATTCTTCGAACATCCTCTACGGTATGACTGCAGTGAGTGAGTCTGATAAAAAAGAAATCCTTCAAAAAATGTTTGAATTGAAAGGACTAGGAATTTCCAAAGACGACTACCAGTCGGACGAAAAAGTCTACAGATATCTAGAACAATACTCGAAAGAAAAATCTTTCGAAGGCGATCACATAACGGCCTTTTTTTCCGCTCAAGGATAACATCACAGAGCTAAAGGACAACTACCACATAGCGATCCGTCGGCTAAAATCGCTTCAAATGACGTTAAGAAATAACGAAGAACAATGTCGCTGGTACTGTAAAATCATCAACAAATACCAGCAAGAAGGCACGGTAGAGGCCTTCAGGTCTTCTGAAGAGCACGCAATAGGCGAATACTATATGCTGCATTCCGGCGTATGGAAACCTTCAAAGAACGTATCTTGAAAATGGTCTTCGACGAATCCTCTAAGAGAAAGGGAAAGCTCTCTTTGAATGACGTAATGCAGAAAAGAGATGCATTCGTGAACAAAACACACGGCATTTTGCTCGTGGGACAACAAAATCATACTCATGTGTGTTACCGAAGCCACATTCAACTAAATACCGCTACTCAAACCACATAGAGACCTATGCAGATTCTTGTGACTGAAAGACCCTAATTTGCCTCCTACAAGAGAGAACGTAATCCACTACAGGTTCAGGAGGCTCCTTCGGGGTAACCGCCTCTCCCGGCATCCTGAATATGGCTCTCTCAGCGTACCTCAATAGCTGCAACACAGCTGAAGAGATGTCGAGAAATCTCTACGCAGACAACATTCTGCTACGTGCTCAAACAGAAAGCGAAGCTGTGGACAAATATCATCAATCAAAGGCACTATTCGCAAAGATTTGGATGAACTTGAGAGAATATATCTCAAATTCCAGCCAAGTCAATGCCAGTATTCTAGAAAAAGACAGACGACGTTGCACACGTGAAACTTCTTCGAGTCCAGTACAGTACCGAAGCAGACTCGGTCACGGTAACGACGAACTTCCGTCGAAAGCGAAACAACCGCTCTATGGTGGTTAAAATTATCCAAAAAGCAAGCTGTCAATCTTCGTAACCAACACCTGTGATCGCTTTCACAAAATCGTGAACTAAAGTAGTATCATATGTGACAAATTCATTTGAGACTTACCGAGCGACTTCTACAGAACAACACTGGACCCTAAACAAGAAAAACTCACAAAGAAAAAAAACGAAAATTACATTTGTTTCATTTGTTGTAAGCCGGCAAAGTTGTGTGCCCTCCTCACCAGGTTGGATCCTGGTTATGACATGTCAGGCGGAGGTCAGCACGCGGCCCGCGGCTTCATGCGCCCTCCTCACCATGTTAGGTTCTGGTTATAACACGTCAGCCGGCGGTCAGCACGCAGCATACCTCCATTCCGTCGCTCTTTGCCCACCGAGACGGTTGTGAACCGCGACGATTATTTGTTTTTTTTTGTTATTTTTTTGTTATTGGTTTCTTTTAGGTACCAACTCGTTCTCTAAGAGCCGCTCGGTAAGTTTCAATCCATTTTGTCACCTACTTTTTAATTATTTGCCCTCCCCCCGGACTAGGATAGATCCAGTTACCACTTTCGCCCTTTTCAGAAACATGCCGAGACCCCCCCCCCCTCAAACCACACACGCATGAGTAATCTGGATCTACACCATTCCGGCAGCTGCGGCACATCGCGAACTAGTGGAACGCCACGAAAGCGATGTTCCTCTACAGCGATGATGAGTCCATGGTATGTGCGATTCAAAAAAGGAGATGAGAATGTGTCGGACAGGCCGAGATCAGGTCGGCTATTAAAGGTGGATTCGCGTCCTGTTCTTGTTGCCCTGCAGAGCAATCTTCAGTCCTCCTCTCACAAGTTGAGCACCAGTACTGGAGCACCTCGCACGAAGGCCGGAGGATTCTACGCGGTGAGTGGTTCAAGCCATGGATGACGATCTAAGTCCCCCATGAGGTGACCGCAGGGCAAGAGGCGACGACCCGACATAAGCCAATCCCGCCTAATTCATATTCCCTAGCAGCATGGACTGAATTACTACGCAGGATGAGAAGTACGTCTTAATCTTAACCCTGCCAAGCAGCAGTCTGGATGAGGCCTGGTGACCCCTTACTGACCTTCGTTCGGCGAGAAGCTCACCTCGAGACCTTCGGTGCTTTTGGGCCTGCACCCATAGAGCTGTATACTAGAAGTTGTTTTCAAAAGCACGATGATGGACTCCAAGGCCATGGTGATCGAAATAAAAGAGATTGACCGCGACTTGTACTTATTTGGTCGCAGCGTTTCAAGAAGGTGCTCCTCTTCGACAACGCCGCACCTCATCGGGCGAAAGTGACCATGGATAGATATATAGAGAGACAGTAGATCAACACCAGGCCCAAGCACTTCTGGAGGGATGGGATCAGGAAGCCGGCTGAGCGATGGTAGCAAGTTGATTACCTTAATGGCAAATACTTTCGTCAGCCCGTTGAGTCGTAATTGAATTATAAAGAGATTAAAACAATTGATGGATTAGTCGCATTACTTTTGGCTTCGTGCAGATCGTGCCAAAATCTATCTGATGCAAATTTACACAGTCAGAGACACAAGCTCGACAAAGTTGGCTTGCCGATCAAGATGTCCGAAAGTTGGATCAGTGAGATCCTGTCTGCGTATAGAAAAGAAACATACGTTCAGGGCAGTCGTGTACCCACGGCATTGAAGCGCATAAGTCGGATGTTTTTCATAAGCAACGAATTCTAGCCGACCTATTTCCATGGTGTCGGCTCTATCTTCTCTGCGGCTGAAGCAGTGTCAGAGAATGACATCAACCCTCACGTAGCTCTCTGTTGTCCCATCGTCGGGCTGCTTTGTGCTACAGAGCTCTACTGGAGATGGTGCCCTCTGAGAGCAGGCGGGATGTATTTGGGCAAACCTGCCAACCTTCGAAGGAGATTCACCGGTCGACCGACGGAGATCTGTTCATAACAAAGAGTTGATCAGCTGCTTTCTAACATGGCGCATACCGTTGTGTGCATACTTCTATCAAGCCACGACTTCGGCGGGTACCCAGTCCAAAACTATTACTCATTGGCCATGAGAGGTTTCTACGATCCGCTTCTGTTAACACTTGGATTCTGTTCCAGTTACGTAACGTATAATCTACCGTAGATGTCCAACGATGTGATAGAATTTTTAAATACACACTATCAGCCTACTCTTCGATCGGCCGGTTGACAAGAACTCGCATTCACTGATCCTCTTTGCATCAATCTCGACTACCTATCGTCGTTCGTCTCTAAAAGGAAACAGTTTGGAACAGTACATTGATGCCAGCGTTGGTCAGGAATCGTGATATCAGGTTCACAACTGTAGCAGAGGCGAGTTGTCAAGTCTCCCGGAAAGGTCAAACATTGGCTTTACCCACTTTAGACAAGACAAGGATAAAACGCCCTTATGTGGAAGGACAACACCTCGATTGTGGAGGAGAAGGAAAACGGAAGCGAAATCATCACTACTAGGACTACAAAACACCAACAAACACTATTCATTGACAGGTATAGTCGAATTAATAAATATACGGCTCATAGGTACCTATTACTTGCCTGCCATTGAAGCTATGAATTCAAGCTACATATTGCTAATCAATCTTACCTGGGTCTTTCATTTTTAGTGCCAAACCCGCCTTAGATACCATTTCTTCCTCTTTCAGGGAGTGCATCGCAATAACCGTTGAACCGAGTAGACAGCACAGCCGATTTTCTTCAGTAGATTGCGGCTCTTCTTACTTGTCACTTGTCTCAATGTCACAATTGTCAACCACTGTGTTTCTTTTGCAGGGACAGAAACCATAAACCGCTCGAACACGTGAGCGCTCTGTGCACATACATGTTCGCCGAGTAAACATGGAATCATCGAAATTTCGCACATACTCGCACAGGCAAAAAGACAACAGATTCGTTTTAGCTTTCACAGTATCCAACGACGTCAACCATCGCGAACCGCAAACCCAGTCATGATTCTTGACGGATTCCGTAGTGCAGTGCACCGCGGACGGCTGCCGTCCCGCGGGCGGGAACTATAAAGGTCCACACAGAGTTCTGCCGCCAACGCCGCTCGCTATGGTTAAGGATAGGGGAGGGACGCCGCCAGCGGCGAGCTCTGCGTCGTCGTCTGCCCTATAGTTAAGCATAGGGCCGCGGCGCTGCCGCAGAACTCTGTGGGGCCTTAAGAGACCTCTCGTCATCAGTCGGCGGCGATCCGCGGACGGCGGGCGTGACGGGCGCGGCGGTTGGCCAGCTCAGGGATCCCGCGATTCCTGCCCGTCCGCGGATGCTCCTCCGGGAGTATAATATAGGCCTAACGTATGGTGTACTCCCGTCCGCCGCAGCGACGCCGTATTGGACAGCGACGGCGACGGCTCGCGCGCGCGGCGCGCGTCGCGAGCCGTCGCCGTCTCTGATAATGACATAGTTCACGCAGTTCTGCAGACAGAGACCATTGCAGAATTTTAGCAAATCTGGTGATTCAGTGCATTTTTTCTTGGATTACTTGTTTTGTCGACCGTTTCGTTCGTGATTTTGCGTTTTTCCCGCTTTATCGCCTTCTGATCCGTATACGTTTCTGTGCTTGTCACGACACGAGATGGTTCTCGTGACGAGTCCAGCACGGAATCGTCCCAGTTGAGGTCCAATTTTTCAAAAGCGATGTTTCTCTGGGGGGGGGGGGGTCGTGTATGCACTCACTCGCATTGGTCGAGGTACCTATAACGAAGATTCCTGCTTTTGAGAAACAGTGCGATGAGAGTGGGCGATCATCGTCATGGTCAGCGGTGAACGCGCATAAGTCGGAGAAGTCAACCAATCTATCCCAACGGTCCTCTTTAGGGCCACAATTGTGACGTAAACGAATCTCAAAGGAACTCATGCCCAGTGCAGGAGTGGACTGATAACAGCGGTCTGAATAAATCTGTGCCTCTGTTTCCCTTGTTATGGTAGTGGCGATAAGGAAAAATGGGAAAAGGCATTGTGGAAAACCCCTTAGCCGCGGATAACGTGATGGAGAAGTGTGGATGCTGTAGGTGGGTTTATTACGAAAGATCAAAATTGGTAGATATTTAAAGTGATTGCAAACGCTCGAGCATAGACGATTGATGAGCCATGCCTACAACCTATGGCTGCTAATCATAAGAGTAGTGTGAACGCACACTGCTCATAAGTCTTACAAGGAAAGGTTCCCAACTCATGGTGAGCTTTTGCGACGCTATTATTTTGGCAGGATGTAGAGCCCTGTGAGTGGAGTCTAGAACCACAGTTAGTTTCTTGCTGAACTCTTCTTTAAAGGCCTAAAAGGGGGCCTTAAAGGGAGCGCGCAACTATTATCAACCTCTATGACACCCAACGAGCCGGTAACACTGCCGCCTTACAGGAGCACAACGGTGGGCTTTTCAGTTCAAGTCCGAGGGCTGCCACGAATTTCGCACGTATCACATTGTTGTTATTACACTTTCTTATGAGCAGTAATCAGTTTTAGACCACCAAGGCTTACAACAAACCAAGCCTCTCTATATGCGCCTTCATATGTGCTATTTTTCAACTATGCATATCTGTACCATATTACTTCTCTGCAAATAAAAAGTCATATATATTATTGAATTAAAAGTCTTATATTTATTATTTTTCTTTTAGTCAAGAGATATGGTACAAAACTATGAAACAAGTAAAACACAAGCGCTCGTCACACCAGCAGCATCTTACAAAAGCCAGTAAGGAACAATTTTCTCCCTGGTAAGTAATGGCTACTTCTTTGTTAAATGCGTAATTTGTAGGTGTAGAAAAGGGTCTGGGTGAACGTCGACGTAGCCAGCTGCCACCAATGCGCACACGGCCGAAACACCGAAGCGCAGAACTGTCGGTAAGTCTGGCTTCTAATCTGCACTCAAAAGAAAAGTCACAAGTGGTACCTTTTTTGTATAATATTTTATACCAGTTACCCACTTTCAACATACCATCTCGAGTGCATATAATATATTCCGGATGGCCGTCAAAGAGGACTGATTTCTATAACGGTAATTGCTCACTGTTGCCTTCCTCCTCACAGTCATCATCAGGTGTCCAGTCGACATCAACCATCATCATCGAAACACACCTATGAAACCACCTAGATGAATCGTGTAGAAAGGTCCCGTTTTTATTATAGTACCTCTAACCTGTACCGCATCTTCTTCCTGACAGTCAATATATCTATAAATGACGCCCAGGAGGAGTCCTTATATGGCATCCGCAACCGCAATCTCTCTCCTTGTCGGGGAAGTGAAATCCGGTGTGAAGGTGGAAAGTAGTCGGCCAAGAACACGTTCAGGTAAGAACGATATTTTTAGCACACTTATGTACCGATATGGCCCGGGTCCACAATATTCATGATGAGCGTATTTGTGTACGATTACGGTATCGTTGGAGATACGGTATGATATGGCGGTGGTATGGATATGCAAAGTTGAAAAACTATCACATATGAAGGCGCATATAGAGAGGCTTGGATTGTTGTAAGCCTTGGTGGTCTAAAATTGACTCCTGTGATTATAAGAAAGTGTAATAACAACAAACTAATACGTGCGAAGACAGTGGCATCACTCGGACTTGAACTGAAAACCCCTCCGGTGTGCTCTTATGAGGCGGCAGTGTTACCGGCTGCGCCATCGCCGCACACCTAGTGCGGTGTCATAGGGGCTGATGATTCCAGGTCCCTGCCATCACATGGAGGCATCGCATTTCTAATCACTTCCATTGGCCCTGCAGCTTTATCCTGAACTGATTTCGTTTTTGAGACGAGAGTCAGAATCTTGTTCACCATATTTGGAGGAAAAGAGTTTTCAGCTGCAGCGCCAAGGCTTTCTTCAGGTCCCTCCACATTGCTCAGTACTAAGGCGTAGGCGCATTTTCCGACAGGTACAGCAACATCTTAGCGAGATATGTCATGACAACAAGGCCATCCACTGGAGTGTTCTTCAGCACAAGGAAAATTGTCTGATCCTTGGAAAGAGATGACGGTGAACCGGTTTTGTGCACAATTAAGGATAAGCTTTCAATGTAGAACTCCTGACCGGAACCATCCATTATCTCTAGTTGAGGCGAAAATGTAAAGAATTGTGACGAAAACTGAAAGAAACTAGAGAGTTCTCCGTTCCTCAGCTGCCTCCATAACCGAACCGACTGGTAAAAGGCTTCGGAGTTCCTCGAGACGCGCTTTCCAATAGTCTCCTAACAGCTGTTAGGTTTTTGGACGACGCCACGCCAATTAACGACGGCTTCGTAAGCAAACCTGTCCAAATAGGGAGGCGCAAGCAGGACGGGAAGTGGGCGGCGGGCAGCACGGTGTACCGAACGACTGCCCCCGTTGATAATAGTTGCGCGCACGCTTTCATGCCTCCTTTTCAGGTCTGAAAAAACGTTCAGCAAAAACTAACTGTGGTTCTGGACTCCACTCTCGCCTTACATCATTCCAAAGTAGCATCGCAAAAGCTCACCATGAGTTGGGAACCTTTCATTGTTAATTGTTAGACCCAAATTATGAAAGTGCAGTACTCTTGGTTGACGTTGGAAGACATGTAACACTAAGCAGATATTTTTATTAGGTTGGAAACTCTTCACACTTCGAAAAGTTTTTTACCGTTCTTGTAACCACACTAGCCAGTATTGATTGCTGATTTCATAATCCTATCACACTTGTCTACCGTTCGCGGCCGACACAGGTAAAGACCCTTCCTTACTTCGTTATCTATCCAATCTTTCGGTCTCAATGCTAGATCTACCTCATGGTCATTTTCGGCACGGCATTCTTCATGAATTCAATAAAGGATCTACAGCGTCAGGCAGCCGACCAAACTAACCATATATATATATATATATATATATATATATATATATATATATATATATATATATATATATATATATATATATAGCTTGGGATCTACTACACATCGCGCCTGTTATGAGTGGTTCGGAATGTTTTTAAAGGGAGATTATTCACTCGAGGACAATCCAACGTCAGGAAGGCCAACTGAATTGGACGACACTGAACCACTCTATCTTCTTTGTACCGATAGTAGGCAGACGACACGTCAACTGGCCGAGAAGCTCGAAGTGTCTCATAGGATAGTGGGAATCCATCTGAAGGGTCTTGGTTTTGCATGGAAATTTAGAGCTCGGAATGCATATACCCTGTCAAACACTCAGTGCAAAACCGCATGTTGCAAGACTCACAAGAGAAACAGTGAAGGAGCTGGGTTGGGAGGTAGTGCCACATCCACACTATAGCCTTGACCTCACCCCTACTGACTGCTATCTCTTCCGTGCTTTAAGCAAAAAATTGGATTGGAATATCTGGAAACGGCTGAAGACCTCAAAAATTGGATTCTGCAATGGTACGACTCCAGGGGCCAGATTCATCAACGACTTACGTAACTTTAACGGAGAATTGCAAGCTTATCAAGCGATATGGTAAGCGATAGGCCGCGTTAAAAGCACAGGTAACGCGGCTTATCACTTACCATATCGCTTGATAAGCTTACATTTATCCGTTAAGGCACGTACGTCGTTGATGAATTCGGCCCCAGAACTGCAGTCCTTCAATTAGAAAAGTACCCAGTCTTTGGAAAAGTGTAGCGGAACAAAATGCTGTTTATCTCAGTTGATTTGACAATGTAGTTGTAAAGTAATAATTTTTTAAAAAAATGAAGACTTTTTCCAAGCTAAGATTTTTGGTTAAAGTTGCGTTGAATGAGTCAATCCCGGCTTGGAGAGATATTTTTAGAAGCCATTATGAGAATTACATGTGCACAAGCACGTCGTAGATGTTTAAACGAAAGTATTCTTTGCGTTTTGCCTCTGCAAAAATATGTGTGATGATACGTAAAGACAAAGTTATTTGACTAAACAAGATCTGAGGAATTTGGCTAATTGGTGAAGCCTCGTATTTCCGTTTCAGCCGCTAAATCCCCATGCCACATGACACACGCCATATACGTCCCAATAATAGGTTGCAATTATCTACTTTTATTCAAGCAATCAATTAGATCAATTAGATCTCAGATTCGATTCAGGTAGTGCACATATGTGGCCCTAGTGGGCCGTTGGATAGATGAGAAAGCACGAGAGTGCACTTTTTCCTTGTCACCGGCGATCTTTTTGGCATCGAATACCGTTATTGAACAGTGAGGTCCTCCTTCTCCTTCTCCTCCATCACCCCAAATTCAGTACGTTTAGCCAGCAAGACTCTGCAATGGTAAACGTGAAGAGAGGGCGGACGCGAGAAATATCCAGCTCAAAACATCATTTTAGAGAACTTAGAGCTCAAATACAGATTTCTGTTTCCAACGCGTCACGATGACCCTCTAATGACCTGTCAAGCACTACACTGTGCGTCTCCGTGCCAACGTCGAACGCGAGGATCAAAAGAAATACTGAAGTCAGAGAAGACGCAGAAAAAACCCCGTTAGAAAAGCACGACTTCAAAAAAAATCAGCCTTCAATTAGCACATTTCTGTGCCGGGCATGTCACCAGAACCTCCATGTAAGCAGCCCGCGCAATAAGGCGTCGCTACCGGCTTGGCGGAGAGCTCTGCAAGTGGTGCTACGTCGGCGACGTCTGGCACTGCCATCATCCCACCGAACCTCGAATTACGAAATTTTATTTACTTTGATACTTTGATGGTCCCTTTGTCGGCTGGAAGTCTTCTCAGTGGGGACCACAACTCTTCCAAACCACTCGATCTCTGGTTGCTTCCATCCAGTCAGGCAGACTCCGCTCTCTGAAAGATCTTGAGAATGAATCCGCCCATCGCGTGGCGGTCGTCCCAGTGGTCGCTTATGGTTTCCCGGGAGCCACTTTGTGACACGGAGACTCCATCTGTCTGTCCTTTCGTCGAAGCAGGTGTCCGTCCCAGCGATATTTGGACTTCTTCATGTACTGTAGCGGGTCTGCTAATTTCGACTTCTCCCGTAACTCCGAGCTTCGTAGGCCTTCTGGCCATTGCTGACGAAGGCTTGTCATCAGAAGACATCTCTTCAGTGCAAAATGCGTAGTTTGCATTGCTCTGGCGATTATCTTGTTGTCGGGCCAGGTTTTCGTCGCGTAACACATCGCAGGCAGTTCAGAGGCGTTGAATATCGAGGCCCTGAGGCCGGCATCTTTGACCTGATCGGTGACTTCGCGAATCGAACTGAAGGCTGTCCATGCTGCGCGTCTCCTGCGGGCGATTTCAGGAGCGATGTCGTTATCCATGTTCAGCTCTCTTCCCAGATAGACGTAGGAGTCGACCTGTTGTAGAGCGACTCCATTTAACCTTACGAGTCCCGTGTCACACCACTGGTTGACCATAAATTATGTTTTGGACGTGTTCATGTCCAATTCAATCTTCATACCTGCCACATTGAGTTCGTTCAGCATCTTCTCGACTTCTGCTGTGCCGGTAGAGATGAGAACAATATCGTTGGCGAAGCGAAGGTTGCTGATTCGTTTACCGTCAACAAGGTCGCCTTTATTGTCCCAGCTTATGTCCTTCATGGCAGCCGTACTCCTTTCCCGATAGGAATTTTAAGCCTTCGATCGTACAACTGCATGATGGTTGATGTGTTCAGGAAACATCAGTCGAGAAGTCGGATGTAGGGTGATGGTATACCAGCCTGCACAAGCGCGTTCAGAATGGCGTTGATTTCCACAGAGTCGAACGCTTTCCGATTATCCACGAAGACAAGGACAAGTGGGATGTGGTATTCGCGGCTCCTCTCGATGAGTTGTGAGACAGTTTGAGATGCAGGAGAAATCCTTGGGAAACCCTGCTTGCTCCACTGGCTGAACATCACTTTGTTATGGCTAACTGCACAAATGGTCACGCAGTACACGATGCTTTGTCGTGTATGGGCGGCTCTCTTTCCGCTCTGTACCCCTGGCCAGGAACATGTAACCATGCCACCGCCGTGGCTCAAACAAGTGAACACGCGCCCCAGTCCTCGGGCGCCGGAGGTGGACCTCTACGACGTCGGTTACATCCAACTCCGGAGAGGAGCCATCTAATCTCGGAGTTAAACTACCAGGGCGTCATTGGAATCGGAATACCGGAAATCCCCAGCACGACACGGAAACTGCCTATTCGTCTGCACTTATAACTGTCGTACGATCGCATCTGAGCAGGATTTTCAGACACTGCTTTACAGAAGCCGCAACATCAAATACGACGATATCGCCCTGCAGGAAACGAAATGCAGAACGGAAACCATAAGAAGGACCGACCACAACGAGCTTCTCATTATTGGATCAAAGGTCGAGAGAAAGAATATTGGCGGAGTTGGATTTCTTGTCAATTCGACAGTGGACCACGTAGTAGACACTTACAAGATCACCGGTCCGCGAATAGCTGTTCTTCATCTGGAAACCAAAGGTCAAAGAACTATCTCCATCATAAATGGATATGCTCCAACATCTGTGGCCACAGACGAAGAAAAGGAGGAATTCTACAAGCTATTCGAAGGGAATGTCAACGACGAGAAGAGTTACTACAAAGTTGTCGTTGTCGACGTTAACGCCACCGTCGGTACGAATGAATGGAGGCTAGGACGTACGAATGAATGGAGGTTAGGACATATGGAGCTTCCTCAAGGAATGAAATTGAGAGCGCCTGATAGACTTTCTGTTCGCGTGCCTTCTCTACCATGGAACTCTATGTTTAAGAAGCCTTCAAACCGGCGATGGACCTGGGAAAGCTCAAATGGAGAAACACGTTCGGAGATCGACCATGTTCTTACAAACAGACACTGGAGTCTGTTCTACGCCTCCGTGCTGCCTTCATTTGACACCGGCTCGGATCACCGTCTTTCCCGTGCGAAGCCGACTCAAAAAGAAGATGTTCAAACGTGACACTCATAAACCGGCACCGGTGAGAATCCCCACATTCAAGTCTGAGGAGTTGGAATATGCAATAAAGTCGTATGATTGGAATCTTCTTGAAGATCCATCGGAAAACTACGACTTTCTCTCCAAAGGACTGTTGAAATGTGTAGCAGCTTTTGTGAAGCCACTTCACCGTCTGCTTCAGGACTTAACACATATGCTATTAAACTGTTGCAGCAAAGAAGAGCTGTCAGAATGGATCCTAATGCCTCCCATCTGGAAAGTGTCACCGAAGGCCTGACGAATTGCAGTGAAAGAGTCCATTCAAGCCTACAAAAGATTGAAGTTGTTAGAAGCCGCTATGAAAAGTTCAAGCATAAAGCGCTGCAAACGAGATCTCAGCGACCAAAAGGGAATAATGTCAGCTTTTAGCTGGATAAGGATGAAGCAACGCAAACGTGTCGAAGAGCGATGGAAGCCATCGTTCAAGAATTCTACACAAATCTGTTCCGTTCTTCCATCACTGTCCCGAAATGCTTGATGCCACCAGCTGAGGAAGTAGCTCCCATTCTGGAATCAGAAGTTGCTCATGCCACCAGAAGGATAAAGTCAGGCACTGCTCCCAGCCGGACGGCATTTCTGCTTATCTCCTTCGTGCAAGTAGCAGTGCTCTCTGCTCCCTTCTTGCCAACCACTTCAGCCACTACATTCGACTTGGTAGGATTCCGGACTCATGGAAGGAGTCGAAAACAGTTTTAATCTTCAAAGAGGTCAGAAGGAGGATATCAACAGCTATCCACCCATCAGTCTTCTCTCGGTTGTGTACAAGATCTTCACCAAGATATTGATTAATTGCTTGGAGCGTTGCTTGGATTACGAAATCGCGTAAATCGCCCATCTTGCGGACACCAATAGTGCCATTTTTACTCTCAGCGTTCTTTCTGGTTAGTCTCACAACCATTGCCTAATCCTGTGTGAAAATCCGTTCAGCTTGCTGGAACACATGAATATTTGAGGGAGGGTGGGAGCCTAATCCCTACATTCTCTTCGCTTTGTGACCTTCCTCCGCATTTCTGTCGTTCTCTTCTTTTTTATTCGCATTTTCTAGGCATTTTCGCGTTTTTATAGATCAAGTAACACAAAATAAAATTGTGAAGAAAACTGAAAACGTGAAGAATTGCAAAAAATGATGGGGAGCAGCCAAAATATGAAAGACGGCTTGAAATAGAAAATTACGGAACGGCGGCAGAGAAGAGTGACAACGCTAAGAAATAAACTAGTCACCAACCAATAAAAACGCGAACAACTAGCAAAAACGAAAAAAAGATGAGGACGGCATCCATCCCGTCCTGGACGCAGGAAGAGGTTCGTAACGGCATAGGGAAGATGAAGTTCGGGAAGGCAGCTGGGCCTCTGATGGGGTGCCAGTAGAGGCTTGGAAGGTACTTGGAACTGTGGAGTCGATTGGCTGACACAGTTCTTTAACAGAGTCACGATAGAGGGTAAGAATGGAGGGACAGGACAACATCATAGTCCCCATCTTCAAACTGAAGGGGAACGCGTCCGAGTACTCCAACTACCGCTGGATCAAACTGATCTCACACGCGATGAAGATCCACAAACGCATGGTCGACTCGAGGCGCCTGTGGCGGACCTCTCAGGCATGAATCCCCACTGCTCGAGTGAGATGGTAACCTTCTCCCTGGAGCAGTGCGGCTTCATGCCTAAGAGATACACCACAGACTCGGTCTTTGTCGCTCGCCAGGTGATGGAGAAGTATCGGGAGAAATGAAAGCCGTACCACTGGCCGTTCCTTGACTTGGAGTAAGCCTACAACAGGCTACTCCAAGCGTGCTCTGGGAATCGCTCCGAAGGAGAGGTATCCCGGAACGTCTGATCTCGGTAATAAAGGACATGTACGAAAGCGGTACGAACTCCACACGGGATCACAAAGAAGATGGATATCACACCAAGCGTCGACTCTGAGTCCGTTTCTCTTCGTGCTGAAGCTTAATTCCATAGTGAATCACCTTGAGAAAGGCCCTCTCAAGACCATCCTCTACGCGGACGATATCGCCCTAGTAGCCGACAGCCGGGAGGAGCTGGAGGAGAAGGTGCAGTTGTGGCAAAGAGCCCTCGCGGAGAACGGCCTGCGACTGAACGTGAGGAAAACCAAGTTCATCAGATCTGAGCAGTGCAACGAATCGATCCTACTGCCAAGTGGAGGTGATCGAAAAGGTGGAAGAATTCCGCTACCTCTATCCGAGGAAGGAAGTGTGAATCAGGCGGTCAAGAGATGGATAAATGCAGCATAGCTCAAATGGAGGGAGTCCACAACAATCCTCTGCGACCGGAGGTGCTCCAGAACAGTCAACGGTAAGCTATATAGAGCAGTAGTGAAGCCTGCCCTCCTCTATGGCTGTGAGTGTTGGGCCCTGGGTAGAGCCCAGGAGCGGCAACTGCATGCTGTGGAGAAAAAAGCGTAGACTTGAAAAAAGTCCTCCGATAAAACCTGACTTTTAAAAACTAGGACTTGAAATGGCAGAATTCTTTACTGCACACGTCACGACAACCCTCTCGTTATATATCAGTTATACACACAGTTATCAGTTATGCATAACATTGATACAGGGAGTAGACATTGAATAAGGGCTTAATTGGAACGAGAGGAGCCAGCTTGGCCATGTAAGTAGTCCTAGTCGGAAAGAAGGGGCCGCTACGAGCTGCTAGGGCTCCGTCTTTTATAGCCTCTAACCCTAAACTGTTATGATGACTTACGTGAGTGACTGTGGCGTGCTGAAGGTCCAGGTGGAAGGAGAGAGTAAGCTGTCCCCGAAGAAGAGCTGTACTGGATCATGTTCATTCCCTTCACAGTGGCGTTGAAGGAAAATATGAAGAGAGGCGCACTTGCTGAGGGTAGTGAAGTGAGAAAATTGTAGACTTCACGCTATGCTCACATTTCAAGGGGTTTTCTTCCAGCTCAGCTGAGCTGTAGAAAAAAACTTCAAAAAAAAAAGTCTCTATACTTTGAAAGGACTCAGGACCTCATGAGAATGAGGCATTGCAGGATGAAACGACTCAAAACTTCCCTAGTAGTCCATGGGATAACGAATTAGCTTAAAAAACGCCTTCGTATTTGGAATTCACTCAATACATCATAAGGAGGAAGCATCGGAAGAACAGACACACCGAAGCCCTCGGCGATGGTTTGACGGTTTGAAAAACACCAGAACGTTCTCAAATGGTGTTTTAGAACGTTTCAGTTCCAAGCAAAAGAAAGAATACAAAAAACGCAGGCGGATTTATTTATTTATTTATTTATTTATTTATTTATTTATTTATTTATTTATTTATTTGCACTACATAGTGCGCCATGATCAACAGTTAATAAACATAGACACGGTGAAAACAAGGCAACGATCTTTAGAAAATGAGAACAAAAACAAACAACTAAACTCCTCATTAACTCAACCTAGCGTTTAGTGATGATAGCTGACAAGAAAAAATTAATTAACAGGGGTCGACTTAGAAATAAAGGAAGAGGAAAACGCAGAAACAAGGGTTTATGGAGTGGGCAATTCAATGTGACACGAGCAGTGGCCCGCCAACACTGCAAGTCGCAAGGGAGAACGGCTCCGGATACCATCTTATTAGGTCCGCCGCTCCCATTGAAGCCCACGTGACGGCTGCTAGGGGACGCAGTGGAAAAGTGGCAAAGTTTACAAAGGCATTAAGATTGACAAAAAACCAAGGACAGCGAAGAAAAGGGTTGAGGAAATTGAGTGAACAACAATGCCAGAAATCAGATAACATTGGGGGAACTAATTAGGCATCAATACAGAAACCATATTAGTAACTTAAAGTAAGGTATAAAGCAAACACTAAGTGAACAAAAAACACTTAACAGCACAAAAAAACGAAAGTAAGTTTTTTAAAGTAAATAAAAGTAAAACGGAAGTAAAACCTGCCAAAAAAGGAAAGCAATGTTGCATATATTCAGGAAATGTCCTTTAAATGCAGCGTCGAGAGTAGGTTTATTTTCCTCAACCTACTACGAAAAATATTGGCATTTGGCGATTCTAATAAGCTAGCAGGCAACATTTGCAGCCAGCGAGCGCCACGGTAAAAAAGCGAATTGAACCCTTTATCACGACATCTCTTTTTCACCCTAGGGTAGTGAAAACGGTAGTGATTACGGTGACCCAGCGTTGGCAAGAACGTCCAATATTTGCTAGCTTTAAGTCTTGGTTCGCCTTTTAGTACTTTAAAGCAGAAAACTAGGTCGCTGAAGACACGCCTATAAAACAGGCTTTGGAGGTTTAAAAGTCTAAGCCTTTCCTCATAGTTGGGAATCACTCGTGTATCGTTTGGAGTAGGTACGCATCTATAAAATGGAATTTTTGTGAAGGTCTTTTGCACTTTTTCAATTTTGGGTTGAGACTTTTTGGTAAAAGGACTCCAAACATTAGAACAGTACTCTAGAATAGGAATGACAAACGATTTATATAGAGTGATCAGCACACTTAATATTTCTGCAAATCAGGAAAAGTGTGGCAAAAGCTTTTTGCACAATAGTATCAATGTGATTTTTAAATGTTAACCCACGATCAAGAAACACTCCAAGATCCCGTACCTCTGATGGAGGTTAGAACACAGTTGTTGAAACTGTACTCGTTGCTGTCCGAATTTCCAGCATGAAAAACTGATGTTTTCGAAAGATTCACAGGTAGCTCTCAAGCGTTGGCCCACACCATCATATTGTTGATGGACTGAGATAAAGCTTGATAGACCTGAGCCTTATTGCCATCATTGTAAGCGCCGTAAATCTTTATATCATCAGCATACACTTGCACCTTCACACAAGGATCTGTAATTAAACAGGAAGGAAGATCGCAAGTATATACAAGGAACAAAATCGGAGATAATACACCTCCCTGAGGCACTCCACTTGTACAATCATAGCAACTAGAAAAGGAGTTTCCAACCTTAACACGCATATATCTCCCACTCAAATAAGAGCGAATCCATGCTAGAAGAGATCCCCTAATGCCCTCTTGATAAACTTTGGCTAGAAGTTTCTTATGGATTTCACCACACCGGCTGCTGAATAGGGCGTGTGCACAGAAAACCCCATTTTGAGGGACGACTAATATGTCTGCTGTAGTGAGGTTGAACTCCCTGTACAACCTCTCCAAATCCCTGGCATTTTCAAGAGTACAGTGCCTAGGCTCCGCTTTCATTTACGATTCCCGCTAAGCGCAATTTTGTCGCGCTTCATGAGTACTGGGCGCAACAGGTTTCACTCTATAGCGCTACTCGCGCGTCAGCGCAGTGGAAGACAGCACAGTATCCGCTATTACGCGTCGGCGTAATGAATCTTGCTACTAAAAATCTTCAACAGCCGTCGTCCTTTTGTTCCTTTACACTGACTAGGTAACGATTGTCTCAGAAAGCCGAACAGGCTTTAGACATAGGTACGCCTGGAGTGATCGATCCTCAACATTCGGATTACGTCTGAAAATCAAAAAGGCTGAGTACGCGACGAAGAGCGAAGTCTGTAGAGCGCGATCACAGCTGACGGACCGAGCTGCCAAGAACTGACGTTTTCAAATATCTGAGCTCTACGACTAGCTGCAGAGGATTGCTTCAAAAAGTCGGCTGTAAACTGTGCACGGTTCTATTGGAGAGCTCCACCGGATTACTTTGTGACCGGAAAGTCAGCTCGAGTCAAGTCAATGAGCTGAAGTCCAACCGGCATATCGCGAACTACTTACATCCACGATGACATACGACAACATGTCGACATCGCTTCCATTCAACTCATTACACATGAGAATGTCTAAGATGGTTCGGCCTCTTCTGCATACTAGCGAAAGTCCGTTGGAAGTTGTTTCAGACTTAGGTCTTAGAAGGGTAAACTATTTTGACACCCGTTTCTAGCGCATTGAAATGGAGAATGTGATTCACTGTCTGCCTGTTTTCCATACTATTATTCAGAGCCGCCAATATCAGTTCTAATAGTGCAAGTTCAACGTTCAACTGCGACTGTGTTGCTCATTGTTCAGATGGTCTGACAAGCGACAATCGTCGTTGATAAGGGACATTCTATAGTAGACGCACTAAAACTGCTCTACGACAAAGCTAGAGCTATTCTATGGCTTGAGGGAAACATACAGATCAATCGTAATTCAGAAAGTAGAGAAAAGAGGGAGAGAGATGCTGAAATTCTCCCCCGAGAGTATCCAAAGTTCTCGCGTAACAGTGAGGACTAGTGGCGACGCACAATTTGAAGATACCTGTCTCCGGGAGGTGATTATCTTGTAGCTTCGCTGAAAATACAGTCTCTTCCCGTTATAACGCCTCCGGATAAGACGCGACTTATAACGCGGGTCTTCTCCGCTCCCTTCAAACGCGTTATAACGAGAGGGGACTGTAGTACAAAATTTCAAATCTTATGTCGCGCTGGAGTGCTGTACTCCTGGCTCTGGATCAGAGTAGATCTAACTTGGCTTACAGTGTTGTATTGACATAGATATCCACTGAGCACAAGAGGAACCCCTACGAAGCCAAGCAGCGCCGAAAACTTTGCCCTGATCGTTTGTAGCCTTTTCTCGAGTCCGTTTTATAGTGCTGAAAGAGCTTCTACCACTGAGCTTCCTTTTGAAAGACAAAGGATAAAAGGAGGCGTTACTCAATCCTTTTGGGATGCGGCACGCCCACTTCTACGGGATGTTGTGGAGCCGATTTCAATGCGTATTTGGCCATACAATGACTTGCGATGGCCAGACAATAAACAAGTCGATGCTTTACCTTTCCCAGACAAGTCTGCTACCAATTCACTGACACCGAAAGGATGAAGGCATGGTTGGCCTGGGAGGGAAAATCTAGCCATGGACCCTGTATTGGGTGAATGCGGCAACCGGCACCTCTTCCGGCTGCGAACAGACGCCCACGTCTATCACAGAATAAAATCCATTGTGACTGTGAGCTCCTTAGGGTGGTTGGCGCCCAATCGTCGTGCCAATGTACTTTTGTTTTTATCTATGACAGAGCGCATTCTTTTCGCTTATCAATGGCTTTTGGCTGATCCTAACAGTCACCGATCACTATAAAACCGCTTCCTCTGATTTATGGAGTGGCCACGAGATGAAAGTAAGTTCAATTTTCTAGCATATCTCACCAGCTATATAGAATCTCTCAGGTTTCTTCTTGATTCAGAGACTCGTCGTTTTGGCACTTTGCCTCCACTTGTCGCAGGAGTTGCTTCCTGCACAGAAGGATGTGCTCGGTAAACAATCAAGCGTTAACACTGGTGCTCATCAAATTGTATCTTCATCTTTCAGCTGCTCTAAGGGACCAGCAGATTCCTTTGTATGCCCAGGTTCTTAGCGGCGAACCCTTGGTCAATTATGTGAACAAAAACCAGCAGCTGTTCAAGGTAAAGACCGATTGTACTTCAGTTCTCAAAGAACGAGTAGAAAAGCATGTTTTAGGCAGAGTTGGCACCACCGACGGCCAGTTTAGAGAAGAAGCTCATGAAGTCGAAATTCTTGAACCAGAACCGCAAGCCAGTAGTCAATGATGAGCTGAACACTGCTGCAGACATCCCAAAAAGGTTAGTGGGCGACCTGACTTGTTGTGCTGACAATGGGGTTGCTTTTTAATACAGAACAGGTCTTCGAAGGTTGTCTCAACCAACGCCGCGCATTTATAGTGTTTAGAGTAGGTGATATCAGCCACGCCTTGGATTGGCATTTTTCAATGTACAGGGTGTCCCAAAAAATGTCAGCACCGTTTGAAATGTGATTACTTCGCTTCCACTAAAGGTACTGTAAAAGTGAAGAGCTCAAATAAAAGCGCAAAAATAGAAATTACCTGACACATGAGCTGTAAGGAACACTTCTCGCATTCGTCTAAATCATGTATTCTACATTCGATTGGTCGTGTTTCGCTTGATTCACTAAAAAACTAAATAAAGTGAACTGACTTCTGCTTCTTTTAAAGTTTAAAACTTGAAAACACACCACAACTTGTGACAAAGTGCAGGTCATCCGAAAAAATGAAGATATTTTTACAAAGGCTCAAACATTGCTGCTAGTGAAGCTTTTGAAGACATTTGAGATGCCTATGAAAGCGCAGGGTGACGAAAATTCTGTAACGTGAAAATGGTCAAGATCGCTGTGTGCGCACGACTGAAACCTTGCCTTTCAGACTCGATTGACTGAAGAGGGGCACATGCATTAAATATTGCGATAAACTGATCTGTTTTGCTACCTGAACTCTATAGAGAAAGAACAGAATAGGTGAATTTGTACAGCCAACAAACTCACATGTCACGTGTTTTTCATGGGTAACATCCTTTGGTAGCAGCAGTGGTATGGCGTTTCATATAGCGCTTATGATTTTAGGATGCCCCGCATTTTGCCACAAGTTGTCGTGCACTTTCAAGTTCTAAACGTTAAAAGAAGCACAACACAGGTTAGTGTGGGCAATTAACAATAAGATTGTATGAAGCATTCAGCCCATGCACAACAAATCGAGACTGAAATGTGAGGTTTCAGACGGGAGCATGGCGCTATCTTGACGCCACACAAATTCGTCGGCCATTGTTTTTATATGAATCTTAAACTATTTCAAAAACTTTGTTGACAACAATGTTAGAAGTTCTCAAATATTTTTCATTTTTAGGATAATATGCCTTTTGTCATAATATGTTGTGTGTTTTTGCTTTTAAGTATCAAGCTTTAAAGGAAGCACAATCATGAATATTTGTTAAAAATTTTCCATAAAATGCCGGCATCATTTGATGCCGGCACTTTATGGGGAAATTTTAACAAATCTTCATAGGAACACAATCGCATGCAAAATGCGAGAATTCGGACGAGTGCACGGCGGAATCCCTGCCGCTCATATATCTGAACATTTCTATTTTCCTTTACATTTATACGAGCTAGAAAACTCTTCAGTATCTTTACTGGCAACAAGGATATCACCTCTCAATGGGTGACTAAATTTTTTGCGACACCCTGTACTTGCTATTATTATGACATGACGTGAAGTGGTACCGACTCAACGTGAACACATTATATTAGGGTGATTCATATGTTCTTGTGATTTTGCAACTTGGCTTGGCTTTCGTGGTTGGAATGTGTTACCGATTTCGCCACAGGTCATGGGAATGGCCAAAAGCCAGCTCATTCTAATGCAACTTATTAGCATCTACCAGCCGCTTCTCTCAAGAGATATGAAATCTTCAAAACTCCACCTCCGTCACTGCCTTCTTTACGAGTCCAGCAAGGACACACTTCAACCGAGGCTCATCGTGGCCTGGTGGTTTCTGGTCAGGATGCACCCAGTGCACGTACCTGTGATAGTTCAATGAATCGCTTTAAATTGGAAGTTTTGAACTTGAACTTGCCCGAACAACCCAGGTCTGGACACGAGTCGATGGTCGACAGCGACTCCACACTGGATGCCATCAAAGCAGACCCGTTCCAATCCACTCGTGACTTGGCGATGACCATCTCTTCTAGCCAACCCAATGTCGTTCGTAAATTACGAGTGCACGGTTTCGTCTGGAAAATACGAAAATGGATTCCACATGATTTGTGCTGTATGTGCTACATACAGCAAGGCATGCTTGGACTCCGGCAGAGGACAGCCACCAGCAGTTCTTCCCAAAGGAGATCTGCACCCAAGGAAGGGGATGCTGAGCGTTTTTTGGGACGTTCGTGGTGTTGTGAACTGGGAGCTTCTCCCTTCTGGTGCCACCATTAAAAGTCAGGTGTACTGCAACCAACTGCAAGGACTCAGCCACGTTCTTCAAATTAAACGCTAACAACTCGACAAGTTTCATTTTCTCCATGACAATGCAAACCACACACTTCAAAAATGACCCGCCAAAAGCTCCAGCTGTTAGGATGGGAAGTGGTTCACCCTATTCCCCAGACGTTGCCCCAACTGACTACCATTTGGTAGCTCACTTTCTGGAAGGAAAATGACACGATGTTCGAGCGGCACTCGAGTCCGATCACCCTAATAATATGTATAATGAACTCTATGGGGTGGCCGGCGCCTTGTGAAGAAGTATATCTGAAAAGATACCGACAAAAAGGCTAGATTAGATAATTGCTCCCAGCCAAAAGTTTTCCAAATACATTGGACCAAAAATCATGCCGAATATTTTCCTTACAATCAACAAAATAAGTCATCGACGTTTTGTAGTGGAAGAGGACTGTGTAAAATCAGAAAACTTTTGCCTTTTGTTTCTCAAAATAAGCTATCACACCTAGCCTCAGCTAAAAGAAGAGGAATCCTATGACTCTCCAGTGTTCATTTTTTGGGGCGCACTATATTAGAGTTCGTTTATGTTGCCAACACGAAGTCAAAATGTTAGCATCGTGGAATAACTGACAATTCTTCTCACGGAAAACGATTAGAAGATCTAGTAGGTCCTAACAAGCTTCGCTGTAAAATTGATCCTTGAGTGTCCCACGTGTTCGAAAGCGCTTCTTAAATTCCAGCACTATTTCTGAATTAGCGAAGAAATTTTTTTAATCGACAGCGATTAAAGTTCGTCGACCACGACTCTTGTTTCCGATCTAATTCTGTGAAAACCGTAAGGCGAGGTTTGCACCTTGTCGAAAGTCTTCTGATCTCACAAGTATACACTTTAGCAGTCACTAGTTCGAAGTGGAGAAATTGAGAAAACTTGTTGCAGTTTCGACGCTCGAACTCAGTGGCCTGATTGCCCTTCGCTCGAGTACATCCGGGACCAGGCAAACTGCGGTAAGGCTGTTGATTGTTGCCTTCTTCAAAGAAGTTCCATGCGCGCACATACTTGGTGCACTGCGTGTTTCTTTCGTGGCCAGTGAGCTCTGCTGTCATCAAATTTACACAGATTCAGACACAATGGGGCGATTTCAAAAACCCTGAATAATATACATCAGCGGATTTACGACCGGGAGCTCACCATTCTATTTGCTGCAACGACGTCATCGTTGACTTGAAGAGAAGGGGCGTATTAGCTTTTAAGCTCCTCAGCGCCACCCTCGAGAACGTCATCGTCATCATGAATGCTTAGAACGAGAAGGGAATGATGATCGACGACAGATCGGCTCGCTGACGAAAGTGTACTCATAATTCCAAACAGCCAAGCGGAGCGGATCCTGCACCACTTTGAGGGATGTGGCTGCTCTCGATTATATTGGGTTGATTGAAAAGTCTTGCAACACATTACGCTACTGCCTGTTAAATTTGTTGAACCTCTTACAGTATTGATCTTGTGTGGTGACGTCACAGTACATTCTCGAAGCTTCCTCACGCATACTATTTAAGGCCTCGTACGGATACAGCAGCAATGTCAACCATAAGCAGCAGCATCCTACGACCTATCTTCTACTGCGAACTTCTGCAAGGCCATTTCGCAAGGACTGCAGCCTCCAACATCTGCGCTGCATTCAAGGAGGGAGACACTCATTATTCCATTGGTATCAGCGCTTCAAGGCAGGAGATGTCTCTCTCGAAGATCGACCTCGTTTCGGACGCCCCTCTGTTGGATTCAGAAGGCGTGCTTTACTGGGAGTTGCCGGATAGTGAGAACACAGTACGGCATCTGTCTACGCCACCCAGCTCCAGAGCTTGGCAGACGCCGTGTGCCAAAAACGTCCAGGGGCCGTATGCTCGTGTTCCCCCGATGGAGGAAATCCAATCAATATCAACATATCTTATCACGCCCCAATCCTCCATATGAAAAGACTCGGGGTAGACGAGCGTACGGCCTCAGAACGGGAAAATGTCCAACTGCACGACAACGCGCGTCCTCATGTCGCAAAAGTGAGTCGCGAGAAAATCTAGGAGTAAGGCTGGGAAGCTCTGCCCCATCCACCGTACTCTCCAGATCTCGCTCCTTCTGACTACCTCCTGTTCACAGCTCTGAAGCAACACTTCGAGGTAGAGAGTTCGATGATCGACGTCAACTGAAAATGGAGGTTTCTGAATTCTTTTCCTCATAGCCCTCGGAATTCTGACGGAAAGGAACTGAAAGGCTCCCTGAAAGATGGGGCAGGATCTTAGACTTGGATGGGGAATGTATCGTGCTCTGAGTTTTTGTTTTAGCAAATAGGGACAATTTTGAATATTGCTGTGCTAGTGTTGCAAGACTTTTCGATCAACCGAATAGATGAATCTTACTAGGACGACGTTCAGGAAGAAGTATGAGTTTCTTATCCCTATTCAACCTCAACGGAACAAACCTCTTTGAGTAGTAGCAGCTACATGTACGTAAGTGAAGATGGCCAACAACCTTTTGTCAGAGCTGGGCTGGAAGAAACAACTTTCAAGAGCGTCGAAGGGAAGAAAAGATGTCGAAGACGGCGAAACACGTCCGGGGCCTTGCTCGTCTATTTGGTTTCACCGTTTTCTTGCGCTCCTTATGCCTAAGAAAAAAAGGCCTACAAACTCAGTAAGAAGTGGGCGAATAGATGAACGATGAATACGCGATCAGCTTCGCCGCAACTCACATTTTTCTCGGATTGGTAGGATTAACGCAAGTGAGAAGAGGCTAAAAAGTATTGAACTTCACGCTCGAAAACCAGATACGCCGTCGGCGGGCCAAGTCGTCGAAAATTATGTGGACCGTCCACGTAGTTCGCCTAGACACAAACACCCGCCGAGAGCCGTCACCGACTGAAATATGCGGGATGTCAAGAGAACAACGGGACGCTGATTCGAACATTGGTGGAATGCCCTGAACGAAAGGTTAGGAATTAGTCGAGTAACTTCTGTTAAAATGATCCATTGGACCACACGTAATAGGAACGAATGGAGGCGTTCCTGGAGCACGCGAGCAGTTCGATGACAGAAAGGACCAAGGTAATACAGGTGAATATGCCACAGTAAATCTGGTAGAGTAACCCAGAATATAAAGCCCGTATTGCTAAGAAATGTCTTTCCCAATTAGATTTGTGCGCTTTTGACAGTCCGAACTGAATGACACACTCCAACTACCACGATGTCCATTGGTCTTTAATTCCGAGATCAAGGCACCTCTGAAGACGACTAGGATTCAAAAACTCAGATCCTGAACATTCGCTATATGCACGACATATACTAATGAATCAGCTCAGATCTTGAGGTCTATAACAAACTTTCTGACATAGGTTAACAAACGGTTAATACCAAATAGAGAAGAAGCCACGAACATATAATCCATAAGCTCTGGGTTAACTATAACTACAGAGTAGAAGAGGAACTATGTGCATGTACCAAATGGAAGAGTCGTGTAGTCCTAAGAAGATCTTCCTCACTCGTTCAACCCATTACGGGAGCAGATCATATGATTTTTGGTTAACACCAACGCACTTAGGTTCGTGTTGGGCATTCTCGTCGGCTGAAGCCATGTCAGACCGCCTCTGCATTTCAACCAAAGGGAAGAAGAAGGTCGAGTGGTTGGAATTTTGCACGCCTGCCTTCAAATGTTTTCCCTTCTAGGTCGAACTTTCAGCAGATGATATACTGTCGTGCTGCGACGAATGCGGATTTGGGTAAGTTCTTGAACTTGGGGCACCTATATGGTTTATTATTACATTTTTTATTTGTTGCTCCATTTCAGATGTGATGGAGGATGGCCACAGAATGCCTGGGATTTCTTCGTCGTGCAAGGCGTAGTATCAGGGGGAGTGTACGGCACAAAGGTGGCTTTTCTACACATGAACACATGATTTTTGACGCTGGTTTCTCCTTTGCCTTCCTCACAATCCTTCATTCTCTAACTCAGGACGCCTGTCGACCGTATGAGATTCAACCCTGTGGACATCACCAGAACAAAACTCACATTCCCGAGTGCCATGGCGATGCCGAGACTCCGAAATGTAGAAAGAAGTGTCAGAAAGGATACAAGGTGCCCTACAAGAAGGATAAGGTTCACGGTAAGGTGCTTCTAGTTAGAACACATTTTACGGATCTCTGGTGGTCTTTCTGCCAAGAGCGCCTATGCTAGAAGTTCGTTTTGTACTGTCGGATAGTTTGAAGGAAGAGTGTGTTGAGGAAGAGGGCAGATGGGGGAGGGTGGGGGAGTTTATTTTGATATAAAAAATTCAAAAACCCAAAAAATGGTTGGAGGCCGATGTTATTCTTTTATTTCATTTTGGCAGTGAAATCACATCAAGCGTACCAGGCACAAGCTATCGGCACAGAGAAGATCACGGAGAAATCTGGAAGTACGGAGTAAAAGGATTGGAGGCTGGTTACAGCCTACTCTTCCTAAACTATCGAATCTAGTGAGAGAATTCACAATCATAAAAAGCGACTTTTCCAGTACTGCTTCTACCCTTCGAATCTTTTTAATTTCACTGCGAAATTTACTTCTTTTTATGTTTACAGCAGGGTCCTTGACGCGACTATACCCATGCAAGTCTAAGCCTATGTATTCGTTGGCTGGTTTGAGATTAATTGCCAATGGTAATGCTTAACACAATTCGTGCAGCTTAGCTTCCCGAAGCTATTGAAGTTCCGTGCATGGGCGCCTGAAGGAATAGAATTTGACGGGCTCTTTGCTGATATCCAACTGCGGTCATCTTTGCTGGAATGAATTTTCCGCCAATGAATACGTCGACAAAATGTTATAGCACTCCTGAAAGTGTAAGTCTCTAATCATACTTGATCTAACAGTACCCTCACTCATTTCTACCCCTTATTCACACTTCGAATTAGGGTTTACAGAATTCGTAAGGGTTAATAGCGGTATGGCGACGGCTCATGCGTTTCCACGAGTTGGATTCCTAATTGGTAAATGATATGGAGGCCCTAAGGAGGTTCGAATTAATTCTTGGTATATGTATGTGAAGCTCAATGAGTTGTGAGCTTATCGGACCGTTGTTTATAGCGAGGTTTTGTGCATTTCAGAAAACATCGGGGAGAGAGTTCAAAGCACCGATATATGTAGAACTCATATCAGAAAGGCGTAGTGCTCTATCGTTGGAAAAATAAATGTTGTTCTAGAAGAAGGGAGATCCACAGAAAAGAAGGAGGGCCTAAAAACAGCCATATGCACTTGCTGCACATCACAATAACAGAGGCGAGTTCCAGGGAAAACGTCCTATCAGTTACCAAACTCGGCGAAATCCATTCAAAGGGACATTATGAAGTACGGTCCTGTTGTGGCAGCCTTCACCGTGTACGAGGACTTCATGCACTACAAGAGCGGTATATACAAGGTGAGGCTTATTCAGTCGAAGTACCAGCAAAGAGAAAAGCGTGTTCTCCGCGATGATAAACATGAATCTTCTACAATACCGGACATGTTCCTCCGCTCATTCGCCGGAAATCCCGGAAAGGTCAACATAGGCCGCTTTGGAACGGTCCAAAGCGGTCCTTTTAAATAACGTTTTTTAAAGTCAAGTACTTGTAAAAAGAAACATATATTTGAGCTCAGCAGCTCAAGCTCTATGTTACGACCTATACATCTCAGTAGAGTTGAACAATGCATATAGGCCCGACAGAATCAGTCGAGTGGGCGCGAGAACCTGTAGAGCGATCGAGCGACAGCTTGCAGAGTGAGCCAAAATTTTAGCCGCCCTACTCAAGAATTGCTCTAAAACTGTCCAGCGAGCCTTTGGAGTGCGCCGTCCACAATGCATATATGATCGAACCTATCAATCGAGGGGGGACAGCTTGTAGAGTAAGCGTCTGAGAGTTTTATCACAAATTTACAGCCGACCTACTCAGGAATTGCTCTAAGACTGTCCAGCGAGCCTTTGGAGTGCGCCGTGCTCAATGCATATAGGATCGGACCTAGCAATCGAGTGGGAGCGATCGCTTGCAAATTGCACGCGTGGCCGTGTTCGGAGCGCAATAACTCTGTCAAGTCCCAGCTGTCAGTAAGCTACACCGTTCCACTTTAGCGCACTACTACACTGTTTCACTGTCTACAAGACCCACGAGTAGCAGCCGAAACTATTCGTACTTGACAGAGTTATTGCGCTCCGAATACCGCCACGCGTGCAATTTGCAAGCGGTCGCTCCCACTCGATTGCTAGGTTCGATCCTATATGCATTGTGCACAGCACACTCCAAAGGCTCGCCGGACAGTTTTAGAGCAATGCCTGAGTAGGGTGGCTGCAAGTTTGTGGTAAACTGCCTAAACGCTCACTCTTCAAGCTGTTGCTCGATCGCTCTACAAGTTGTCGCGCCCACTCGATTGATTCTGTCGGGCCTATACGCATTGTTAAGCTCTACTCAGATCTATAGGTCATAAGATAGAGCTTGAGCTGCTGAGCTCAAATATATGTTTCTTTTTACAAGTACTTGATATTTAAAAAGTTATTTAAAAAGACCGCTTATGGACCGTTCCAAAGCGGCCTATGTTGACCTTTGAGGGATTCCCGGCGAATGAACGGAGGAACGTGTCCGGTACTGTAATATATCAAACGGACATTTTATCGTATATTTGAGACGGCTTTCAGAAATACTAATGTAATGGGAAACAAATATGCCTGGACTATTTCTGCTCTCACACTTGCTCTCAATGTTTCCTTCAAATACTGGGGTAGTAGAAGAACCAGGTAGAACGCGCATTGTCATCCATCAAGCATAGAACACTTAGCGTCAAATTGGTTCATTTGAATGTAGTGCGTAATGGTAATTTCGACCTAGCTATTACTACTAATCGTCCGCTATTCCGAAGTAAATTGCAAACGTTATTAATTAATAAATTAATTTATTCATTCTTACACTACAAAAAGTGCGCCATAAAGTGGACAAATGCGTGCAAGTAAAAGAAAAGAAAAAGAGAAGATAGTAAAAAGAACAAAAAACCCATTTAGTTCTGATGCTACAAAGAACGAAAAACAAAAACGCCAAGATAAGCAAACATTAGTAAAGGGGTAAGGGAAAGTGAGGGTAAGCGACTAGAAGCGCACTGACAGGCAGAAAAAGAAAAAAATCAACAAAATAGATATGAATAGATATAGTTATAGTTATAGTTATAGTTTATTACGTACGTTTAAGACATACGTTCAACAGAAAAAACAAAAACAAAAACGACCGTAGATAAAGAACAGCAACACAATATTCTAGTGCTTAAGAAATTTGATTTCAGCAAAACGTTTAAATAACCGGAAAGAGCTAGCGGTAAGCGGAACGTCATGCTTGAGTGTAAGATAACAGGACAACGCTCTGCACGTAAAGTAGTTCAATCTAAGATTCGTCCTAGGTTTTTCGCATGAAATTTTCTCCGAACTGCCTCTAGTTTTTGAGGGGATGAATGAAAAAAATTTTGAATTGTCAATGTCTATGATCCCTGCGAGCATTTTGAACACGACACACACATCCCTGAGCCTACGTCGAGACTGCAGTGTATTCAAACGAAGATACTTATTTCGTATTTGTGCTCTAGGTACTCTAGAATATAAAAAACTACCTGTACGAAGCAGAAGTTTCCTAGTGAAGTTATTTTGCACCTTCTCAATTTGCACAATGTACTTCTTCTTATGCGGAGCAAACACTGTTGTCGCACTTTCAACTATTGGCCTAACATAGGTCTTATATGCTTTTAACAGCACATCCTTGTTTCTCGTGCTCAAAGCCTTGAAAATTTGATATGTTTTGCCTAACGCACTCCTACTAATTAGGCCGCAATGCTCAGCAAAGTCCAATTTATCATTATAGTGGAACCCCAAATCTCTTACACTTGTAACCTTAGATATACAGTGTTCACCTACTGTATATTCACATGGAACGTCTGACTTTCCTAACCTCATGCACACAGTTTTCTCCGGTGCTAGTGGCAATTGCCACTGCAGGGACCAGTTGTATAGCAAATCCGATCCGAACTGCAGGGCTGCACGATCTTGCTCTGTAACTACCTCCTTATACAACTTTAAATCGTCAGCAAATTGTTTGACTACCACCCCATTGCCATCCAACAATGCCGGGATATCCGATGTATAGATTATAAAAAGAAGGGGTGACAGCACCCCACCCTGCGGCACTCCACTTCTAACTACTCGGCTGGATGAAAAACTTTCCCCAATTTTCACTTGAAAAGTTCTTCCTTCAAGAAAGCTCTTAAGCCACCTACAAATGACAGGATGTACGCCGAGTTTTGCCACCTTATACACCAATTTAGCATGACTTACTCTATCAAATGCCTTTGAAAAATCAAAGTACATCACATCACAAGCTTTTTTATTATCCATGATCTCAGTCCAATCATTAAGGCTTTCCAACATATTTGATTCCACTGAACGGCCAGGCATGAAGCCATGTTGACTTCGCGGGATAGCACTATTTCGTCGTAGATGACACATGATATGGTCCTTCAGAACTTTTTCAAAAATTCGACAGAAAAATGATGTGATGCTCACAGGTCTATAGTTTCCTGCATCACTAGCCGGCTTCCTCTTCAACAGTGGTGTCACAAACGAGTGCTTCCACTTTCTTGGAACCTCACCCCACATAAGGGATTGATTATATAAGTATGAAAGTGGTTGCACCACAGCGGGAGCAATTTTCTTTACAAAGGTAGTAGGCAATAAGTCAGGAGTGAGAGAAGAGGAGTTCGGCCAGCTTTGAATAATCCTGAACAAATTTACAGAATCAAACCAAGGAAAAGCTGACATCGACTGATGAATCACAGGGCTATAGTCTGGACAGATCCCATTATCGTCAATAAAAACTTCACAGAACTTATCAGCTAATATGTCAGCTTTAGCCTCATCTGTGACCACTAAAGAATCTCCCGATTTCAAACTACCTATAACACTCGTGTCTCTAAGCTTTTTGCGCAAAAACTTATAGAACTTTTCCTTATTCCCCGTCTCTATAATTTTTTTTTCAATATGACTATTATATTTCTGTAATCGCTTATGAAATTTCTCGGAAAATTCATGGAACTTTTTCCAGTCGTGTTCTGCCTGTGTCATTGTAGCCAACCGAAAGAGACAAGCCCTATGATCCATCATATTTTGAAGGTATGCGGGCAAGTAGGCATACATTGGCTTAGTTCGACACCAAGGCACGAATTTCTCTACAGCATCTCCAATTATGGAGAGAAAAAGTTCATACTTTTCGTCAATCGTAGGTACTGAGTCAAGAAATTGTCTCCATGCCACAGAAGCTAAATACTCACAAATTTTTCCATAATCGCACCTGCCAAAGTGCCGGTAGTATGTGTAGCTATGTTCAACATACGTGCAGCAAATTGAAAAAGAAAAGCTATTGTGGTCACTCATACCAATCGGGGGTTCAACAGAAACATTTTCCACGAGGCTACTGTAATTTGTAAGCAAAATGTCAAGAATGTGTCCTCGTCTGGTGGGCTCTTTTACTAGCTGCTCAAGGTTGTGAGATCTCACCATATCTACAAAATCACCACTACTTGAGGGCAAAGGCTTTTCCAGATTTATCCAGTCAATGTCCGGGTAGTTAAAATCACCTAAGACGATTGACGGATAATTACATACTAAGAGATCACTCACGGCCTTTGACAACTGGTGGCTATGGAAGGTGGAACACGAAGGAGTACGATAGACCGCAACTATTCGAATTTTATGGCCCTCGAGGATCACATCCACCGACAATATTTCATAAGAATTAGGAGCAGACTCAGAGAAAATTTCAAGGAAACCTAAGGCCTTCTTCAGTAAGATTGCTACTCCCCCACCTGCCTTTTTCGACCTATCTCTACGTATTACCTGATAATCAGCACTAATACCGCTCAACAACAACGGAATAGTGTGACATTTTTTCAGCCACGTTTCCGTGAAAACGTAGATATCAAAAAACCTAGATAATATCAGATCGATATGTAAAGAGTTTTTAACCAGCGAGCGAACATTGGCGTAAAAACACGTCAAAGTCGTCCTGACACGAGGTGCATTTTTCGTAGCAGAGCAATTTTTCTCATGAAAGCATGACAAGTCCGCTAGTCCGAAGGAGGCGGCGAGGTGACACTGGGGTGCACCTCGCTCGTGAGCTGAGAACTCAACACGTTCGGACCCTCCCCAGTTGCTGGGGATTGCCCCTGTGATGACGAGTGAGTTCTCAACTCACGTTGCCTCCTCCTCTCTTCCGCGGTCAGGGAGGGCCTAATAAAAATGCCTTTTATAACAAAAAACCGCATGCGTTTAACACGATTTAAAACAATCTGCTGAAACCTAGAGCTAGGAAGTACAACCTTGAGGAGTCTATCCCTACCTGACGTAGACGTATATAACAAGAGAACGATTGGTCGAAAACGTTTAGAGTGGCTCATAGAAATTCAACAAAATGATCGTAACTCAAGAAAGTTTTCTCTACCAAATATATCGGTCTCGATTTTATGAACTTCATAGGATGTGTTTTAATAAAATGAATCCTGTGCCTCCATAGGTCGAAGTTGCGGCGCGCATTTCGTTGCGTTTATGCATTGCGTTTTCCGCCTTTATTCGTTTGCTACTGAAGAGGCTTAGGCTTTGCATTTGCGCTTCGGCTATTGCTCCGTTAAATCTGTTATTCTGACAACGAGATTTGAAATTCTCTTTGTGGAAAGAATTGGAAGACCTTAACAAAAGAAGAAGCTTTAGAAACTCTACAACATAGTGGAGAAGCTGCTCTATACGAAAACGATTCTGTCATCCCAGGTCGCAGGGAAAATAAAATAAATAAATAAAATAAAGGTTATAACCGTGCTCATATAATACATTACTTGTTTCACCGCACATTAGCCGGAGAATTTGGGTACTTCGGATCTGTAGAAGAGTTATTGTTTCGGGTAGTCTGCGCCACTGTATCTTTCTAGGCCTTCTTTAGGATGAGCACGTTTCAATCTTTCACATTTTGTCGAATCTACTTTCAGCACACGGCCGGCTCCGAAAGGGGTGGTCACGCCGTGAAAATCATCGGTTGGGGCGAGGAGAACGGAGTGCCCTATTGGATCGTTGCCAACTCGTGGAACACTGACTGGGGAGAAGATGGTGAGACAGTGACTGAGAAGTACCTCTTTGGCTAAAGTGTAAGTAGGAGGCAAGGAATTCGAAGTCGAAACGCCCCTTCCTCATCACCTACACAAAGGACGCATTTTCACGAAAATGTAACGCCTGTCCTTGTGCTTGATGTGTGCAATATGGAGAGGCGGGACCTGCTAGCCAATCAGAACCAATTAAAGCACCGACCGAACACGCTCCAGTCAGTCTAGACTCCCACCGCCCGTAAGCTCTCTTGGATGCAAGAAACAAAAAGATTGATTTTTCCCTTCCATCTAATCAAGGGCTGCTTGTAATGTTATGGTCAGCACTCCTCTGTGGGAAAATTATTGTGATCGATGTTAGTGTGCATACTAAGGAATCACAGTTGCCTTGTTGTAATTTATAAGGTTCGTCTGAAGGAAGGTGGCTAAACGAACCATAAAAGTTATTGTCTTGGTTCTTCAAATTATTAAAATGTATTTGTATTTCAGGCTTCTTCCGAATGATTCGTGGCACTAACGACTGCGGAATTGAAGAGGAAGTCGTTGCTGGTCTCGTTTGAGGGCTGGCGAAAAACGTCGAGAAAAATAGTTTCACTGAGGCAAAAGATTTGCCTTCTCTCCGTGATAAATTCTTTTTTGACTCTCCGTTTTTGACTTTTAGCGCATAAATGTTTTCTGAAAAATACAATGTAAAATAAAAATGCTCGCTTTTCCTACTTATAGTTGAACTTCATTAACATCTTTTCTAGTCACTTCGTGTTTTTGTCATGCTATCTGAGCATGGGGAAGCCGTCCTCTTCTAGTTTGATCGAAGCTTTCGTTCGTATTGAACGCGCAACTCCGGCCGTTTAGCTAAATCCAATCTTAAAAGTTCCAGTAAAGTCAAAGATGCTTGCGTAAATCTGTCCCTTTGCAAAAAAAACGCATACAAATGCTCCCCTTTCTTTGGTGATCAGGACTTTTGGATCACAAAGGCTTCGTCGAGAAACTCTTTTGGTTCCACTAAGAGAACGATTTTTGCAAAGAATTACTTCTCCTGACGCATCTTTACAAATCGAGCAAATGAGTGATATGGAGGCAGAGATCCATTTGGGAACCACGAATAATGCGATCGTGCCTTAATCGCCAACTTACTAAAACTTTGCGGTATCCTTCATGGATAGCCTTGGTCGACGTGATGAACTCAGACAGTGCTTCATATTGCTCGTTCCACCCCAAACTTTGTTCCCGATGTGAAGTTTTTCCAGACCACTTTCACGCCCGATCTTGACGTTGAACCTGCCGACTACCACGAGGGTGTGATCTTCGTTATAGAACTTTTCCAGCTCCACATAGAATGTTTCGACTTCTTCGTCGTCATAGACGGATGTTGACACGGAGTCACATCGCATCACTCGCAGATGTCAGGCTTGTCATAGACTCGTATGACACACTCCCCTGCCGTCCGAGGAACAGTTCTCCTCCGGAGTCGTAGGCGGCATGTAGGGATGGTGTCTTCTCGCCTCGGTCAGTCCGATGACGTCGTTCTTGGCCTTCCTGGCTCGCACCATCATGTTCTCGATGAACGCTTCCGATGCGAGCGTGCGTTGAAGGTACAGATCGTCATCGCAGCCCTCAATTTGTGCAGCGAGGTTAGAGCCTTGGTTCTAGCAGAATCTCCGTACACGCCATTATCTTTTGAATCACGACGAGAGTATCTTTAGTTTCTAACGGCATGTTTAGCATAAATTCGTGACGTAGGCTGCTTCAGAAAGCATATTGATCCACTCGACTTCTGCCAATCCTGCAGGTGTGAAGCGTAGCGCCTTTAGAAACATGCTCCGAACGATCTCGAAGATATGTGCAGGTGAAGCGGAACGGCAAAAGTCACTATGAATGGCTTCGAACATAGTCGTGAGAAATGGTTATATGCCTTCACGGTGTCAGCGCAAAGCTCCGCCACGAAAATGGCCCACGCGACAACAGGATTCCCCTGTGCATACGTTCATTTTCGACAAAGTTACTGCTGCAGACCAAAAGAGCATCATTCGGGCACAGCTGGAAAATGATGCTGTGCTAGTCATGGCGGAGTGGCGTTCTATCCCCCGCCCCTTAAAACAGAGGCGTGACAAATGTCTGCGTCTCCACTATCTCGTAAGGCAGCCACTGGACTCTCGAGCAAGCCTAGGGGGTAGGGGGTGGGCGGGCCAGGGGGACGAGGGGTTAGAACGCTCGACCCCCGCTAACCATCATTCCGAATGTCAACATCAGAGATGTGCGGAATTTCCGTTTCCATGTTCCGAATTCCGGTTTCCGGCCATATTGGGCTCTTCCGTTCCGTTCCGTGTTCCGCCTGTTTTTGCGCCGGAAGGCGGACACGTAAGTGGGCACTGTTCCACACTAGTTTTCTACTGAACACAATCATCGTATCAGTAAAAAAAAATTTCTCCTTCATGTAATTGTGAGAGAAATACTGTTTGACAACTCTAGTATTAATGATCTTGAAATTGGTAAGACCACCAAGAAACACAAAGAAATGGCAACGGCTGGCTGCAGGGCAAAATTAATGTGCCACAAAGGCTCTATATGCACTGAGGCTCTATATGCACTGTATGCTAAGAAAATGCACTCAACATTTGAATGATCATAACATTGTTGATCCGTTAGTAACAAATAGCTACAAGAACATTGTAAGCATATAGCGCAATACGGTTATAGCATATAGGGCAAGGGTTCAGTGAAGGTTGTGGCATACGGTTGTCTGCTCCACGATTACATCAGTGTTCCAGGTCAAAGGTGCAGATTTCAATTTTTAATTTTATTAGGTGTGATATTCATCCATATGGAGTTATGCGATTCATTTCTCAATGAAGCGCCAAGAATATCTACCAGGAGATGTTGTTTTGATTGACTATGATGATTTATTGAATTTTGACACAAAACTATTGCTTCGAGAGCCATTTAGGAACTGTCCAGCTGAGTCACCTTGGGCGTGGGGCTTCTAGGCTGGCACAGACTGAATATTCCTGTGGAAGTGTGGACCCCACCATGACTAATCAGTCATCCAGTTATCGATCTCAGAATGAATTCTGAGTACTGGTTTTGGTGATTAAAATGTAACTGCTAATGCTGAATATGCAGCAGCTATCTGTGCAGTCGCCACGCCATCCATTATGGCACAGGTTTCTAAAAGTGTTGAGAGAGATCTCCTTCCTGGTCAGAAAATGATCTAAGTGGCTACTCCAGTTTAAGACTTCACGCGAGTCAGTTTTTTTTTCAATAAGAGTCTGTAAGTAACCTCAAGTGGTTAAGTCGGTTACGTCTACCGTTCAGAAAATAGCAGCATCAAAAAAAAATCAGCGAAGAACCCGTCGCAGGGACTAGATATGAAGAGATTGCATGATGAAATAATAAGAAATAGTGAGATAAGACCCTGAGTTTGTTTTCGTTTATTGTTCTAGCCATAGCTAAAAGGGTATCATGACAACATTACGAATTCATGCTTTGCTACGTTATCTTATGATGAGGATGAACATCAATCTGTGGAAGATTCTGCTGTTCGCAAAGTTCTGAACAAGAAAAGTTGCAAAAGAAGCCGCTTCTGACGCCGTTTCAGATGCGCTTCTGAAACAATGGCGAAATGGCGTCTAGCCTTAACCATCAGACTCTTCCATGTTGGTCCCAGTTTTACCTTTTTTTTGTTTTGTTTTCAAACCCTCTTAAAACGGGTAATTTGTTCTTCTTCACAAAATGTTCTGTTGATTCCATCTTTGAAACCTACCCACCTCTATCCATATGTTACTTTGCTGGGAGAGTGGGATGTCTGCTGAAAAAGAAAACCTGCTTTTTGGCTAGTCGGTTGTGAAGGAATTTTAATTTCTGTTGGTTACTAGTTGATTCTACGGCTTACTGTCCAATTTTGTTTTATTCTTCTTTTTCTATTTTCTATTGTAGTTGTCTTCAATTCTGGTTTTTAACTGTTTCCGTATGGTTCAAGTCTAGTTTGGCGCGTCATTAGTGATGTAGTAAATAAATAAATAAATAAATAAATAAATGTACCATTTCCGTTTCGCGTTTCCTATTCCGGTTTCCGGCGATTTTTGGGCGTTTTCGTTAAGTCTTTCGTCTTCCGCTTTTTCCACAAAAATTTCCACACATTCCTGGCCAACATTAAACTGGTGGGTAATAGGCTCTATGAAAACCAGTGCTCATCAGAAAGTTGTCTTATATGCGCATACTGTAAGGTAGAAAATTGTTCGCAAAAAAAAACAATCTATTAGATTGAATGCCAGATATGTTATTCAACGTATATAAGGGAAACAGGCAGAAAGCTTGCAATTCGAGTAAAGGAACACCTGGCTAGTGAACAGCGTGGAACTATTCGAAAACCTTTGGGAAAGCACAGAGCAGATGTGCACAGCGGTAACGATTTTGACAAGTAACAATAATGTTGAATAACAAGTGTAATGTTTTGGGAGTGGAAACGGAAATTTCAGCAAGAAACATGCTGGAAGCATCCTGGATTTTCGCAAGAAATCCAAGAATGCCGCCGAGAGCGTCTGTCAATTACGAAAGACTTCTGTCGTTTGTGCCAAAATGCGAGCCACAGAATGAAAAGGGCATATGCGCGGGTCGTTATCTTTGCTTATGCCATATGGCATTGCCTATAAAGTCCCATTCGCCCTGTCGTACTAACAGATAGAGTCGCGAAAGCACTCTTAAGGTGGGTCAAACATGAATTTATCTCCCTTCGAATAGGGCCTTTTGGTGGTGTTTCATCTAGGAAAGCGGACTGCCAGAGCGAGGTTGGTGTTTGGTGAGGTAGATCATATCTCTAGCACTCGCACCCCATTTAAGAGTCTGAAGAGGTCGAACGCGTCTAAACGTAAGGCTATCTGGAATTTAAGGTCCATCGTAAAACCTTCGAGAGGCCTAAAATATTTACTAACGGCAGTACATACAAACCCGAGGTTCTGTAAAGAAAGAAGCTGTATACCTATAGAGACAAACCCGAGGATCTGTAAAGAGAGAAGCTGTATACCTATAGAGTCTTTAGTGTTGTTGTTTGTGACTGGAGTACAACACGGGTAGCTAGTAAAGCTCTGTCGTGCGGGCGAGAAACTCCAAGCAGCCAGCCAGACTGCGCGAAGGGACGAAGCGAGACAGGTGGCCTCGAATCACCTTACGATGTACTCCCAGTCTACCGAATGTAGTGTTTTAACCGGGCCGACACAGATACAATCCCCGCAGGCGCGAACACATCCACGCACTCCGTGCATGTACACGCCACGCCCACACACAAGGAACGAGTCGACCCGATACAGGAGGAGCGAGGAGTGCATCCCCTGCATCCCATCTGAGACTCTATCACACCGACATCTGATTTTACGATCGCATTTTCCTCGCGATTCATTCCCCTATCCACCACCAGGGGGAACATGTCACGTGGCCCTACGAAAAGCGGCCCGATATCACTTTTAACAAGAAAGCCCGTAGACTGTCTATCGGGGGAGGTCCATGGAAATGCGCAAACTCACAAAAAGGGAAAAAGCTTCATTCAGTAAAAGGATAAAAGATGAAGGACGGCGTTACTCAATCTCTTTTGGGATGCGCCACGCATTCCACTTCTACGAGATGTCGAGGAGGCGATTTGAGTGCGTATTTGGCCATACAATGACTTGCGGTGGCCAGCTGATGGACACGTCAGCGCTTTATGCTTCCCAGACAAGTCTGGTTCCAATTCACCGACCACGGAGGGATGGAGGGCTTGGTTGGCCTGGGCCAGAAATCCGAACCAGGAACCTGGTATCGGTGCAGGCGACAGTCGGCGCCTCCTCCGATGCGCTACACGCGCCCATTTTTATTCAATATTGATTAATTTTATCGGTTTTTGCTCAAATTGACCACGGTGACCAAGACAGGACCTCCACAACAAGTAGGCATTGTTATTAAACCAATCGATTCTATCGAATTCTGTCTAAAATTGCTTGACTGAGCGAGAAGTCATATGGACAAGTTGGAAACTGCTTCTGGCGCAAACTCCATGTCCAATCGCCTCTCGGCTGGCTGGCTGCCAGCTACTAAAATTTTTTATTAAATAAGAAGATACCAATGAAATTTCGTGATAAAAAAGATTTGGCACAGAAATTAAAATTATTAGGTTGGCAACTAATTTCGTGGACTTTCAAGAATCTTCAGCAAAAGTATTTATTAACAAATAACTAATGACAATCTTTAATTAAAATAAGATCCCTCGGAACGCAGAAGTGCTTCCCATATATCAGGTAGCTGGTCTATCCCACGGCCATAGAATCATTGTGCTTTCAAGGCCAAGAATCTTTGGAGGTGCATTTTGACCCGGTCCACATTAATAAATCGTCTTCCAACCAAGAAATACTGCACCGAACCAAAAATGTGGTGATCACTCGGCGCAAGGTCTGGGCTGTAAGATGGATGAGTTTGACGCTCCCAGTAAAGGTCTTTTATTTTTTGAGGCGTCCGGTTCGCTACGTTCTCTCCGTTTGGTGGTGTCAAGAAGGTATTAACTTCTGGGAGCTCGTCAAGAACGGTTCCAGCAATAATGCTGAAATCTGCTCTTCTCAACCTGGCCGTGCGCAGGCTGAACTCCGTTGGAATCGGTTCAGACAGATTTTCAGGAGCGGAATTATCTATCAGCAAGATAACGCCAGATCACACGTCACGAATCGGGAGCTTCAAAAAATCGAAGACCTTAGCTGGAAGCGTCTCACTTCACCCTCCTTACAGCACAGGCTGTGCGCCAAATGACTAGCACCTTCATAGCTCGCTGCAGCACTTCTTGGTTGGAGGACGATTTATTAATATGGACCATGTCAAAATGCACCTCCAAGGATTCTTGGCTTCAAAAGCACAAGAATTCTACAGCTGTGAGATAGGCCAGGTAACTGATAAATGGGAAGCAGTCCCGCATTCCAACAGATCTTACTTTGATTGAAAACTGTTATTTGTTATTTGTTTATGGACACTTCTGTTGAAGACGCTTGAGAGTCCACGAAATTACAGTTGCCAACCTAATAAATAAGAAGATACCAATAAAATTTCGGTGCGAAATTGACCCCAGGACAGTTTCTAAACATTTTATCACAATTATTGGAGTCTGGAGCGGCTGGTATAGAGACTACATGTTGCAGGATGTTTTGTTGCGAACAAAATCTCCTTTAGCAATATGTAGTTTCTGCAGTATGTCACAAAAGTACTTTACTTTACTTTGATACTTTGGTGGTCCTTTTGTCGGCTGAAGGACTTCTAAACGAGCACCACAACTCTTCCAGACCGCTTGATCTCCGGAATCTAGCATCCAGTGAGGCAGATTTCGCTCTCTGAAAGATCTTGAGAATGTGTCTGTCCATCGCGTTGGCGGTCGTCCCACTGGTCTCTTATAGTCTCTTGGGAACCATTCTGTGACAATGAGACTCCATCTATCGTCCTTTTGTCGAAGCAGATATCCGGCCAAGCGATATTTGGACTTCTTCATATACTGCAGGGGATCTGCTAATTGCGACTTCTCCCTTAGCTCCATGCTTCGTAGGCCTTCCTGCCATTCCTGACGAGGCTTGCCCTCAGAAGACATCTCTCCAGTGTGCGATGCGTAGTTTGAGTTGCTCTGGCGATTGTCTTGTTGTCGGACCAAGTTTCCGTCGCGTAGGCAGTACAGAGGCCTTAAATACCTTCATGTGCTACCGGCGCGGCGAAGGGGTGAACATCACTTTAGTGATGGCTAATGGCACAATGGTCACGCAGTACGCGATGTTTTGTCGTGTATGGACAGCTCTCATGTATCCTTGGCCAGGAATATGTGAGTAAGCAGACCACCGCCATGGCTTAAACAACTGAAACCGCGTCCCAGTCCTCCGCGCGCCGGAGGTCTTCCACGGTTGAATCCACCTCCGCAGAGGGGCCATCTAATCTCGGAGTTAAACTATCAGGACGTCATTGGAATCGGACTACCGGATATTCCCTCCCACCACGACACGGAAACTGCCGTTTATCTGCAATTATAACTGTCGTACGATCGCATCTACGCAGTGTCTTCGGACACTGCTTTACAGAAGCCGCAACATCAAATACGACGTTATCGCCCTACAGGAAACAAAAGGCAGAACGGAAACCATAAGAAGGACCGACCTCAATGAGCTTCTCATTATCGGAGCAGAGGTGGACGGAAAGAATATTGGCGGAGATGGATTTCTCGTCAACTCGACAGTGCACCACCTAGTAGACTCTTACAAGATCATCAGTCCGGGAGTAGCTGTTCTTCGTCTGGAAACCAAAGATCAAGGAACCATCTCTATCATAAACGGATATGCTTCAGCATCTGCAGATACAGACGAAGAAAAGGAGGAATTCTACAAGCAATTCGAAAGGACTGTCAAGAGAAGAGTACTACAAAGTTGTCGTTGGTGACTTTAACGTTACCGTCGGTACGAATGGTCACGACGAATGGAGGCTAGGACCACATGGAACTTCCTCAAGGAACGAAAACGGAGAGCGCCTGATAGACTTCCTATCCGCGTGCCGTCTCTACCATGGAAATTCTATGTTTAAGAAGCCATCAAACCGACGATGGACCTGGGAAAGCCCAAATGGAGAACCACGTTCGGAGATCGACCATGTTCTTACAAACAGACGCTGGAGTCTGTTCTACGTTTCCGTGCGTCATTTGACACCGGCTCGGATCACCGTCTTGTCCGTGCGAAGCTGGCTCTCAAAAAGAGGATGTTCAAAGTGACAATCATAAACCGGCACCGGTGAGGATCCCCACATTTAAGTCGGAGTAGGAATATGCAATAAGGTTGCATTATTGGAATCTTCTTGAAGATCCATCGGAAGACTGCGACCTTCTTTCCAAAGACTGTTGAAATGAGCTAGCAGCTCTTGTGAAGCCGCTTCACCTTCTGCTTCAGGAATTAACACATATGCGATTGAACTCTTGTAGCAAAGAAGAGCTGTCAGACTGGATCATAATTCCTGCCATCTAGAAATAGTCACCATTTCGAAGGCCCGACGAATTGCAGTGAAGGAGTTCATACAAGCCTACAGAATATTGAACTTGTTAGAAGCCGCTAGGAAAGGTGCAAGCATAAAGAGCTGCAAACGAGATCTTTGCGACCAGAAGGCAATAATGTCAGCTCTTGTGGATAAGGATGGAACAACGCAAACATGTCGAAGAGCGATGGAGGCCATTGTTGAAGAATTCTACACAGAACTGTTTCGTTCTACTAGCACTGTCCCGAAATGCTTGACGCCACCAGGTGAGGAGGTACCTTCCATTCTGGAATCAAAAGTTGCTCATGCCATCAGAAGGATGAAGCCAGGCACTGCTCCCGGACCGGACGGCATTTCTGCTGTTATCCTTTGTGCAGGTGGCAGTACCCTCTGCTCACTTCTTGCCAAGCACTTCAACCACTACCTTCGTCTTGGTAGGATTCCGGACTCATGTCAGGAATGGAAAACAGTTCTAATCTTCAAAATAGGTCATCAGGAGGATATCAACAACTATCGACCCATCAGTCTTCTCTCGGTTGTGTACAAGATCTTCACCAAGATACTGCTCAATCGTATGGAGCGTTGCTTGGACGAGTATCAGCTAGTGGAGCAAGCAGGGTTTCGCAAGGATTTCTCATGCATTTACCATATTCAGACTGTCTCACAACTCATTGAAAGGAGACGCGAATACCATAACCCACTTGTCCTTGTCTTCGTGGATTATCAGAAAGCGTTCGACTCTGTGAAAATCAACTCCATTCTGAACGCGCTTGTGCATGCTGTTATACCATCGCCCTACATCGGACTTCTCGACAAACGCTTCTCGAACACAATGACTACCATTCAGTTGTTCGATCTTCTTCTTCTTCTTCTTCAGCGTTTGTTCCGCTTCGAGGCGGGGTCCGCTATTCTGGTGTGGTCACGCCACTTTACGCGATCAAATGCCTGATCGGGATGGATACCACCAACCTTTAGGTCCACATGCAACGTATCAAGCCATCGCTGCTTCGGCCGCCCTTTAGGCCGTTTTCCGGGCACATCTATGTTAAGGCCAATCTTCCTAACAGTGTCACCACTAGCTCGAAGAACGTGGCCATACCACCGAAGGCGAGCTTCACGTAACTTGTCAGCAACTGGAGCGACACCAAACCTCTGGCGTATTTCATCGTTGCGAATACGGTCCAGACGCGTAACACCAGCCGTCCATTGCAGCATTTTCGTTTCCATTACGCTGAGGCGAGTCTCAACCTTCTTGGTTGCAGGCCAGCACTCAGCTCCATACATCGCTGCTGGTCGGACGACGGTTCTATAGATCTTTGATTTAAGGCGTTCCGGTATCTTCCTGTCGCATAAAACGCCTGTCATCGAGTGCCATTTGGACCACGCTGCGCTCACGCGCGAGTTCACCTCGAACGTCAGACTACCATCAGACGCATTTGCAGATCCAAGGTACTTGAAGTTTGTCGTTCGTACTAGTGCAGTGCCATTGATCTCAATAGACCCGGCTTTGTTTACGTCTGTCGTCAAGTACTCAGATTTTTCGACGTTTAGCTTGAACCCGAACATTGCCAAGCGGTCGTACCAAGCTTGCGCTTGTCGCTCGAGTTCGCTCTTCTCTTCGCTTGCAAGCATTACGTCATCTGTATACAGTAGCGTGCAGGGGGCAGGCTCCTGAAGGTCTCTCGAAATGGCATCCATTACGACAATGAATAGGAGCGGGGGAAGCGCAGAGCCCTGGTGAACACCAACGGAGATAGGCAACTCCGCCGATGTGCCGGCTGGCGCTCGCACACTACTCTTTGGACCAGAGTAAAGTATGCGCACCCACTCAATAAGCTCTTCGGGAACACCGTGTTGTCGTAAGGCGTACCATATAACCTCACGCGGTACACGATCAAATGCTTTCTCTAAGTCGAGAAAAGCTATGTGCAGCGGTTTCTGCTTCTCGCGATGTCTCTCTACCAGAAGACGAGCAGCATGTATGGCATCGATGGTGCCTCTGCCCGCTACGAAGCCACACTGATTGGTGGAAAGTTGGACGATATCGGGAATACGTCCATCTACAATTCGCTCGAAGATTTTCATGCTGTGCGAGAGCAAGCGAAGTGGACGGTAATTCGTGCAGTCCGCAGGACTGCCCTTCTTCTTCCATATCGGAATCGTCGTGCTTTCCTGCCAACTACCAGATACCTTCTTTTCCGAAACAACCTGGTTGAAAAACTTTGTTAGCCACTTAGCAGGACTCCAGCACCTTAACTTCCATAGGTCGGCCGATATATCATCGGGGCCCGTTGCTTTGCCTGGCTTCATCTTCTTCAAAGTCGCTTCCGTCTCCTCCACAGTGATTTTCTGCAGAGGACCGTGCGTAGGAGGAACGCAAGGGATGGGCGGATGGGCAAAATCTTCTGTCGAAATTCTCTAGTCATAGTCAAGTAATTCTAGTAATTCTCAAGTAGTCATGCCATCGTTTCATAGCCCCCTTGCGGTTCGTCAGTAGATGGCCATTCTCATCGTTGATGCCCAAGAATTTCTCGATGTCCTCAGCCTGACGATGGCGTGCCTTGGCAAGTCGATAAAGATGTCGTTCACCATCGCGCGTCTCGAGTTTATCGCTGAGATCATCATAATGGACGGCTTTTGCAACGGCTACGGCCTTTTTTGCCGCTTTCTTCGCCTCCTGGAACATACGCCATTTGTTTGCAGTCTTGTCGCGCAGGAACGCGTGATATAATTTTTTCTTCTCTCGGACTTTTTCTCTTACGTCATTAGTCCACAGCCACGCCAGCTTCTCGATCTTGCGGCATCCAGGCTTAGTCATGCCTAATTCAGAGCATGCAACTTGTAAAATCGTATCGGTTGCATCTTTCCATGTTTCGTCGACGGTTGTCACCGTCGGTAACCGAATACGAGAAACAAAAGCTGCAGCGTTTTCCTTCAATCGCCACCACTTGATTCTCGGTGGACCGCATCGCTCGACATGCCTCAGCCTCGGAGAGGCGAACTTAAGAGTGCATATCAGCGGACGGTGCTGTGTGGCGACAGTCTCGTACGGCACCACCTTCGCATCTGTAACCAGCTTTCGATCGCGATGCTTCACAAGGATGAAGTCGATCTGTGTCTTGGTGCTCCCGCTATAGAACGACACCAGATGGGAGTCACGCTTTCGAAATACGGTGTTCGCGATGATGAGGTTATGCGAGCCCGCATACTCAAGGATTCGCTCACCATCAGCGTTACGTGCTCCATATCCGAAACCGCCGTGACAGCTGCGACCATCTTTCGCAGTCCCCACATGACCGTTGACGTCACCTGCGATAACGACAGCGTCTTCTAACGGTACCTCTGCTGTCTTTTCATCAAGCAGGGTCCAAAATCCTTCCTTGGCTCTCTCAGAGCAGCCTGCCTGTGGAGCGTATGCAGAGAAGAAATGATACATACGCTGTTCAGCAGCGACTACGACCTTCATCAAGCGGTCATTAAAACGTTCCACGCTTATAATCGCGTCTCGGAAACGTTCGGAGACGATTACACCAGCTCCGCTGGTGGTCCTGGGACTGCCGCACAGAATGGTCTTGAAGCCTCGGCCTATGTCCCTCGACTTACAACAGGACCACCTCGTCTCCTGTACCACACATAAGTCGATTCGTCTTCGCTACAGTGCTTCTGCCAACTCGCACGAGCGGCCCGTCAACGTACCCACATTCAGCGTAGCTACGCGGGTCTTGCCTACGTTGCGGGACTTTCGGACTAGCTCAGTTTCCCCCCGATGCCGTCCTCGCATCAGGGACCCTCGCATACTTCTCACACTCGCCGGGCTCTGCGAGTGCGCGTCGGCTCCCGCGGACGCCGTAGCATTATCTCGATACTCACTTAACGTCATCAACCATGTGATGTGACATGGGATCTCCATAGGCCGGCCTGTCACTAGGGCCTGTCGCCTGTACTCGAATGTCCGTGATTAGCTTAGCTCGCAGAGGCGAACAGTTTCCAGTGGCACCACGTGGAGGAACGGACATCGCCACCAGTTGTTCGATCAAAAGTTTAAAATTCCTATCGGGAAAGGAGTACGGCAGGGAGACATGATTTCTATCAAGCTATTCACAGCGGCACTCTAGGATGCCATGAAAGACTTGAACTGCGACGATAAAGGCTTAGGTTGCTGATCCGTTTACCGCCTTCTCGACGGTAAACGGATCAGCAACCTTCGCTTCGCCGACGATATTCTTCTCCTCTCTACCAGCACGGCAGAAGTGGAGGAAATGCTGAGCGAGCTCAATGTGGCAGGTATGAAGATTGGATTGAACATGAATATGTCCAAAACGCATGGTCACCATTAGTGTCACATTAGTGTGGGGCTCGTAAGGTTAAGTTTTCGCTCTACAGCAGGTCGACTCCTACGTCTATCTGGGAAGAGCGCTGAACCAAGATAACGACCTCGCTCCTGAAATCGACCGCAGAAGACGCTCGGCATGGGCAGCCTTCAGTTCGATTCGCGAAGTCACCGATCAGGTCAAGGATGCCGGACACAGGGCACATAAGCATTGATACAAAAGTTCTGCGATCTGAAGCTCAGAGTTGAAGATTTCCGAAACTGGCTGTTCTGATATTTCGAAAGCAAATAATATGTATATGTAGTAGTGTGCCAACACTTGATCGCCTTTCGTGACTTCCTGACCAAGATATGCGGCCAAGTCCAAATCGCGCCTCCATTGCTTACCTCTTACTAGGGAAGGGCTTCGACCTCCCATGTAACCTCAAGTTGAGACCCGGATCATTAGAAAGAGATCGGAATGCTGATTACGAATATGGGTGTCAAAGTTGCAAAATGAAACTCCTGAGCGAGTTATGGCCTGCCGAAATCGGGGGCTTCACCACAGGCTGGCTGTACGACGCACCGGGCGCGAGAGTGGTGAGTCATCGGGGCTTGGTAAGAAGGGCACGCCAGCTGCGGTGGTGGCGCGGGGGTAGCGCTCACGCTCGTCGGGTGCTGCGTCGTTGGTTCGATCCCCGTTGTTCCCGAGTTTTTGCAAATCATAATTCATCTTCGAAATGACCCTTTGTTCTGAATTATGACACGTGTCTGCTTAGATATCCGGGAAAGCTACCATACACGTTTGTAAAAATGCCTGAAGGCAAACAACTGATATGGTGACATTTTTATTTACTCTGGCACCCCAAATTCAGCGGAAAGAATGGACATCACTTTTGCTGGTGAAAAGGACGTAGTGAGTGAAGAAAAAGCAGTAGATCAACGACATCTAGTTCTTCCTTATCATACATTCTACTTACCTGTTTACTTCACCCATTTTTTTGCTTTGTTCCATGTTTTCTTAGGCCTATGTTATACTCCCGCGGGAGCATCCGCGGGACGTACGCGGGCGAAGGGTGCACCGCGGACGGTCGTCGTCGAGCCGGGGCGGCTAGCGTCGCATTCGAGCGCGTTTTTGGCGCCGGACTCCGTGGGACGACAACCTTCCGCGGTGCAGTGCAGGCGATCCGCGGACGGAGGGCGTGACAGAGCGCGGCGATTGGCCGGGTGAGGGATCTCAGCGCGATTCCCGCCCGTCCGCGGATGCTTCCGCGGGAGTATAACTCAGGCCTTACGGAGCCCCGATGACTCACCACTCTCGCGCCCGGTGCGTCGCACAGCCAACCTGTGGTGAGGCCCCCGATTTCGGCAGGCCATAACTCGCTTAGGAGTTTCATTTTGCAATTTTGACACCCATACTTGTAATCAGCATTCCGAGCTCTTTCTAATGATCCTGGTCTCAACTCGAAGTTCCATGGGAGGTCGAAACCCTTCCCTAGTTAGAGGAAGGACTCGGAATTGGCAGCAAGGCAGCAGAGAATTCTGCAAGGCATCGCTCACCGAGTCGTTAAGCCGTACTAGTGGAGAGGTCGCATCGATGCACTTCTAAATCCAGGAAGACCGCGCTTTTTCAACATGCCGAGGATTCGTAGAATCATTAGGAAAAGTATGAAACAGAACAACTCCTCCAACCTAAGCCGAGTCGTTTTTGACCTCCAAATTTTAAAGAAAACTTTCCAGTGAATTGTTTGGAAGAGCTTCGTACTTCGCAGTTATCGCATCCAGAAAGGACAGACTCTACCTGCCTAACCAGAGCAGAACCGGAAGCAGAAATTGTTGGATGAGCTGCAACGGGGCCGCATCGAGGATCTGAGCACATGAAAAGATTTTCACTGTGGAGCATAACTCCTAGAATCTTCGTGAGCTACTCCTAGAAATGTCCCGAAACAGACGAATCCATACAAAGACGCTGTTCCTGTGAAGTGTTACGGTTAGGGTTGCCGTCGAAGCCAAAGCACCCCTCGTTTTCATAGAACAATCAGTAAGATCAACGCCAAATTCTAACAAAGTGGTTCTCAAGAAGATATTGCTTCCGTGAATAAAATCATACATCAACAGCTGTCAGATTATTCATCAACGAGACTGGACAGCGTTCCATGCTGAAACCACACCTGCGATTTCCAATTTCCGGGGTAATGAGGCAAAGACCTCAGGACTTCGAACTTGCCCGACCTGAACCTAATAGACTTTTCTTTCTGGGGGTACTTGAACTCCAAGATATCTGCAAGATACCGCTAAAGCATGGACTCTTTGAAAGACTCCATTTGAAAAGCCTGGGTTGGAATCGAGGCGAACTGCCTGCGGTCAACCTCCTGCACTTCGGTCGAGCGTCGTTTTCGAACTTGCATTTCCGCTGATGGAAGACCTTTCGAAAACCTGTTCTAGTTTCGTTAGCCAGCTGCCTTGAATAATAAATCGTGTTGGAAAGAACAATTGTTTGTCTTGAAAATGTGGTTTTTAGCCAATTGGAAATTGTTTTATTTCTTACTCGCCACAATATATAAATGTTTCTATAGTATGTTGTAGGCGTCTAATATAATCATACTGTGTCCAATATCTGCAGCAGTGCAGGGACCTTCGTGAAGATCTTTACATCACGTATGAGTCACTATGAACAGCAGTCTTTGCCAAACCTCAGAAAGTGCTTCTACTGCGTCTATGTACTTGGGTTGCAATTCCAGGTTCCAACCCCTAGTTTTCGTTTCTAAGTAATTATATATTATTTATGGGTTGAGCTTAAGATATACTTTATGTAGCAAAAATCTTATATGTTGTGTTGCTCACGGAATGCTTTATTATTTAAACAACGCCTTTGCGCTTTGATGCTTCAGGAACAAGTTTTTAAAGCTTGAAAGAGCCACTTTTCTAGCACAGCCTCTCATAGAGGAGTGTTAATAAATAATGGAGTGAGCTAGCTAACTCAATTAGGTAATGTTAATTAGGCTAATGAAGGAGGACAGGACAGGACCTCAAGCCCTTGTTGTTCGTTATGGTACCAAAAAATCACCTCATAGCGAACAGTAAGACGGATAAACCAAAGCACCCCAGAAATCTGTTAGGATAATCTGTGAGGAAGGGCAAAATGCTGAACTCCTCATCGGCTTGCCCCGGCAGGTCATCAACGCTCTCCATCGGTCTCCGCAATGTACTGCGGAGGTGGAGCGTGTGCCGCAGGGACGCATTAATTCCAACGCTTGGCGCTAGAGCGCGACCCAACATTTGAGTGGTCAGCACAGAATTGGCAGTTCACGGTATGTCCATGTTTCTGGCCCAACAACGAACATCGGCTAACCCTCATAGTTTTATTCTTTTAAAAATAGTTCATTCAATCAATCAATAAATTTTTGTAGTAAACAACGTGTATATCTTTTTGTCCATTTGACAGACAGCCACCTATTTCTTTCGCTTTTCTTTGCGTTTGGAAGACTTTTTTGGTCTGGACGCCTTTGGTTGTTTTCGGCTTCTCTGTTTGCCGCCCTTCGCCTTTCTTTTCTTCTTCACGGAAGCTATTTTGGCTTTCAGTTCGCGTTTGCGTTGTTCCTTGTAAGCCTTTGTTATATTAGGAGGCATTCCGGAGGCGAGTGGAGTGAGAGGCTCGTACTCAGGATTATGACGTGCAGGAGGAGTGGCAGCCGGTGGGGGCTGCGCAGGAGCTGCGGCATCAGGTGGGTGAGCAGGTGTTGCAGGATCGGATGCCGCTGGTGGTGCAGGAGTGGCAGGCTGAGCGGCTGGCGTAGCAGCCTGTTCTGGCTCTTGCGATTCTTCGTTCCCTGCTCCGCCGGGTGATATCTGGAATTGAACCGTATCTTCCGACGAAAACCTGCTTTTGACGGCAGATCCCTAGTACAGCACAGCCGTGTTGCTGTCGAAACAGCAATACGAAGAGAAGAGGATAGCTACACTCAGCTCACCTCTCCGCAGAACAATGCGTCCCGATCATCTTCCATGTCTGTGAAGACCAAGTAGGAACCGAGGACCATCGCAACTGAGAGCAACGTGCCCACAACCAAAGCTATAGAGGACGCGAAATCGTCTCCTGCACTCTCCTCCTTGATCTCTTCTCCATCTCTGAAGCATGAGTTATGCATCGGTAGATGAGATACCTGCAGAGAAGAAAAATCTCCCTAACGAAAAATACGAAGCGACTTCGCCAGTGCGCTGAACCCTTCTTTACCTACAGCCGCTTTTTCTGCGCTTTTACGTGACTAGGTAGTAAAAACGATGTTCTCGTCACCTGCACAATAAATTTTTTTATGAAATAGTGTACAAGAGAATTAAGGGCATTTTGCCTTAAAGGACACATTTTTCTGATAATTGTGCGCCCTTTTAACGAGAATGTACATATTTATTAGCGACGCCTACGGAGTGAAGGAAAGGCGTCAAGGAGGTATCCTCTTTGATGTTTGGCAATTGAGAGAATTTCAGTTTAACGGATTCTTTTTCCCGATGATTACGTACACCTACTACGTGTTTTCGTGGTTTTTATTCAAATGACAAAACGGATTTGAGAAAATTTTAAGCAGCTACACGTACTTCTTCAAGTCGAATGTTTATAAAACTTAGAGCTGTCAGTAGAGAACCGTGAACCTTTCCTCTGATCACTCAATGATAGAGAAATTTTTCAAAATTTTCAAAAACTAGTTAGTCTAAAGCGGTGCGCATCTCCTAACTTGAATTCCATCAAATATACACATACATAAATATTTCATTGTCAAACACTTTTCGAATAAATTGAACACGTTTCAAACCAAATCGGACTCTCTTCTAAGCAGGCATGGCCTTTTTGAAATCATACTAATATATTGCAAATTGAAACGAGTTTCTTGCAACTTGTTACTCTTTAGGAAAGCTAAAATATCATCTTGTCCAAAAAAATTGAACTGGTTTTTTAACTTTTAACTCACTAATCTCAATAAGTTAACAAACTGTTTGAACTTTTATACCCTTTATCAAAAAATATGATTTGAAGCTTATTCTGGAGTACTGTAAGGCAGGTATTTTCTAGCATGTACAAAGAAGGGAGCACGCTGTGCACTTATTTAGTTAGTTGCGACATTAATTTGATTGATGTATAAAATCCTGCTTACAAACAGCAAAGTAGAAATATGGGTGTTCTTTTACAACTGTTTTTTTCTGTGCCGTTGCCAAGGGTGTAACTCACAGAAATTCGGTCACTTTCTTATCATGTTAGAATTGCGCTGCTTTTTGTGCCTTATAGTAGGCCTTGAAATACACTCAATTTTCCCCTCAAAATAAAAATTTTATACGAGCGTCCAGTTATTGTGGCAACTGAATCAAAAAAAAATCAAAAAAGAATACTAAATAAATTTTCTTTCACAAGACAGTATTCTACCCTTTTCAGCGTTTATTATGGAAGAACCTCGTTTTGATTTGGAAGATGTTCAGTTTGATCTCGAAAGCGTCAGACTTTTGAGATAGTCCAATCTGGCTTGAAAAATATCCAGGATATTTGGGAAAGTGTCCAATTTAACATGTAAATGGTATATTTGACCAATAGTTTGCTATGAATAACCCGTTCGTTCGACGGCGGTTCTGAAAGCACTGAATTAGGCTTCTTCCTTTGGTTGTATTGGCATTGGGTTAGGTTACGACCACTGCTTGAATCAGAGTTTGGATTGTTGTAGCCTCCGACCAGAGGTTGCGCAGCATTTCTTTCCTGGAGCGAGGGGATTACGGTAGCTTAAAGCTACAGTGTCAAAATGGAAATGGAGGACACCTGACATAGGAATACCGCAGTCTTTGGGGTGATATGTGCACTCCCTGGTGCTCTCATGAAGGTGTACGCCGGAAATGGAGCCTGATTCTCAATTTTGCTTAAAACTCGTAGGCCTTTGTAACGTGCGGGTAAAGACACAGTGGAAGTCTCCTAAAAAACCTACTTTCCTGTAGGACCCTAGAGGTTCGCGCTAGAGGAGCGTTCCGAGCTGGTGGGGTTGGTTGGAACGATGTGAAGTATATAGTAGCATGCATTAAGCCTATACACAACCAATCAAGCCTAAAATTTGAAATTCTCGACTGTGCATGGAACAATCCCTTCCGTTTGCAAAATCCCATTTTTCGGTGCTCTCATATAGGTTCTAAACTGCTACAATTGCTTCCCCGCAATGGTATAGCCTTGCAAGCTATGTTTACGCCTTTTGGCGCACCCCTTCCAGCTAAAATGGTTTTATTGAATTTTTTTCATGTATTTCAACGAAGTATTTAAAGGATCTAAACCCGGAAAGAATACTACACTCAAAGTTCTCTTCTAGATTTTTGGGTACACATCGCGAAGGCGAGCAGTGGCGAGGTGCGAGAACTGCATCGGATGTGCGGCGAACGTGCCACTGCTTCTACCGTAATCGCGGGAGCCTAACGGAACAGCCCGAACACACCTCCTCTGCATGGCACTGATTGTAAGGTGGTAGTAGTCAGGTGCACATCATTGATGTAACAAAAATTAGGATTTTGTTAACCTGCCCAGGTAAACGCAGTCGTTCCCTTAGGACAAGAATCTGGGCAAGGGAAGGAACCCGGGTTGTGAGCGATTTTGGCACGTGTAGCTTACCAGGGAAGGGTCTCAGGCGTAGGTCTGAACGAGGGAATGGATATTACTACAGGAATCCCCACCCTTCATATAGTAGAAAAACACGCTTCGTTTTGGCCTACTCCTTGAACCAAAAGAGTTATGGGCGCTCAAAGGCGGGGTACAGTAGCGCACCGTCAGCACGTGCCCATGTGCATGCGTGCGCGCTCCCTGTTGTATGGGATGCGGCGAAAGGCTCTCCAGCAAGTGGGTCGTTGGCTCAGCAGGGTGCGGAGATGCTTCAAAGGGGTTGGTCAGATGTTCGATTCCCGTGCTATGTAACGTTTTTGCATTTTTTCACGATTACCGTTTTCTTTACCAATTTGTTTCCTACACATCTCCTACATATTTATTTCACTCTACATTGTCAAACAAGGATCAGATTCGTGCTCAACGCGAAGTTTGCGCAAAAACGGTGACCATGACCCTACCATTAATCACCTTTACATACTGTATTTGACATACTCCAGCGTAATATGGAAAACGGATGTCAGATTCGTAAACACCATCCCAAATAACCCCCTGGGAGAAGTTTGGGTAAAATCGGTGATTATGACTTCGGCGGCCTTAGTCACCCGTACCTACCGTTATCTACCGTAGTCGGCCGAAGATTGAAAAACGGAGGTCAGATTCGTGGTCAGCACTCGAAATAACCTCCCTGGGCGAGGTTTGGGCGAAGTCGGTGATTATGACCTTAACATCTCTACTCACCCGTACCTGCTGTAACCCGTACCTGTTACCGTAAGGCCGTTGTTTAACATTCGCTGAAAAATACAAAACATTGTATCATTCAGAAACTGAGAAAAGTGAGTGAAGCACAGCTCACAGAAACCTTTACTTGACAATTTAGAGTGAAATAAATGTGTAGGAGATGTGTAGGCAGTAAACTAATTTAGACTGCCAAAACGCACGACTTCAACGACACAACTTTCACGACTCCAGAGGTCGAGGAGAGATCGAAAAAATTTTCGCCCAAACCTCGCCCAGGGGGTTGTTTGGAGTGCTGATCACGAATCTGACATCCGTTTTCAAATTTCGGCCGATTACGGTAGGTTGTGGTAGGTGCGGGTGACAGTGCAATGCTGTACCCCCAATTTCGAGGGCCCGCAGCTCTTTGGGTTCAAGGACTCAGCAAAAACGAAACATGTTTCTCTACTATATGAAGGGTGGAAATTCTCGTGGTACTATCCATTTCCCACATTCAGACCTACGCCTGAGACCCTTCCCTGGTTAGATGGGCCGCGTGGCGAAGCTTCTTCGCGTGCCGCGTTGCCACTCCTCCCCAACCCAATAGCTAACTTTCCGCGTTGGTCCTCATGCGCTCAGCCTGAGCGGCTTAGCATTGGCCGTGCCGCAGAGAGGGGCGTGTTCGGTCGGTGTCTGATTGACTGGAGCGATTACAGTACGGTGCGAAAGTACGGTCGGTGGTCTCACCGTTCCCGCACCCTTCGCACCCGCTGCTCATCTTCGTAACTTGTACCGTTTTTTTGCCACACACGCGTATAGTATGAGAGAATTATCACTCACGATCTTCGTTTCACTCGGCGGAGTGCCACACGTCCTGAAACCAAAATTTCAGCGAAATTTTCGAACAGTGTTTCAAAGCAAATCATAGTACCCATTATTCGCTGAACGCTTCTGACCCTCCTCTCTTTTATGCTTCGCTGTTTATTATAGAACGTCATGCTGATGATTAGCATAAGAGTCCTCGATGAGCACCCCATCCCGCAATTGTATTAAGACTTCAAAAAGAAACAGTTGGAACATTTGCAATAAACTTTACCCCTTAAACACCATTTGAGCATTTTTCCAAAAGCTGCAGCACTTTTGTACTGACGTATTGCTTCCATTAGATGGACAATTTTAAGCCTTTCTAGAAAAAAAAGAGGCCTATCCAGCGCTCCATACAAATGCAAACACTTCTGAATCACAGAATTTTTCGGCCACGAAGAACACCCAGCATGCTTTAACGTTCTCTCAGCTGTACATATATCGGAAATGTGCACTATTTGGAATCCCTTCATTCCTCTGACCCATACCGCGCCCCAGACGAAACTCTCAGTGGTTGGCTGCCGCTCATTGCGATAACTAAGCTATGCTCATGGAGCTTGGAAATAAAACGGACCTGACGCTGCGCGAGAAACCTCGTGGTATAAACAGTTAGCGATCTCTACCGCTTTCTCATCGTCCACCCTCAAAAACCGCTTATTCCGCTCCGCGAAATCGTGTGCTGGTCGACCGATAATAGTGGCAAGCAGCGGCTGAAATGACGAATCATGGCGCCATGGAACGAGTATTTATCTTCATGAAGAAAGTCACAAAGGCATTTCTAGAGTGTGCGGATATGTATTTGGGCAGCTCTTGATTCATAACCTCTAAATGCAGTCTTGCCATGAATTTCAGCAAAGAGCGTTGTCTTCTATATGGAAGAAAGCCATCAAAACCACTCAAAGGCAGATATTACTCAATCCCTTTGTGAAATGAGATAGGCACTCTACCTCTATGGGTCATCGTGTGGTGGTTTAAGTACCAGTAACTAGGCATTTGGTCCATACAACGATTTCAATGAACAAGTCAGTGAATTATCTTATCCAGGCATGTCTGGTACACATTTATCGGCCCCGGAGGGAGGAAAGGGTTGTATAACATGTGCAGGACTCGAACCACAGGACAGAGTAGCTAGGAATAGCAGTAAAAGTAAGGTATGCGGACTATGCGACAGGTTAGTCCTTAAACAAAACAGACAGTTGAGCATGTCTCTGTCTTGCCTGTATTTCTTGTGGTACGCGTGTAGAGAGAAGTTTGTGCAAAACATAAGGAAGGGGCAAAACATTTCAATAGACTGTCTTTCTGAAAATTGCGTTATTTGCCCAAGTGGAAGATTAGGCGATTGCTCAAAGATTGGAGCAATTTATCAGATCGAATGCTTGGCATGCAACGCCAAATTCATCGGAGAAACGGGAAGAGCTCTTGCAGTACGTGTGAAGGAACATCTATCAAGTAAACGACGCGGATTGCTAACCAGCCCACTTGGAAAGCATAGGATTGATGCGCATAACGGGAATGACTTTGAGGTGAAATGTACCATCTTGGCCGTTGTTGGAGACATTTCGGCAAGGAGAGCGTTGGAGGCATTCTGGATTTTCACAAGAAATCCAGTAATGAATAACCGGAATGAGTGTCTGTCTGTTACGAGTGACTTTCTGCCGTTTGTGTCCCATTGTGAACTGCAGAAGGACCGGTCGGCGACAGCGGTGTGCAGTATGCCCCATTCGTCCCTACTGGCTTACTGGCGTGGGCGAACATCAGCCCTTGCGGTGGATCCAATTGGTGAGTTCGTTTCTCCCACTTGGTCCTCCCTTGTGTTCGTGGGGGAACGTCCGAAATGCTAGGGTAGCCAAGGAGCTTGGTGGGGTAGAGCGCAAATGAAAACTTATGCACCACATTCAGGCCTCTGAAGACGACGAGAAGTCGAAACGTCAGGCCCTGCTAAATAAAGATCCACCTAAAACCTCGTGTTGGCACAGAAAGTTAAACTGACTAACATTTCAAGAGAGTTCTAAGAAATGCATAAAAGACGTGAAACTCACGAGAATTTGTTTAACATGCACATTGCATCCTGTTTGCTTACAAAAACATTTGGTCACAAACTTGCCAACAACACAGAAATCATCCTGCTGCTGAAAGAGAGAGTACAGTGATGTTGAGCTGACTAGGAATACCCAGGGTCGGCCGGACCTACTGAAAGAAACACCATGGCTGGAATCCCCACCATTGAAATGAAAAGTTGTGGCCGAAATTCCGAAACACGGGATCGCATTACTTGTAAGAGCAGCCGTGGGCTGTAATTTTGTAGCTCCTTTACTTTAACTATTTATTCCATCAGCAACTACATGAACATACAGTGAGAGAGAACCCAATAATTTTTAAAAGATACCAGCTGTTTGAATTAAAAGAAAAAACCCAGCACTTAAGTGCTGGGATTTTTGTGGGGACCACGGTGATGGCTTATCAAGTAAGCGAAGAACTAAAGTGCGTGGTAGGAATATGGATGGAGACAAACAAAGGTAGAAAGCATTACTAAAACTGGAAGAAAAGGTGGTCAACGAAATATGAACGACACTGGTGGTCAACGATTCTGTGAACCTGAGCAACATCTTCTATTTCGGACTCAATAATCTATCTTCTGTAGGCCACAAACAGCTACAATACCCCTCGCGCCGCACGGTCAAAAGTGGGCGAAAAACGCCAACATAGCGTCGCAAAGCGTCGCACGCTCATAACTCCTTTAGTTTTAGGTTTTTTGAATAAGTGTTGGTACCATTCGATTCGTCTCTTCGAGATCTACACAATCATGTATACAATTTTACCGGGATACCCATATTTTTGCCGTGGGTGGTCCAAAATTGATTGGAGCGGGCTTTTGCGATTAGAGCAGCTTATTTCCTAGGACATGCGTGCTTTCGGAGTATCTCAAGCATTGCGTACGTTGCCAGTGCTCCGTAATGCCAGGAATGCCCCGAGAGTGCGCCGTGCACAATGCATACAGAATCAATCCTATCAATCGAGTGAGCGAACGCATGTCCATTGCGCTTCTACCTTGTCTTACTGGGAAACGCGACGTTTTCAAGATGATTTCGAGCCGTTTGGAGAACGTTATCAGAAATTTCTTGCCGCCCCACTCAGGATTAGCTCCAATCTGTCCCAGCGAAACTTCGGTGTGCGCCGTGAACAATGCATACAGAATCGAACCTTTCAATCGGGGAGGGGGGGGGACAGCTTTTAGACTGATCGTTTAGGCAGTTTTATCAGAAATTTCTTGCCGCCCTAATCGGGAAATGCTCCAAGGCTGTCCAGCGAGCCTTTGGAGTGCGCCATGAACAATGCATACAGAATCGAACCTTTCAATCGAGGGGGGGGGGGGGCGACCGCTAGCAAATTGCACGCGCGGGCGTCTTCGGAGCACAATAGCTCTGTCAAGTTGGAACCTTTCGGGTTGCAGCTTGTAGGTCTTGTAGGCAGTCGAACGTTCTGTTAGTATGCCAAAGCAGATTGGTTTAGCCTAGGAGGGGGCAATGTTATAGGGGTGCGAAGATGCAGGTGAGGCTTGTGTGAAGCATTTTTTCCGATTTCCGTGGAACACTGCGAGAAGACGCCACAAGCTAACGGCCTTAAAATGCGTACGCGTTTTAAGTCCTTCCGCCGCGGCCTCGTCCTCGATGCGAAACAATCAAAAATTGATGTTTCCAAAATCGGTCGAAATTGACACCGTTCGATAGCGCTTTCCATGCTGAACGGAGCGGTGCCATTCCGAGTGTCGACGACTCAAATCTGGGCGAGTAGGAGCGCAAGAAACTCTAACCGCTAGGTTTCGCCGCTCTAAAACGGCAGCTGAGGCTAGGCAGTTTGGGCAGCTGAGGAGCTACGAGCACGTCGTCGTAAAGCACCTTAAGCGGTCTGTTCGCGTACGCATTTTAAGGCCGTTAGGTTGTGGCGTCTTCTCGCAGTGGTCCACGGAAGTCGAAAAAAAATGCTTCACACAAGCCTCACCTGCATCTTCGCACCCCTATAACATTGCCCCCTCCTAGGCTAAACCAATCTGCTTTGGCGTACTAACAGAACGTTCGACTGCCTACAAGACCTACAAGCTGCAACCCGAAAGGTTCCAACTTGACAGAGCTATTGTGCTCCGAAGACGCCCGCGCGTGCAATTTGCTAGGGGTCGCCCCCCCCCCCCTCGATTGAAAGGTTCGATTCTGTATGCATTGTTCATGGCGCACTCCAAAGGCTCGCTGGACAGCCTTGGAGCAATTCCTGATTAGGGCGGCAAGAAATTTCTGATAAAACTCCCCAAACGATCAGTCTACAAACTGTCCCCCCCCCCTCGTTGAAAGGTTCGATTCTGTATGCATTGTTCATGGCGCACTCCAAAGGCTCGCTGGACAGCCTTGGAGCAATTCCTGAGTAGGGCGGCAAAAATTTCTGATAAAACTGCCCAAACGATCGGTCTAAAAGCTGTCCCCCCCCCCCTCCCCGATTGAAAGGTTCGGTTCTGTATGCATTGTTCACGGCGCACACCGAAGTTTCGCTGGGACAGATTGGAGCTAATCCTGAGTGGGGGGGCAAGAAATTTCTGATAACGTTCTCCAAACGGCTCGAAATCATCTTGAAAACGTCGCGTTTCCCAGTAAGACAAGGTAGAAACGCAATGGAAAAGCGTTCGCTCACTCGATTGATAGGATCGATTCTGTATGCATTGTGCACGGCGCACTCTCGGGCATTCCTGGCATTACGGAGCACTGGCAACGTACGCAATGCTTGAGATACTCCGAAAGCACGCATGTCCTAGGAAATAAGCTGCTCTAATCGCAAAAGCCCGCTCCAATCAATTTTGGACCACCCACGGCAAAAATATGGGTGTTCCGGTAAAATTGTATACATGTTTGTGTAGATCTCGAAGAGACGAATCGAATGGTACCAACACTTATTCAAAAAACCTAAAACTAAAGGAGTTATGAGCGTGCGACCCTTTGCGACGCTATGTTGGCGTTTTTTCGCCCACTTTTGACGGTGCGGCGCGAGCGGTATTGTATTATAACGCTACCAACTGGCTATCTGCTGTACTAAGTCGCCACCTAAATGAGGTGAAAAATAGACTCTCGGGTTCTCTACTAGATGTACAGCCACTTTCAACAAACAGGTGTCTTCTTGGTCAGAATTTCCTTTCTCTCGCATCCCTGGTTGGAGATGAGACAGCTTGTTCCTGTCGGCTCTGTACATCATCTAGTCAAGTGGAACAGCCACATATTCCAGCAGGGTCGCCTAGGAAAGAAAAGGTGGCCATGGAGGTGAAACAAGAACATTAGTCCTTTTCTTCGCCAATCATTCCTTCAGCGTGGATTCCAATGCCCTCCACAAATTGTCGCTCATCTGCTGCTTGGAGAGTACTTATCAATTAAAAACCTACCGATTTATTTGAGAGAGACAGACAAAAATCGAGTGTGTATGGATGCTCCAGCTCAACATGGACGTGATTTACAGACCTGCATTACCGAACACGCACACAATTTCATCCACACCCTACTACTCGAACCTCTTCCTGGACGAAAATGCTTCATGTTTGGAGCCAATTCGCAACAATGCAGTGCGTTAAATGTTCACTGTACCACCAGCTGCTGATAAAACTGCCTTCGATGGTATCGCCTTGGTCTTCGCGCTAACGATGACACCGTTTCGAAGATTGATCTTGACATAAATGTGCCCAAATAGGCCCTAAGGGAGGTCGAAGCAACGTTGGCTCGACATGTTGCATGTAGGCCTGAAGGACGCAGGTATCAACCCCAATAACAGCATCCGGAGACAAGGGAACAGGGCCACCTGGAGCGTGTTGTATTTCATTTTCGCGTCAATTTGGACACTTTTCGAACCAAAATGGGTACCCTTCCAAGCAAGCATGCCGCTTTTTAATTCAAACTGAACATCTTCCAAATCAAGGTGGGCTCCTTCCAAATCGAGACTCTCGGATAATGTTAGAATACTACTGTGTTCAACGAAAATTTAGCACGGCTTTCTTTGAAATGCCCCAATAAAAGAGCGTACTGTTTGAAATTTCGCGTTTGAAATTTTTATTTTTAAAGAAAGAACTCTGGAGCAAAGCTTATTCTAGTGTACAAAACACGGCAGTTTCTCAGCGTATTAAAGCAAAAGATTGCGTCATACGCCTATATAGCTCTCCTCTATTTTAATTTGATTTAGGCGGTAGTTAGAAATGCAATGTGAGGAGAAGTGTCCTTCTTTACACTGTTTTTATTGTACAGTATACATCAGCGTTACTCCACGCAAACAAAATGTATGCTGTTAATCAAGTGGAGGTCGTTATGAGGTAGACGATATAGTTGTGCTTTTTCGAAATTTTATCGAACGAATGAACGATCGAATTTATTGGACGTCAAAAATTTCCGATCGAATGATCGAGCGAATTTATTCGATGCCGAGATTTTTCGAACGAATGAACGATCGAATTTATTCGATGTCGAAAATTTTCGAATGATCGAATAGTCGAATAATTTGTTCGAATGAACGAATCCTACTATATACAGAAGAGTAGTGCGCGTGTGTTTCCGTACTTCAGTCCGTCCGTCACACTGGCGTATTGGCGATACTCAACAATTGATGGCGATCGACAGCGGCCCGAGCTTCACCTCTGAGGCAATCAAGGTCGCTGAACACGAATCTGAAGTTCGTTTTTGGAGTATGGATCGCCACCAATCGATATGGATCAAATTATCGATTTTTTGTTGATGTCGTTCAAGGGGCCCGAAGCATCAGCCCTGGGGCAATCGAGGCCGCTGAACACGAATCTGAAGTTCGTTTTTGGAGTATGGATCGCCACCAATCGATATGGATCAAATTATCGATTTTTTATCTCTAGTTTAACATGATTCTACTAAGATTTACTACTTCTTCATAAAAACAACAGATCTTCGGAATCATATTCACGAACACGAACACAACCACTGCTTCACGTGAAAGCTAATGAAGATTTACTATTTACTAAAGATTTACTACTTCTTCATAAAAACAGCAGATCTATGGGGAGCAAGCTACAAAAGCGCGCGGCGGCCGCGGCGACTGCTGCGACAAGCGCGACGTCTACATAGTGTGTGTTGCTGCACTCACGGATTCTAAAGCTCTTGTAACTGCATAAACCTCTTTTGCTGCCCCTGCTCAGCTATTTGAGAGTCCTACGGTGCACTTATTCAAAGAAAATCGATATTTCGAGAAGGAATTGGATGACCTAATCGAAGAAATGTTGTTGTTTGTTGTTTTCAGTTGTTTCCATTGTGAAAAGATTTAGGGTCCCTTTGTGACAAGAAGCTCCATTTTCTAAAGCCACATATCTAGAGATGCAATATAGCATACCTCGGGAGTTTGTTAGAGCTCCATTTCCCCCCTGACAGCCCACCTAGAGAGCCCCGCGTCAGTGGCGGTTCGCCGCACGTGCGACAGAGGCCACCGCGCGCGCGACCAAAATCTGTATGTTCGTACTACTAGCCCAGGTTTATCCGATATTCGAATAAAATTATTCGATCGAATAGAATTTGACTTTTCGATTCGAATAATATTCGAATATGGCTCCCTTCGATGTTCGAATTCGAACGAATATTCGACTTTTGAAAATCATCGATAATCGAATTCGAATGAATATTCGACTTTTCAAAATTATCGATAATCGAATTCGAACGAATATTCGACTTTTGAAATATATCGATAATCGCATTCGAACGAATATTCGAAAATCAAGAAAACCGAATGATCGAATAATTCGAATGAATATTCGAATAAATTGTTCGAATAGTTATTCGAATATATTCGTTCGGGCACAGCTATAGTAGACGAATGCATGGCACGATCTCTTTATTTATACAAGCTATTAAATTGCTGTTTTCTTTTTTCTACTTTACAGTAAGTTTTAAGCCACAGTTTTTTCCCTAAAAAGAAATTTTTTATAAAACTTTGAGCAAGGTGTTTACATATTTAAGCAGATGAATTAAAAAATTTCAGACAATGTCACACTAATTGTTCCTTGGACAAAAACTTATTCTAACCTCTTTCGAGGGTCTCTGCTTTAACGTGAAGGAGCTCGTTTTGATCTGGAAGTTGTTCAGTCTCATTTCAAAAGCGTTAGAAATGAGTACAATTTCGTTTGAAAAGTATCCAATTTGATTTCAAAAGTGTTTACCTACAAATTGAGTATAATTCTCACAAACTCATACGTACTGCTGAAGAAAAGGAGCATCCATTAAATTGTGTTACAAGAGGTGTTATAAGAACCGCGTCTTCAAGAACGGTTCTTAAACCTGGACAACTCTAGTTAGTTACTCAAAAAAATATGTGCTCCTAGGACAGGTCCGATTTTTTCGAACAAAAATCACGTCTTTGGACAATAGAATTTTTACTCACCATGTCCTCAGCTAGATAGGAAAAGTGAGATGCTACGGCTAAGAGTCTTTTGTCTTCAGCTTCATCGGTGCAGTAACCTTCCTCGTAGATGAAGGTCATTGTGCACATCAGTCCTTCACGACGTTGTGTAAACCGCGTAGACTAAAGGGATGCATATATCAATGCACCAGTATCTATGTGCTTCTGTTAGAGTTCATCTCTCCTGGTTAGACCTTGGAAGATCTTTCTCTCAGCAGATATGCTGCACGTAATTCAGAACCAAGTCGGAGATGTCAACAGTTCCTCACTTCTATTGGATCATACACAAAAATATTGAGATCTATACAAGTGTATGGACGAACGCTGCTGCAAAACGGATTGAATACACCGATGATGGCATCCCCCGATGTCAAATTATAAAACACTGCCCTATAGGCTGAGTTTTGTCGCGTTTTTTGCAATAGTCTACTTGCCGTTCTTCCACCGAATAGACAGAGTGAAGTGCCTCTGCTAGAATATACCCAAATATCGTGGTTCAAAATTCAAGGCTTGCGTACAGCACTGTCGCAAGGGACAATAGCAAGCAGGCTGAGCAAGCCACGTGGTTTCTTTCGCCCGAACTGGGCAAGTGCGCTCTAAAGACAAATGCGCAAAGCAGCCGCACGCTCCCGACGCAACTATTGTGGCACTCATTTCCAACGCTAAATTCGCTGAATCTCTCGTATCATCAAGGTGGTTGGCGTTTTACTTTTTATTTGAAGCAGTACTTAAAGGCTGGTTCACCTACGATTTTATGGTGATTTTTGGCTTCAAAGCGATGTTTTTCGAGTTCGGGAGTGTTTTCCGCACGGTGTATGGATTGTGCTGCAAATTTCTTCCGTATCTAGTGATCTCGTATTTGGCTACCATTTTCTGCTTTTCTTCCGAGTGCTCTCACATATATGTATCCGGATTAGTCAGATTTATATCGGTCAGATGGCGCACTTCGTAGAAAAACCTGTTGCCGTCTCTGCTGGCTACTTTTATGACGTTTGGAAAGCTTTATCGATTGCGCAGAGGAGATTCTCTCGTTTTGACCACCTCGGTTACGTAGCAAAGTGAGCCACTCAACAAAAATCGTATCATTTGAACGTTGTGGTTAGATCCGAAAACATTCCTAAATCCTCTGATGACATTTTCTGGTGACTCTCTAATGTTTCGTTGCAATTAGTGCTATCTGTGTAGGAAAATCGAAAAATTGAATTTATCTTAGTCGGAGTGCCATGTGACTGATGATGATCATGGTCATGATGTGACTAACAACGTTTTAATCCAAATACCGGAAAATCGCAACAAAATGAAGGATAATGAAGTGGAGTGGCAAACTAGCTGCCCGCTTCAGTACTTTTCGCTTAAATATGCAGTCTATTGCGCCTATGCAGTATTTCTACTGACCAGTACATAGGGTCTATTGAAAGCGATTTCGCACCACACCAAAAATAACCGTTTAGCCATATTTAAGTCGCTTATTTTTAGAGGAGAGTGTTGCGCGATCCTTTCGTGGATTAGGATAGGCAGCTGCATGTAGCATCTGGAGCATTGATGCTACGTACCTGGATTACTTCCTCTTCGGTTGTTCTGCACTTCTTGACTTACATAGCTGTCTCTATTTATCGTGCATAGTTATTTGTTGGGTACCTATGGTCACTTCGATGTTCCGTTCGTAAAGAAATTCATTGAAAATACTTATTTTCTGATTTTCAAGAACATCTTCAGGGTACCTTAACGAGAATGAGTGAAATTCTGCGTTACTTATGTGATGTTGCCTCCGGACAACTTCCCATGAAGGAGATTACTCATGTGAGTCCGCTTTGCTTTGTTTCTACTCTTTATTTATTTGGCTCATAATAGACTGGTTGGATCTATATACCTTACCAGGGAAGGGTCTCAGGCGTAGGTCAGAACTGGCGAAATGGATAGTACTGCGAGAATCTCCATCCTTCATATAGTAGAAAAACATCTTTCGTTACAGTTGAGTCCTTAACTCGAAGAGCTGCGGGCCCTCGAATTGGGGTACAGTATTGCACCGTCACCCGTACCTATCGTATCCTACTGTAATTGGCCGAAATTTGAAAAACGGATGTCAGATTCGTGATAGCACCTCAAATAACACCCCTGGGGAGGTTTGGGCGAAAATTTTTTTTCGACCTCTCCTCGACCTCTGGAGTCGTGAAGGTACAATAATGCCTTGATGGCGGTTTAAATCAGCTTATTTCCTACACATTTATTTCACTCTAAATTGTCAAATAAGGGTTTACTGTGAACTGTGATTCACTCACTTTTCCCAGTTTCTGAATTATACAATGTTTTGTGTTTTCATCGAATGTTAAACCTTTCAGCAGGTACGAGTGACTAGAGCTGTCGAGGTCATCATCACCCCTTTCGTCCAAATTTCTCAAAGGGGGTTATTTGGGATGGTAATCACTGATCTGACATCCGTTTTTCAAATTTCGCCCGATTACGTAGGTGCGGGTGACTAGGGCCATCGAAGTCATAATCACCGATTTCGCCCAAACTTCTCCGAAGGGGTTATTTGAGATGGTGATCGCGAATCTGGCATCCGTTTTTTCGTACTACGCTGGAATACGTTAAGTTACAGTAGGTAGAGGTGATTAGTGGTGAGATCATTATCACCATTTTTGCCCATTCTTCACGAATCTGACCCTTATTTGACAATTTAGGGTGAAATAAGTGTGTAGTAGATGTGCAGGAAGCAAATTTGTAAAGGAGGCGGCAGTCATGACAAAATGCAGAAATAGTGCATAGCACCGGAGTCTAACACCTGACCTAACACCTGTGAAGCAGCATCTCAACCTGCTGAGCCACCGATCCGCTTGCCGTGCAGACTTTCGACACGTCCTATACATCAGCACGCGCTGACGGTGCAATAATGTACCCGCAACTTCGAAGGCCAGTAGATCTTTGGGTTCAAGGACTCAGCAAACGAAAGGTGTTTTTCCACTAGATGAAGGGTTGAGATTCTCGCACTACCCATTTGCGCCGTTCAGACCTACGCCTGAGACCCTTCCCTGGTTAGTCGATAGGGGCAACTGTTAAGTATTAGTTTCGTATGTCGTTCCATGCCACACAACCACTTCCTTTGAGTTTAAATGAAAGCTCTCGCATCATGGGATAGTAGCTGAAGCTCTCGTCGAAGCTCAAGCAAGGGGTTGGAGATGCAAATCACTATATGCTCCTCTCCCCTACGTACGGCTGCTCTTGTGCTGTCCAATGTTGTAATGGCGAACTTTCAACGCAAATATTCTTTCGAATGCGCTTCCTTAGTTTCGGCGGAGTGTAGAATATCATTTTTGGAGAGGCGAACAAAATCCGCTTTCAAAGCGGCCAACTTCGTATATGTTCGTTGCTTTCCGAGCTTATTCTGATTTCAGAACAACGAGAAATACTACGCTTTTGGCGATCGGGCATATCACAAGGACACTGAGACGAACCTTTTGGTAAGCTAGGTGACTTTCGTGACTCGGAACGTAACATTCCCTGTCTTTTTGGATGTCGACTTTTGGGTGCATTCATAAGTGTTTTCTCAAGAAATAACGCTTACAATGTTGCTTATAAACTTCACCTAACGACGCAATCTCCTCGCCTACCATTTGGTTCCACTATTCGTCGAATTAGCAGCTCACAGCCGCATGCATGTGGTGCGTCCAATGAAAGGCAACTGCCGGACTGGGGAACTGAAATCGTTTGAGGAGCCTTCAGGAGCGTCCCAAAAGTAGTGGGGCGAACGAGTCGGGCTGCTTTCCCATCTTTCGATTTCGCTGTTCCCTGCAGTGACAGGCTCCTCGGATGCCTCGGTGTTACTAAAGGCGAGCGAGTATGCAATCATCGTCGTGCAAGGAGATGTCGAAAGGGCGATACAAGGAGGAGCACGATTCGCGCAAGTGTGAGGAGGCCCCGAAGTGCCGAGCTTCGTTGACGTCCAGAGTTAGAGAAGCTACGGCTTGTGCTGTTGTAGAAATTTAGGTGGGCCGACTGCAGAATGCATTTCGCTGAAGCACGCTAGACGAAAGCCGTGAACGATTGACAGATTCATCATCCGCTTACCGGCCGGTAACGGTATATCGGTTATCATATCTGTCTCTCTGTATCACTTACTCCGTAGGCCGATACGGTGAATCCGCAATGAGATGATACCGTCGATATCGGTGATGAATTTGGTACCAGGAGAGGTGGCTAACTTACTGCCGGATTTTTCGGTAGGGCATATCTTGTCTGGCACCTTCGAGGGTCCTGAATTCAAATATGGAATCAAAGTTTGCTGGGGGTTAGTTCGAACACATGTGTGGATAGGTGAAAGTTTCTCTTCCCTAATGTAAAAAGATAATCGGCTCGGGTTGGAGAGTGCTCAATGCACTCCTCCGAATATCCTCCTTTATAACATTCCAGAGGAAACCTGTGATCCAGTAGTGATGAAGTGACGACAATCTCACATCGTACCTGTTCATTTTTACGTCATTCTGATCTACGACCAAATATCACGCTAATAGCAGCAATAATATGAAAGTCAGTCAAAAAGCAACCTATTTTCAAGCTTCAAAATAGAAGTACAAAAAGCTGTCATAGCTTAGGGACTGAACCTTCGATCATGCGAACATAAGTTTAGACCTACAAATATCTGTACACGATTGCTTCTGCTAGCTTACCTTTGATTCTACAGTTGCAAGCTGTAGAATCAAAGGTAAGGTAGCAGACGTTTTCTTTGATTCTACAGTTGCGCTTGCATTGGTGAGCTCTTACATGTTTTAGCTTGTGTTCAAACTAACTCACAGCAAATGTCGATTCTACATTTGAATACAGCACCTTAAAAAACATGCCAAACAAGACGTGTCCCATTGGAAACCCGGGGGAAGCTGTACATATGTACTAGAATATACTAGAATAACCAACTGGATAGGTTTTCTATGTGTTCGGATTCGTGCATTCAAGAAATCGCTTTTTTATTGTGTTCGAATTCAAATATGCAGATAAATCGCTTCTTCGTTTATATTCGAATTTGAATGCTTCAACTTTTTCATTTTTCGATCTTATCTACGAGGGCGCCACTATAGTAGGCTAGCGACATTCGCCTGCGAGACTCGAGGGATGTCCAAAGAAAACCAGGACGTCCATCATTGCGTCTATTGATTGCACTCTTGGTGAAAGCTATGAACGAATGAACGATATGACGCTCTTCGTCCATCGCGTGAGGAGGATCTAATGGATCACTTTGGCACGTGATAGGGATGAACGTAGGCGTTGCTGGCGCCGGCTTAAACACTCTTTACAAGTGATAGAGGACGAGACCACACACGCAGTAGAAGTGAAGTACCGTAATAATTATCGTCTTATCACTTGTTCCGTCCCGGTCTACGTTTTCTTCTCTTTATTTCTTCTCGTTATGGTCATCTGTCCTCGTAGTTCAGTGATTTTAGAACTATTCAGAAACCATCGATGCTTGCTTAGAACTTATGAGTCACAATGCCAGGTGTATGGAAAGCAAAATGATTACTATACGATCGATGCTCTTCTCTTCCTTTGGGAGCACCGGGCTAAGACTCATCCGTCGTACGTTCGTGACGCTACTGCTGCTAACGTGAAAGTCGTTTCTCGACCAGATCGGTAAGTCTTTCTCGGTTCGACTGCTCTTTTCTCTATCCAGTACAGCTTTTAAAGTCCTCCATTCCAGAAGGGAGATATTGGACTATCTGAGTGGTAATCGAACAGAAATCCCTGCTAATCACAATCCATCGCACGCCCCTGCACCTGGTATTGCCATTAGCCGTCTTGTTCCTGAGACGATTGAAGAGCCTGAGGCGAAGAAATTAAAGTTGGAGCCAAATGCTCGGTACGCGTCCTTCTAACGAATAAGCTGTAGCGTCTGTAACTGAAATTTTTTGGTTCCCATATTTCCTACATTTGTTACTGTAGTACTGTTCCAGGCCGCGAGTTGATCAGCTGCTAAATAAAGAACGAGTGGACCCTTCTGAAGTTCGAGCTCTAAATGAGTCGCTTACTGCTGATAAGATTGCTGCACTGAAACAGAAGAGGCTCACACATCAGAAGACGAAGATCGCCGCCGTTGATCCGTGAGTTCTCAGCCAGCTCGTTTCACCTTGTTTCGCTCCAAGCTGTCCGCTCACTCCAATACGGTGAGTGCTTTAGAGAAATGATGGCGGGTGGCGCCCCTTCTGAACCGTTGGTAACGAGGTACTCAATGGATGTTCGGAAAGTGGAACGCGTCTACAAGACAAGAAAGAGCGTGATGAATGCATCCAAGAAGACTTACACATTCCTATTCGACGTGCTCAAACTAATCAAGGTGAGAAGGTTTCAGGTCTACTCTTCACAGTCTGCATCCAGCTTTTCTTGAGAGTTTTTTCCTTGCGATTGCTTATTGCCACGCTTATCAGCGTTGTACCAAGCACCGAGGTTTTTTGCTGAGGGTTGCTCGCGATTTTGTCTCAAGTGAAGATGTAAAGGACAAAGGGCGGCGCTACTTCAGCCCTTTTGGGATGCGGTACGCACTTACTTATAAGGCATGTCGTGGAGGCGATTTGAATTCGTATTTAACCATTGTGTCCTGCCGATGAATAAGCCAGTGCTTAATCCTTCCCAGGTGAGGGGAAGATTGTTTGGCCTAGCCAGGAAGTCCAAACTAGGAACCTTGTGTACGCGACGGCCGGTACCTTCTCTGAGTCCCTAAGTGAAGGCGTAAAAAGAGAGGTGTGCACGTTTTGGCCTATCTTGAGGCTCGCGTCAAATAAATTTGTTGTGAATAGGTGATCAGCTCTTCAGGTTTTTATCTGAGGTTTGTCCCCTTAGTTGCCCAACTTTTTCTTCACTAAGAGAAGAGCATACTATGGACAAAACGATTGTTAAACACTAATTTCTTCAACCCATTTCACATCTGTTCGATGATACTGAGAATTGTATCCTTTTCTTTTTCACACCTTTCGCGGACGCTGCACAATAATGCTCGAAACCAAATAGCTATTTCCTCAAAATAGCCATGGCGTCTTTTGGATATCCTTATTAGACGTGTATTTGAAATCAGAGTTAGCATTCATTATGGTGGCGAGCATTGGAGGCGAGCGTACACATTCAAAGGCGTCGGCTGTCGTGTGCAATGTGAATTGGGTCCTGCTCATTAGACAGTGGATCAGGCACTGACTCGGATAATTCCAAATTTGTCATTTTTCAAACCCGGGTAAAAAGAGTAGGCGAATAATAACATTTTTGAGCTCTGGATCTTGGAATGATTCAGATAAAAGTACCTTAACAGGAAAGATTTTCAGATGATCCAAATAACTGTTTATCGTTGGATTTTACATCGGATATCCGAATCGGATAGGATATCAGTTTTGCTATCAAAAATCAGTTATCTGAATTTTCTGAAAATCCATCTGCTGAAATTCATCTGCTTATCCGAATTGCCCTAGGGTCCAAGCTTTTCAAAGTTGCCATTATTCGCACAACCCTTTTAACCACCGGGTTTGGAAAAAATGACGAATCCGAATTATCCGAATTGGCGTCGGATCCAATGTCTACTGCTCATGCGAAGAACCGATTCCCTTTTCGATGAGGTGAATTGGTATCACACCTTCTGCTCAGGTAAAACTCTGAGTTGACGATCGGCTGGCTACCGCAAGTCATTCATTTTAGGCTAAATACGCATCCGTTTGCCTCCCTATTGTCCCGTGGAAATAGAATGAGCGCCTGTCGAACACGAATTGATCAATGCAGTGATTTATCATCTATTTTCTTAGCCTGTAATGGATTCGTTTAGAGAAGTCGAGATGGTGCTTCATTTTCTTTCACATTTCGTTCGTTTTTGATTGGATGTGGCTCGGAAACTACGATTCGTTCCTTGCCTCATTGTCGGTTGAAGTTACTAGGCATTTTGGGAGAACAGTGCGTCGGCTCACGTTTTTAGTTCACCTTTCAAGTCTTCATTTAACCAAATAAGCATTCGAAGCTGCTCCAATTACATAGAAGTTGAAGACTCTGCGCTTAACGTGAAGCATCGAGACGCGTTTTTTTTAGCTCGCATTATGACCAGGTATTCGGAAGCAGGTTTCTGACCAAAATTAGAAGGGTGAAGCCTAAGGGCAAACATTGGTCTGATTTCTATAGACATACTTACTTGAAACGGCAGTCCCTATACCGTAGTCTTTCCAGTTTGCTTGATGTTGACAATATTGCAGTTCTTTTGAGTTCTGGACTGCTTTCTCCTTTGACGCTTGGTGTTCCCTGCCTGTTAGTGTTTCCTGACTTACCTAACAGTGTAGCTGTGTTATATGTGTATCCAATCGTAATCATATGCGTTTGCAGTCACGTGAAGAAGCTGCCAAGTTAAAGGAGCGGGGAGTTGACCCATCGAAATCGCAGCCGGCGAAGTTCGTTGGAATGTACAACAGATACGACCAAGAGCGTTTCGGAAAGGTATATTGCATGAATTGTTGTGGGTTTTGCGTGATCTGCTTAATGTGTTCGTCTCTCAGCTGAACGAGTTCCAAACTATGGGTACATCGTCGTTCGTTGGAACAAACCTCAGTTCTATCAGTTCCTTCCAAGAGAATCGTCCGTTGGAAAGTGAGTGACACTGCTGTTGTTGTTTAGAGATTTGATTCTATTTGTTTTACTACAATTCTTTTTAAATGCCCAGCTGCGATTAAGGTTTTCACGTCAAATATTAGTGCTTTATTGTTAGTGTAGTCTACTTCTGCTGAGAGTGGTCCCGCGCATTCGCAGTGTCCTCTTTTCTATGATCCATCGCCACCTCAGCATATCAAAGGAGTCATCTGCCGTGGCTTTCAGTTCGCCGAGATTTCTCTTGACGATATAATTCTATTTTTCTCCGAGGCTGTTGGAAGAGTTTACATGTGTTTGGAGCTCTAGAACTCTAGAGACGTATGGGGTGATTATCTGAGAGTGTTCCCGTGCCGCTTCAGGTGTTACTCCTTCATCTTCAACACTATTTTGGTTGTCTTCATCGCTGCCCTAACATCCTCAATTCGCTTTCCTTTGGATGTCCTGTAGAGTTCCCTTTGAATGTCCTGGAGGATGGCAAGAGTCTCACATCGCTTGAGCCAGCCTATGTTTATTCTTCTGACCGGCTGGTCCGCGATTTCCACCTCGGATAGATGACTGTAAAGGTGGTAGAATTAGCCCTCCTCCTCAATGACGTCTGTCTAGAGCAGAGTATAAAGTACTGTGCAGAGTTGATGCTCTTCGTCTTATAACACTCCCCTTCGGCTTTGTCAGCATGGAGCTTCTTCAGCTCCTCCTGGCTACCAGGACGGTATCGTCCACGTAGAGGACAGTTCTCGAGGGTTTCCTTGGCACATGGCGGGTTCGCTTTTGGTCACGTTGTTTCAGGTCTCGTTCGCTGGTCGATTTCCATCAAGGAGAATCGTTTTCCGTCTTATCTTGTTTCGACACTCAACTTCGTTGCTCACTGCGCTCTGAGCCCCGTAATTTCTTTGGCTTAGCGTCCCACTTTCAGAGTGCCTAGTGGAACTAGCTAGGTTGTTCAGCTCTCGGTAGCTGTAGACCATACAGCTGGATTGGGGTTGCTGCACGCCACTTCCGGGTGTTGTCCTATCCTTTACGTTGCGTTTGTGCGGAAGACGCTCAGCTTGATTTACTGTATGCGCACATTGATTTCAAATTCTTCAGGCTTCGAAAATAGTTCTGCTTGGTTTGAAAAATACCCAATTTGATCTTAAAATAGTATAAAGGACTGCGGAGGGCTGACAACAGTCCCCTATTCGTGGTCTGACTTAATCATTTCATTTCGTAAACGAGCTGTGAATTCAACGTGCCTCCAACTCTGTGTGAGATGCGTTTTGTATCTTAAGGGGTTGATTTTCATGGACATTTTGACTTTATCCTGCACTCTGGGTCTACAAATATGGTTTAGCGGTGTACTATGTGTGGACCAACTGTGCTTGCATTCCTCATTAGGCATTCTTTCTTTCGCCGAGTGCGCATTTTTCGTTGTTACGAGTGGGCTCGGGGGTCACTTACATTTTGAAAACAGTCGAAGAGTGTATCAGAGCGTTCCCCTAATAGTCATTTCTTGCAGCAGTGGAAAACCAGAAGCAGGAAGACACGACGAAAAGAACGGCGTTGGCTCCGGCCATCCCTCAGAGCCTAAGCACTCTGGACGAGCCGAAAAAGCGTGTAAGCCGCACTCCGATCATCATTATTCCGTCGGCTATGACGTCGCTGTTGACGATTTTCAACGCCACCGATATCATTCAGGTGACTTTTTCCCATTCTTATCGCTTTCCTGATTCGTCACTGATTTTAATGTGTTTAGGATATGAACTTCGTGACAACTGAAGAGAAGCGAAAAGAGAAAAACATGCAGCGGAAGTCGCAAATATACATTCAACGGAAGAAGAACGACACTTCAGATAGGTGTTTTCGGCGCTGGCCGCTGATCCTTGATCCTAATCTGAGTGTTCTGTTTTACTGCCATACCTCGTCGTGGACCAGCCAAACAAGTTCACGGATGCTGAATGGGATCGAGTGGTTGCTGTGTTTATAACGGTACGCTTCCTGGAAGAACACAATTGATTGGGTCCAGAGCGCGATGTTCATCACTATTCCAGGGACAGCTGTGGCAGTTCAAGCCGTTCACGAGATGGCACAGCAATCCGGTGGAAATATTCGCGAAGATTCCCGCTTTCCATGTCCATTACGATGATCTCAATGTAGGGTTTCCGAGATTCGAAAGATTTCCAGAATCAGAACCCAAAACCACACACAACACGTTGATCAACCTGTTATGTGTGGTTTTGGGTTTTCTGGAATTGTTTTATAAACAGTAGCGAGCAACAGTCTTTGTTTTTCATCAAAATTTGAGTTCAAGGTATATTTCGTCTCTTGTTTAGATAGACCCCAATGTGGCGAAATGGAGTGTTACGCGATTACCCGTTTCCCGAACGAAGCGACACATGGACAAGGCACGGTTTCGAGTGTTCTGGGAGGTATTGGATCGCTGGATACCAGCCAATCGTCCACATCTGAGGTGGTGACACTGACGGCATAAAACGCGGCAATTAATGTATTGTGTAATTCTACAGGCGCATATTGATTGATTAATAAAAATTGATATTTGGTGTTAAAAATCAATGTATTTCAAAGGTATAAGCATTGCCTCCAATGGAAAGATCGAAAAACATTTTGTGATGTTCAGCAAAGGACTTGGGAAATGTATAAGTTGTGGCGGTTTTGACATTTTGTGCTCTGCTCAGTGTTCTGCGCGAAGAGACCTATAGATAGAGTTGTGCAAATGGTTATTAGTGCCAAGTAACGAGTTACGAACTTAACGACGAATGACTCGTCCATACAGACGTGCGTTATGAACTGTTAGCACTGCTAAAAGGAGAGTAAGAATTGCCTTGAACAGAAGACTTCCTCACTTTCAGTTGCGCTACGTTCACCGTGAACGGACTTGTGATCATGCCATTTCCGCATCGAAAGTCTTCGTTAGCCGTGGTAAGTATTGGTAGCACAAAGAACCACATCTGAAATCATTTGTAGTTCTCGGTGGCATTTCGAGATGGGTAATGGTGGTTTTAGACACGGGTCTCGTAATACCGATGGTGAGAGTATTCTTGGAAGTCGCATAACTTCACCATTGTGAACACCGTCTTCCGAAAACCCGACTCTCACCTCATCTCATGCTCTGCTGGGAGTTTCAGGTCTCAGACTTTGTCCTTGTGAAGGATGGTGACCGAAGCATTGTCACACACGCGAAGGTCGGGCCGTATGAGACGGTCTCCTCAGAGCATCGAGCGCTGATCTGCACTTTAAAGATCACCCTTCCGAGGGTGGACTTGGTTAAGCGATGCGGTGCTGCAAGAATCAAGTGGTGGCAAATGAAAGAGAAGGAAGCAGCCGTGATTTTTCGCGTTCGTTTCGACAGTCACGACTGTCGGTGAAACTTGGAAGAGAGCAGCCGACGCGATACTCCAAGCTACAAGGTTGAAACTCGGCGCTACGCAGTCTGGACAACACAAGCAGACATGGCTGTGGACGGACGATGTGAAAGCGAAGGTTCGAGAGAAGAATTCGCTTTGTCATGTGTTTCTCGTCGACGAAACAGCCGATAACTGGCAGAAGTGTCAGAAGGCGAAGAAGGCTGCAAAGAAAACCGCGGCTTTTGCAAACCCCAACGACGCATGCCGAAAGCTCGAACCGCGATGATGAGCGGTACTTGTACCGACTTGCTAAGACCCGCCACCGCCAAACCGAGGATATTGGAAAGTTCTTTGGCAGCCGTGAAGGGGAAGACTTCTGACAGACCGCAAAAAAGCGATGGCGTGATTACTTTGAGATAATTTCCACAATGGAATTTCCTCATCCGGCCATCTCTTCTGTGGCTTCTGTTCACGGTCCCGTTCACAAGATCACCGTGGAGGAAACGGAAGCGGCTCTGAAGAAGATGAAGCCATGGAAGGCGACAGGACCAGATGATCTGGCAGCCGATGTTTGGAAGTCGAAGCTCTGGTATCCTGCTGAGTGGTTGACTGATTTCTTCAACCAGGTAGTAAAGAAGAGAAACGTGTGGAAGTGTTGGAACAACAGTACGACGATTCCGATTTGGAAGAAGAAGGGCAGTCCTGCAGATTGATCCAATTACCGTCCGATTCGCTTGCTTTCGCACAGCATCAGGATCGTGAATCATCGATAGACGAATTTGTGAAATCGTCAAGCTCTCCGAGAACTAGTGCCGCTTTGTGCCTGGTTGTGGGACCATTGATGCTATACACGCTGCCAACCTCCTGGCGTCTGATTCGTCAACCGCTTACATAACTAACAGAGAATTCACGGTGGAGAACTCAGATAACGAGGCTTATCGCTCATCATATCGCTAGATAAGCCGCGTTATCAGGGATTCGGCTGTAATTTTCTCTGTTAAATTGCTGCTTCATGAATCCGGCCTCTGGTGGAGAAGCATTACGAGAAACAGATGCCTTCGCGTATAGCCTTTCTCGACTTGGGGAATACATTCGATCGCCGTGCGACGACGCAACTTACACGAGGAACCTATAGAGTGCGGATGCTCTACTCTTGCCGAAAGAGTAGAGTGGAAGCTGCAGCTGGAACCTCAATGGAATTTCCCATCTCTGTTGGGGTGCACAAGGATACTGCGCTTTCTCCACTCCTCTTTGTTGTCGTCGTGGATGCCATTACGCGAGATCTTCAGCAGCCTGTTCCATGGACGCTGCTTTATGCTGATGAGGTGATGCTTGATTGCGAAGACAAAGACGATCTCGAGCGGCAGGTGCAAGCTTGGTGCGAACGTCTGGCGATGTTCGAACTCAAACTGAACGTCAAGTAGACTGACGACTGTCGTAAACAGGTCCGGCTCCAGTAAGAGTCACGGCGTTGAGCTTGCACGCACTTCGGCGTTTAAGTACCTGAGATCAGCAATAGCGTGCGATGGCGGTCTGGAGCCGGGTTCATCAACGAGCTACAGCAGTTTAGTAGAGAAAATTACGGCGGAATCTCTGTTTGCGCGGCTTGTCAAGTGATATGGTAAGCGATAAGCCGCGTTATCTGAGTTTACCGGTCGGTAAGTGGCCAACGAATCTGGCCCCTCATGCCAATCCGGTGCAATCCTAGTTGGTGGTGGCCGCTATTAAACGATTTTCCGACATAACGAAACCCAATAAATAGTAGGCTCAGTTTCCGAGTTCCTAGTCGGGAGGGGAATCTTAAAGTACTGTTCTCGGTTGTAACGGAAAAGCTTCTTTTAAGGACGGTCGTAATGATTTCCGTCTGAGCACTCCATCGGACCCGTATCCGACCAGCAGAAATCGTTCTTAAACAATGGATTTTTCTCCGTTTGAACGCTTCAAGAAACACTTTGACGACAATAATTTATCAGCATTATTTATCAGACAATACAGGATAAGGCAGATGGATGGGTAAGGGGGGGGGGGGGAAGGAACCGCTTAAGGCGATCCCAGGGACGAACGGCTTGGGCGCCGCCAGACTTAGACGGGAGCCGAACGCCAGAGGCGGATCAGCGGGAGGGGGTAGACAAGCCGCTAGATTCAGCTTGATCCTTCTTTTATAACCAGTGCCGAGCACGGCTGTCGCTGTTATTGACTACGGAGCTTCGGCAGGTCTGTGTGAGAACGCGGGTATTGGGCTCTTTAGAGAAATGACCTTCCATTTGTTACTTACTTCTCTACACGGTGCAAATCTAGTAAGAGTGGACCCCATTACTATTACATTTGCGTCGAGAACGGATCATATTCTGGCAGATAAAACAGAGAACATCATTGTATTAAAAAATGAAATAGGTGAAGACACCACTAATCAATTAAAACTTTTGGACACAGATACAATGTGCTTCACGTCCTAATCATTTGCGAACGTACCGACCTAGCTTACGAATATAAGCTCATGTTCTCATGTCCCTTGTGTTACTTATTTTGAATTCTTCAATGTAGTCGCTTCCTATGGGATGAGTGAACATAACATAGGGCCGCATTAGTTGGGCGAAGGGCGGCTGTTGGCAATTTGCAAGCAGCGCTGCGGCTCCGCATGCGTTCGCGATGGAGCGCGAAATCCATTGCTGTTGGGTTCTTTCGTCGCTCAGGGGAGTCCGCAGCTGGGTTCTGCGCTCTTCGTGCGCAGGACCAGGCTAGGGAAGGGACTCCGGGGTGGGTGCCATCAAAGCTGCTCGTTTGGAAACTGCTTTCGTCGCTCATGGGGAGTCCGCAGCCGGGTTCTACGCTCTTCGAGCGCAGGACCAGGCTAGGAAAGGGACGCCGGGGTGTGTGCCATCCAAGCTGCTCGTATGGAAACCTTTTTCGTCGCTCAGGGGAGTCCGCAGCTGGGTTCTGCGCTCTTCGAGCGCAGGACCAGGCTAGGGAAGGGACTCCGGGGTGGGTGCCATCCAAGCTGCTCGTGTGGAAACTGCTTTCGTCGCTCAGGGGGGAGTACGCAGCTGGGTTCTGCGCTCTTCGAGTGCAGGACCAGGCTAGGGAAGGGACTCCGGGGTGGGTGCCATCCAAGCTGCTCGTGTGGAAACCTCTTTCGTCGCTCAGGGGAGTCCGCAGCTGGGTTCTGCGCTCTTCGAGCGCAGGACCAGGCTAGGGAAGGGACTCCGGGGTGGGTGCCATCCAAGCTGCTCGTGTGGAAACTGCTTTCGTCGCTCAGGGGGGAGTCCGCAGCTGGGTTCTGCGCTCTTCGAGTGCAGGACCAGGCTAGGGAAGGGACTCCGGGGTGGGTGCCATCCAAGCTGCTCGTGTGGAAACCTCTTTCGTCGCTCAGGGGAGTCCGCAGCTGGGTTCTGCGCTCTTCGAGCGCAGGACCAGGCTAGGGAAGGGACTCCGGGGTGGGTGCCATCCAAGCTGCTCGTGTGGAAACTGCTTTCGTCGCTCAGGGGGGAGTCCGCAGCTGGGTTCTGCGCTCTTCGAGTGCAGGACCAGGCTAGGGAAGGGACTCCGGGGTGGGTGCCATCCAAGCTGCTCGTGTGGAAACCTCTTTCGTCGCTCAGGGGAGTCCGCAGCTGGGTTCTGCGCTCTTCGAGCGCAGGACCAGGCTAGGGAAGGGACTCCGGGGTGGGTGCCATCCAAGCTGCTCGTGTGGAAACTGCTTTCGTCGCTCAGGGGGGAGGTCGCAGCTGGGTTCTGCGCTCTTCGAGCGCAGGACCAGGCTAGGGAAGGGACTCCGGGGTAGGTGCCATCCAAGCTGCTCGTGTGGAAACTGCTTTCGTCGCTCAGGGGGGAGTCCGCAGCTGGGTTCTGCGCTCTTCGCGCGCAGGACCAGGCTAGGGAAGGGACACCGGGGTGGGTGCCATCCAAGCTGCTCGTGTGGAAACCTCTTTCGTCGCTCAGGGGAGTCCGCAGCTGGGTTCTGCGCTCTTCGAGCGCAGGACCAGGCTAGGGAAGGGACTCCGGGGTAGGTGCCATCCAAGCTGCTCGTGTGGAAACTGCTTTCGTCGCTCAGGGGGGAGTCCGCAGCTGGGTTCTGCGCTCTTCGAGCGCAGGACCAGGCTAGGGAAGGGACTCCGGGGTGGGTGCCATCCAAGCTGCTCGTGTGGAAACTGCTTTCGTCGCTCAGGGGGGAGTCCGCAGCTGGGTTCTGCGCTCTTCGAGCGCAGGACCAGGCTAGGGAAGGGACTCCGGGGTAGGTGCCATCCAAGCTGCTCGTGTGGAAACTGCTTTCGTCGCTCAGGGGGGAGTCCGCAGCTGGGTTCTGCGCTCTTCGCGCGCAGGACCAGGCTAGGGAAGGGACACCGGGGTGGGTGCCATCCAAGCTGCTCGTGTGGAAACCTCTTTCGTCGCTCAGGGGAGTCCGCAGCTGGGTTCTGCGCTCTTCGAGCGCAGGACCAGGCTAGGGAAGGGACTCCGGGGTAGGTGCCATCCAAGCTGCTCGTGTGGAAACTGCTTTCGTCGCTCAGGGGGGAGTCCGCAGCTGGGTTCTGCGCTCTTCGAGCGCAGGACCAGGCTAGGGAAGGGACTCCGGGGTGGGTGCCATCCAAGCTGCTCGTGTGGAAACCTCTTTCGTCGCTCAGGGGAGTCCGCAGCTGGGTTCTGCGCTCTTCGAGCGCAGGACCAGGCTAGGGAAGGGACTCCGGGGTGGGTGCCATCCAAGCTGCTCGTGTGGAAACTGCTTTCGTCGCTCAGGGGGGAGTCCGCAGCTGGGTTCTGCGCTCTTCGAGCGCAGGACCAGGCTAGGGAAGGGACTCCGGGGTAGGTGCCATCCAAGCTGCTCGTGTGGAAACTGCTTTCGTCGCTCAGGGGGGAGTCCGCAGCTGGGTTCTGCGCTCTTCGAGCGCAGGACCAGGCTAGGGAAGGGACTCCGGGGTGGGTGCCATCCAAGCTGCTCGTGTGGAAACCTCTTTCGTCGCTCAGGGGAGTCCGCAGCTGGGTTCTGCGCTCTTCGAGTGCAGGACCAGGCTAGGGAAGGGACTCCGGGGTGGGTGCCATCCAAGCTGCTCGTGTGGAAACCTCTTTCGTCGCTCAGGGGAGTCCGCAGCTGGGTTCTGCGCTCTTCGAGCGCAGGACCAGGCTAGGGAAGGGACTCCGGGGTGGGTGCCATCCAAGCTGCTCGTGTGGAAACTGCTTTCGTCGCTCAGGGGGGAGTCCGCAGCTGGGTTCTGCGCTCTTCGAGCGCAGGACCAGGCTAGGGAAGGGACTTCGGGGTAGGTGCCATCCAAGCTGCTCGTGTGGAAACTGCTTTCGTCGCTCAGGGGGGAGTCCGCAGCTGGGTTCTGCGCTCTTCGAGCGCAGGACCAGGCTAGGGAAGGGACTCCGGGGTGGGTGCCATCCAAGCTGCTCGTGTGGAAACCTCTTTCGTCGCTCAGGGGAGTCCGCAGCTGGGTTCTGCGCTCTTCGAGCGCAGGACCAGGCTAGGGAAGGGACTCCGGGGTAGGTGCCATCCAAGCTGCTCGTGTGGAAACTGCTTTCGTCGCTCAGGGGGGAGTCCGCAGCTGGGTTCTGCGCTCTTCGAGCGCAGGACCAGGCTAGGGAAGGGACTCCGGGGTGGGTGCCATCAAAGGTGCTCGTGTGGAAACCTCTTTCGTCGCTCAGGGGAGTCCGCAGCTGGGTTCTGCGCTCTTCGAGCGCAGGACCAGGCTAGGGAAGGGACTCCGGGGTGGGCGCCATCCAAGCTATTCGTGTGAAACTGCTTTCGTCGCTCAGGGGGGAGTCCGCAGCTGGGTTCTGCGCTCTTCGAGCGCAGGACCAGGCTAGGGAAGGGACTCCGGGGTGGGTGCCATCCAAGCTGCTCGTGTGGAAACTGCTTTCGTCGCTCAGGGGAGTCCGCAGCTGGGTTCTGCGCTCTTCGAGCGCAGGACCAGGCTAGGGAAGGGACTCCGGGGTAGGTGCCATCCAAGCTGCTCGTGTGGAAACTGCTTTCGTCGCTCAGGGGGGAGTCCGCAGCTGGGTTCTGCGCTCTTCGAGCGCAGGACCAGGCTAGGGAAGGGACTCCGGGGTGGGTGCCATCCAAGCTGCTCGTGTGGAAACCTCTTTCGTCGCTCAGGGGAGTCCGCAGCTGGGTTCTGCGCTCTTCGAGCGCAGGACCAGGCTAGGGAAGGGACTCCGGGGTGGGTGCCATCCAAGCTGCTCGTGTGGAAACTGCTTTCGTCGCTCAGGGGGGAGTCCGCAGCTGGGTTCTGCGCTCTTCGAGCGCAGGACCAGGCTAGGGAAGGGACTTCGGGGTAGGTGCCATCCAAGCTGCTCGTGTGGAAACTGCTTTCGTCGCTCAGGGGGGAGTCCGCAGCTGGGTTCTGCGCTCTTCGAGCGCAGGACCAGGCTAGGGAAGGGACTCCGGGGTGGGTGCCATCCAAGCTGCTCGTGTGGAAACCTCTTTCGTCGCTCAGGGGAGTCCGCAGCTGGGTTCTGCGCTCTTCGAGCGCAGGACCAGGCTAGGGAAGGGACTCCGGGGTAGGTGCCATCCAAGCTGCTCGTGTGGAAACTGCTTTCGTCGCTCAGGGGGGAGTCCGCAGCTGGGTTCTGCGCTCTTCGAGCGCAGAACCAGGCTAGGGAAGGGACTCCGGGGTGGGTGCCATCAAAGGTGCTCGTGTGGAAACCTCTTTCGTCGCTCAGGGGAGTCCGCAGCTGGGTTCTGCGCTCTTCGAGCGCAGGACCAGGCTAGGGAAGGGACTCCGGGGTGGGCGCCATCCAAGCTATTCGTGTGAAACTGCTTTCGTCGCTCAGGGGGGAGTCCGCAGCTGGGTTCTGCGCTCTTCGAGCGCAGGACCAGGCTAGGGAAGGGACTCCGGGGTGGGTGCCATCAAAGGTGCTCGTGTGGAAACCTCTTTCGTCGCTCAGGGGAGTCCGCAGCTGGGTTCTGCGCTCTTCGAGCGCAGGACCAGGCTAGGGAAGGGACTCCGGGGTAGGTGCCATCCAAGCTGCTCGTGTGGAAACTGCTTTCGTCGCTCAGGGGGGAGTCCGCAGCTGGGTTCTGCGCTCTTCGAGCGCAGGACCAGGCTAGGGAAGGGACTCCGGGGTGGGTGCCATCCAAGCTGCTCGTGTGGAAACCTCTTTCGTCGCTCAGGGGAGTCCGCAGCTGGGTTCTGCGCTCTTCGAGCGCAGGACCAGGCTAGGGAAGGGACTCCGGGGTAGGTGCCATCCAAGCTGCTCGTGTGGAAACTGCTTTCGTCGCTCAGGGGGGAGTCCGCAGCTGGGTTCTGCGCTCTTCGAGCGCAGGACCAGGCTAGGGAAGGGACTCCGGGGTGGGTGCCATCAAAGGTGCTCGTGTGGAAACCTCTTTCGTCGCTCAGGGGAGTCCGCAGCTGGGTTCTGCGCTCTTTTAGCGCAGGACCAGGCTAGGGAAGGGACTCCGGGGTGGGTGCCATCCAAGCTGCTCGTGTGGAAACTGCTTTCGTCGCTCAGGGGGGAGTCCGCAGCTGGGTTCTGCGCTCTTCGAGCGCAGGACCAGGCTAGGGAAGGGACTCCGGGGTGGGTGCCATCCAAGCTGCTCGTGTGGAAACCTCTTTCGTCGCTCAGGGGAGTCCGCAGCTGGGTTCTGCGCTCTTCGAGCGCAGGACCAGGCTAGGGAAGGGACTCCGGGGTAGGTGCCATCCAAGCTGCTCGTGTGGAAACTGCTTTCGTCGCTCAGGGGAGTCCGCAGCTGGGTTCTGCGCTCTTCGAGCGCAGGACCAGGCTAGGGAAGGGACTCCGGGGTAGGTGCCATCCAAGCTGCTCGTGTGGAAACTGCTTTCGTCGCTCAGGGGGGAGTCCGCAGCTGGGTTCTGCGCTCTTCGAGCGCAGGACCAGGCTAGGGAAGGGACTCCGGGGTGGGTGCCATCCAAGCTGCTCGTGTGGAAACTGCTTTCGTCGCTCAGGGGGGAGTCCGCAGCTGGGTTCTGCGCTCTTCGAGCGCAGGACCAGGCTAGGGAAGGGACTCCGGGGTGGGTGCCATCCAAGCTGCTCGTGTGGAAACCTCTTTCGTCGCTCAGGGGAGTCCGCAGCTGGGTTCTGCGCTCTTCGAGCGCAGGACCAGGCTAGGGAAGGGACTCCGGGGTAGGTGCCATCCAAGCTGCTCGTGTGGAAACTGCTTTCGTCGCTCAGGGGGGAGTCCGCAGCTGGGTTCTGCGCTCTTCGAGCGCAGGACCAGGCTAGGGAAGGGACTCCGGGGTGGGTGCCATCCAAGCTGCTCGTGTGGAAACCTCTTTCGTCGCTCAGGGGAGTCCGCAGCTGGGTTCTGCGCTCTTCGAGCGCAGGACCAGGCTAGGGAAGGGACTCCGGGGTAGGTGCCATCCAAGCTGCTCGTGTGGAAACTGCTTTCGTCGCTCAGGGGGGAGTCTGCAGCTGGGTTCTGCGCTCTTCGAGCGCAGGACCAGGCTAGGGAAGGGACTCCGGGGTGGGTGCCATCAAAGGTGCTCGTGTGGAAACCTCTTTCGTCGCTCAGGGGAGTCCGCAGCTGGGTTCTGCGCTCTTCGAGCGCAGGACCAGGCTAGGGAAGGGACTCCGGGGTGGGTGCCATCAAAGGTGCTCGTGTGGAAACCTCTTTCGTCGCTCAGGGGAGTCCGCAGCTGGGTTCTGCGCTCTTCGAGCGCAGGACCAGGCTAGGGAAGGGACTCCGGGGTGGGCGCCATCCAAGCTATTCGTGTGGAAACTGCTTTCTTCGCTCAGGGGGAGTCCGCAGCTGGGTTCTGAAAAACCGTTACAGCTGGAAAAATGGGCAGAAAACGTCTGAAAATTGAGTAGACGTTAAAACTCTGAGATCTCGTCCAGTCAGTTGAAATGCAAAAACACCGGCGTGAAGAGGAACCGAACCCCCGACCTCCGTCACCACCGCGAGGCGCTCTACCCGCTGCACCACGAGCTGCTTGGCGAAGGTGTCATCGCGGGCGTATAAGAGGCAGAAATCGCACGGTTTCCGCGCTCCTTCGCCAAAGTGGAGTGCAAGCGGCTGCGTCGCGTGCGTCACTGGGCATGTTGCCAACAGCCGCCCTTCGCCTAAATCTTTCGGCCCATAACATAGTTCAATACTGAACACATTCAGTTCCCATGAAATCGTTTAAGAGCGGCCACCACCAACTAGGATTGCAGGGTCAATCCTACTATTGCGCTTCAGTAAATCAGAATAATCGACGACTCAACCTCCTTTGTCATCGATCAGTTCCTCTCCATTCTGTATTGAACTATCGGTAAAGTGCTCATATGTACTAGTTCCTCGGCTGATCCAGCAGTGACCTCTGCCACTTCACGTTCGTCAAAGCCGAGGTTCCGCTTGCAGAATTATACGTTACAAACTTAACTTTCTCATACACCGTGCTTCACAAGGAACAAACAGCACAGTGCAGAGCGGCCCAATACGAAGGACTTGTGAAAGTTGTCAGTGCTTTCTCAGACCCTCTATTTTTAGAATTTACCCATGGGGTAGGGTTACATCAGCAAGCCGCGCACCGCAACTTACAATAATGCGATTCCTTGCGCTCCACTGTCTACAGTCAGACCTATAAATGAAATACTCAAACTACACAGACAGAAGCAGTATCACACTAGTGATAATCGCAGATAGTCTATCAGCTTACGATAATCACGGCATGGCTGAATGCGGAGCATGAAAGCCTGTGCAGCAACAAACTTCTGTATTCGCAATCAACAAACTTCAATATTCGCGAAGATCCCGCTTTCCATATCCATTACGATGATGAGTTCTCCGGGATTCGAAGAATTTCCTGCAGCGTCGTTGGTGGCCTGTTGTGTGTGGTTCTTGGGGTTTCTGGAATTATTTTATAAACAACTGCGAACGATAGCCCGCGCTGCTTGCTTTTCTTCACCTCTCAATTCATCAAGGCTAGTGTAGTTCTCGCTTTCGTCCCCATCATGTTTGGATCACCCTTTTTTTCGCAACGACCAAAAGGGGGGGGGCATGGGCCCAGGGGATTCGACCGCCTTGAGCGTAGCAGTTGGATATGAAGACGTGGAATTTTCCATTGTACACGCTGCCTCCCCCGTCCGCTCATTGCGCCGTCATTTTTCAAAATTGAACTGAAAGGATTCTTCCATGGGTATGCTTTTGTGATGTCTTTGTTTTACAACATGTTCATCCGTAGATCACAAATCTTCATTATCCTAAACCAGACGTTCAACGGCCTGCCGGCCGCCAAACGTCTGGTTGGGGCTTCGCCCCAAACCCGGAGAGTAGAACACTCCGAACGTCTTCTTCTTCTCTTTAGGCGTTCTCTCATTCATTACAGTAAAAAAAAAACTGGTTTTGCTACATAGAATGGTATAGCGGAATAGGGCAAAACAGGTCCATCACCTTTACTGGACCCCCCCCCCTTAACTGGTTCCTTATCACTGGTTCCCCTTTATTGTCAGCCTTTTTCCACCCTTCACTGGACCCCTTCCCCCATTCACCGGTCCCAAAACTGGTACCTTCCTCACCGGTCCCATCTTCATTGGACCGCTCCCCCTCCTTCGCCGGTCCCCTTCACTGGATCCCCCCTTACCGGTCTCCATTTCTGGTCCCACCTTCACTGGTCCTTCCTTTATTGGTCAACCCTTTACCGGTCCCCCTTACTGGAACCCCATCCTTCACCGGTCCCCATTACTGGTACCTTCCTCACCGGTCCCCCTTCACTGGACCCCTCTCCACTCCTTCACCGGTTCCTCTTCACTGGATCTCCCTCAACGGTCCCCATTGCTGGTCCCACCTTCACTGGTCCCTCCTTTATTGGCCAACCCTTTACCGGTTCTCCTTACTAGTCCCACCTTCACCGGTAACACATTGTCTGAATCCGGAATCCCCGCGCGACATCGGTGACACCTCTTCCGAACCCGGACGCCTGTTAAACAACGTCGGTGACATGTGTTTTCAACCCGAACGTGCTTTGCGCGACATTGGTGACACGTCGTCTGAATCTGGAAGGCCTTTCGCGACATTCGTGACATCTCTTCTCAACCTGAACGTCCTTTGCGCGACATTGGTGACATGTCACCTGAACATGGACGCCTGTCGACAACTACAACAGTTGACAACTGGTGACAACTACAACCCCTCCCCCACCTTCCCCCCCCCCTTCCCCATACTTCCTCCCAACACACTCCTTCAGCACTTCTGTGCAAACAAACACACCCACAAACACACGCACTCACCCACAGACAAACGACTGTTCTCGCTTATATATGGTAGGATCCTAGAAGACTGATTAATCTTATGAAGTGATTGCATGCTTTTCGTCAGGAACCTCGTGTAGTCGGTCAACGCCTATACCAAAATTGCCTATCTTTTCTTGTTGTAATTTTCGATTTTAGCGTTACTTCGAGTACCTTTAGAGTTGAGGTGATGTGTTATGATCTCGTTACTCAGGCATTTTTTACATGGTCACTCATGTAATAAACATATACATACATACATACATACATACATACATACATACATACATACATACATACATACATACATACATACATACATACATACATACATACATACATACATACATACATACATACATACACACATACATACATACATACATACATACATACATACATATGTACATACATACATGCATACATACATACATACATACATACATATATACATACATACATACATGCATACATACATGGCAAACACAACATACTGGTCACGTCATAATTCCAATTACAGTAAATTCCTAGAATGCGGCTTCATGGTATCAGCAGGTGGGGATGGACGAGTTTATCCAACTGAATCAGCTTGAAATGGATGGGTGGAGTTAAAGGGTATAGGGTGGCGTTAATCAAACCCATTTGGGAAGCGTCACGCTTTCTACTCGTACGTAATGTCGTAGAGGCCATTGTAAATGCATATTTGGCCTGTTCTATGACTTGCTGTGGCAGCCGATGAACCAGTCAGTGCTTTGTCCTTCTCAAACAAGTGTCGTACAAATTCACCGACCACGGAGCGATGGAACGCCTGGTCGGCGTGGGCGGGATATCCAAATGAGGAACTTAGAATCGGCTGCATGCTACAGCCGTAACCTCCTCCAACTGCACTGCGCACGCTTATGGGTGGAAATACTCAAGAGAAATACTTGTTACAAAATGGCATTAAATGGTGGTCCAGCTTCAGCTAGTGGTCTTACTTACGTCATGGACATGTGCGCCTAACGGCGTGTCTCGCAGTTACGCACTTCGTGCGACTTCGCAGCATCACTTACCTGTGGAAAGTAGTGTTTGTAAAACATAAAATTCGCTAGCATCTAGGAACTTGGTGCGCACTTTATCGGAATCAAGCCGTTCACCACTTCGGTACTTTCATCATAGACATTCTCTCCGGACCGGCCATTAACGTCATTGCTTTGTGCTGTGCAGTACTTCTGTCCCTCAGGTTGCTCCTCCGCAACCGTTCTCATGCTCAACAGTTAGCGCTTCCAGATATCGTTGACATGTCTTCCGAAGGCAGGATCCCCTCACTCGTTTCTTCTTACTAGATCTAATTACTCGTCCGCCCTTGCTGGTCTTTCCTCCCCCTGTTTAGTCCCCCACCTTCCTGGTCCCAACTCCTGACCCACTTCTTTGTTTTTACTATTGAACCCCTACTGGTCTCTTCCTGCTGGTTTCCCCATCCTGGCCCCTCCTCCAGGTTGTCCCTTCCTTCATGGTCGCTCTCCTGGTCCACCCTAGAGGTTCTCCTTACCGCACTTCTCCAACACCCCTTAGTGGTCCTCTCATGCTCACGGCAGACGTCGGTGACACGTATTAAGAATCAGGACGTTTGTTAAACGACGTAAGGGGACCGTCTTCTGGATCCAGAAGCTCAGAAGACCCGTCTCCGAGTCCAGAAGCCCAGAAGCGCGCACTTGCCGCTGTGCGAGCATGAAGAGGCTATGCATATGACAGATTCCTTGTTTCCCGTGTGAATTCCCTTACGGCTCCCTTCTTGTCGGTTCTCCGTCCTGGTCCCCCTCCAGGTCCCTTCTTCCAGATAGACCTCCCCCCCCCCCTTCCCGGGGTCCTCTTTACAACGCTACCCCAATCAAATAGCCCTCCCACGCTCACGACACGACGACCGCGAGCGAATGCCCATTGCGCGACATCGGTGTCACATCTTCTAAATCCGGTCTCTCTTACTGGTAATGGATCCGCTTGCTAATGCTCCTTACTGCCTCCCCCTGATTGGTAACTCCCTACTGGTCCCTCCTTAGTGCCTAAATCCTTCTTAATGCCACCTCCTGGCCTGCTTCATTGTTTCCCTATCGACCTCCCCCCCCTCCCCCCCCATCCCGATGCCTCTTTCAGGTCGCTCCCTCCTGGTCGCTGTCGATTCTCCACCCTCGAAGTCCCCTTCTATTCTTACCCCTTTAGTGGTCTTCTCATGCTAATGGCACGAAGTCGGGTTCTGAATCTGGACGCTCAGAAACGCGCGTAGGTGCTGTTGTGTAAAGCAGTAAAGGGTTGCGTTCCCCTGCTGCAGCAACATCCCACCTCCAATGGCAATATTTGCCCGCGCTGTAGATGATGCGGCGTATCTCACTTAGGTTAGATCACTCAGACGTCGTCGACCGCCAACTTAATTATATAGTGGCAGATAGATAGATAGATAGATAATTAGGCAACGGGGTAGACAGGAGTGCTACGTGACAAGAGGGCACCAGAGCGCCTCAAGTCGAAGATCTTCAGAGCAGTCGTCCGAGCAGGGGCTATTTACGGAACTGAGTGCTGGCCCGTAACTAAAGAAATTGAAAGCCGCCCCAGCGTAATGGAAACCTAGATGCAGCGGTGAACGGCCGGAGCTACGCGTTTGCATCGAGTACGCAACAACTCCATGCTGCAGAGGTTTGGTGTCACCCCAATATCTAAGATGCGCAAAGCTCGTCTGGGATGGTACAGCCCCGTCCTTATTGTTAGAAGGTTAAACCATTCGAAAGAATGGTCTTGCCCTTAATATGTCCGGAAAACGGCTACGCGAGCGACCAAAGCAGCGGTGGCTTCATACGCTGCATCAGGACTTGCGGATGGCTAGGTTGCACCCTGATCAGGCATTTGATGGGGAGAACTGGCGCCAGCGTACCAAGAAGGCGAACCCCGTAGCTGACAAACGAAACGCTTAAGGAGAGAAACGCTGAAGACAAACGCTAAAGAAGGACAACTGGCAACAGGGTAGGTGCAGTGTAGCGGGATAATAGGGCACTGCCTTGTTGCCTGTCCCGTCATTCTCAGCACCGTCCTCATCAGTTTCAGAATTTGCTGCTGAACAAGTTCGGGCGTCTCGGCTTCAAGTCGCACTTGATAGGGGAAACTGTGTTCAGTTGAAATTTGACCACCTGATTTGAAACACTGGGTCTGGATTTTATGGTGATCCTCGCCCCATGCAGCTCTTAAGTTTCTGCGGAATTGTCCAACTCTTCCTGATGTGCTGCATTCAATGCTCTCAATGATATGGTACTTTTGCGTTGTACATGTCACTAGAGTAGACGTTGAGGGCACGGATGGGCGAATAGGACTCCATGACCAGTTGCTGTACTGATCTGAACCTCCTTCAGTTGACTCCTGACAGTTTCGCCGATATGATGACTGTTCCAGAATAGACCCAGACAAAAGTCGGTCAGTAACCTAGCATGAAACCGTTTGAAACAGATTTACTGCTCGGTTTGAAACACTGCGGCGTCTCAGACATTAAGTCTGTTAGTAACCGACCATGAAAGGGTTTGGAACCAAGCACTGCACTATGACAACACTTGCTGCGGGGGGCGTGCTTGGTCCCAAACGCTTTTGTGGTCGGTGACTAAGCAGCTTAGTGTCTGAGACACGGCAGGCTTTCAAACCGAGCAGTAAATCTGTATTGAAGCCTTTTACCTCGGTTACTAGCCGACTTTTGTCTGAGGAAGGCGCATGCGGAAGAGCGAGAAGCCGTAGTAGTATGTGGGCTGTTGGCAATCAGTTCTCCTTGAAGAAGCTTACAGCTCAACAAGGTTGCAGCGTTTTCTCTGACATTCCGACGATACCTTCAAGCGGGGCTTTCTGCAGGATGTACCATCTCTCCGCGGCCATATTTTCGCTTTCCCATGATTTTCATACTGTAAGGGCTCTTTCACAAGACGTCAACATTATTGCATTCTGCACCTTATGGAAAGAGCTATATGCTTTTCTCAGCAAGGATCTGCAAGGACGCATGATTGTGATTGCCAAATTCACAAGAATGATGGTTCCAACATGGGCTTCGGAAGCGTACATGTTTTACGAGAAGAATCGCTGGTTGCAAATCGTGTCGGCGTAAATTTAACCCCTCATCAATATTGTTAAACTGTGCTGCCAAGATTATGTACATATTTCAACAGTTTATTTTTACAAATTTTAATTGTAGACTTGTCCAAGATAGTTAGCACGCCGGAGAAATACGCTCTTTCAGACGAACATTATCTCCTCTTCCCCGGTTTATGCTTTCCCTCGTGCTTGTGCTCTTTCTTTGCCTTCGGCGGCGACGACTTTTTCGGCTTATCCTGTTTCTTCTTTTTCGAGGAGTCTTTATCCTTCGCTTTTGCTGCGACCTTCTGTACCGGTGGAGGGGAGGATGGCGATGGCTTCTGCGCTTTCTTACCAGCAGGAGCAGGACTTTTCTTCTGAGCATCCTCCTTCAACGCCATGACTACTTTCCGTACCAGCGTGTCCACACCAGGCACCTTTTCCGCTGCTTTCGCCTGCTCCTGACCTTTCCTCTGAGCCTGTGCTCGTGCTACTGCTTCGAAGATGTTAGGTCCTTTATTTCCTGAAAGTAGAGGAAGAAATGTTTCTACGTTGGAAAATTTTTTAAAATAATAATTTGTTCCTGTTTTCAACTTTTACGTCCCCAGCACGTTCCTGCACTCCTGGTTTGTACGGTTAATAAAAATGCTCAAGGAAGGCATCCATTCCGTACTTCGTCGACGTTGAAAAATCAGAGACATGATAGTCGTCGAATGCTAGGTGGGTCAGTCATTTGATGCGAAATCGAAATATTTCGAGAGAGCGCCTGCATTCCCACCAACACCTTGACTGGACTCCTTCGCGAAAGTCCTACGGTGCTCTTCCATGTTTGTTTCTGCGCCTATCTTTGGTAAAAGTTTGCTTGCCGATGAAGTAATCGCTTTTATGGTACATTCATGTTATAAATAGAAAACCCGATCACCATGGGTGGGTAATAAAGAGGAATTAGTTTAGTTTTACGAACACACAGCGGAATCCTAGTTTGCAGCAACCCTATCGACTTCAACTGTTTCTCTTCGTCACGCACCAATATCCACTTCCCTTGCCTGCCTGCATTAAAGCTCTCAGAACACTAGCAGCAACAGAGTTCTCGAGAAAATTCACTGACAGACCCAGAATAGGAGGCAAGACGTATTCTTCTGATCCTACCAAACTGATATTGCAATGAATAAGCCGGCAATGCAAGGAGACTTTTCTTCATGATGGCATTCTTGACCAAACTATGTACAATACCGCTCATAACTAGTGTCGCATTTCGCGTCGCAAAGTGTCGGAATCGTTCGGAGTGATCCATACGGAAAACAAATTATAACACTCAACTCGTCTCGCCAAGGAGATACCGATTGTGAGGGAAAGCAATGGTTTAAAGAGCAGAAAAGCGGCCAGTTTTTAGTGCCAGAAGAAAAGATTGCGCCATGCCCTCGTCCAAGACGTCACGATATCTATTCGATTGATAGTAAGAACGGCAGAGACAATCTCAAAGAACACTCATATCCTCATTTAGATGCTTCATGTGAGCAGCATTTGAGCAGATCTGATCTTTTAACGCCTTCAATGATTGCTGCCTTGTTGCAAAAAATTGTTATTCGTTCTCAAAAAATAAAATTTTTAGAAAATTATTGCATTTATTCAAACGAATGAATGAACTAATAAATCCGATATCGAACATTTTCGAGCAAGGATGTGCGCAAGTGCTGCTTTGACAACGCGCAGCCCTCTAGGATTTCAACCTTAAAAGATGTTTTTCTGTAGCACGGTTGTACACCATTTGGTATAACCTACAGCCGTCAGCTCACGTGCAGAGGTAGAGGATCTTCCCAATTGTGGGTCATAGAAACGGTACATTTTCATCAAACGAAAATACTGAGCATGAGGTATTTTCACAAAAATTATATCATTCAAATCGCCCTGAGTTGCTGATTACAACCATGTACCAATTTCTTGAAATAAGATTAGCAATGCGCTAAAATTCTACTGAAATGGAAGATTTCCTGAACAATTAAGACAGTGTATCCTTTGGCTATAATTATCTCTGCGAGAGAGGGAGACTGCCGCCGAGGTGCGTATGTAGGTCATCGAATTGGTGTTTCAGAATGCACCGAAATTGCTTCACATTCTGAAAAGCCGATTCGAAAAGGACTCCAAATATGTATTTTATTCTCGAAAGTGGTCGTTTTGAAGGGTACTGCTAAAAAATGACTAAAATCGCTGAAACTGAGTGAAATTTTGAAATTTTGAATTTTTTTGTACAATCGGTATCTCCTTGGCGAGACGAGTTGAGTGTTATAATTTGTTTTCCGTATGGATCACTTCGAACTGTTGGATATCAAATCCGCAATGGAGCGCATTGTAGAACTTCTGGAGCATACGGATTGCAGCAGTTCAAACGGGCGATAACAACATATCAGCGTTTTTGGCTGCACCGCTGAGTTCAAAGGCATGCAATAACGTTTTCAATTTGCTGGAACTTCTGAGTAATCGCTCACCTCCAAGATCCGGTGGAGGAGGTGGCTCCCCAAAGTCCCCGGGACTGTAAGGTGGTGGTGGTGGAGGTTCGGGTGGAAGGAACGGAGGAGGCGGTGGTGGTGGAGGTGGAGGAGGAGGGGGTGGTGGTGGGGGAGGTGGTGCAGGCGGTGGAGGAGGCGGAGGTGCTTCAGGAGGTGGAGGAGCAGCGGGCGCCAGGTCATTGACGGGAGCCGGTGACTGAGCCTCCGCTGGCTTTGGCTTCGGTTTCTTCCCCGGAAGATCGTAATACGGATCCAGAGGTTCACCACCACTTCCACCAGGACTCTGAAATGGAGAGATTTAAACAAACAACGCGAGGTTGTCTTCTCAACGCATTTAAACGTTTTGATCCAATTTCCAGTGAAACGTTGAATATAGAAAAAGGAATTGGTGGAAATATAAAATGTGCTTGCCACTGATGAGTCCGAATCCTTCAAAACAGCAGTTTGTACTGCCTCAGAGTCGTCAGCGTCGTCACCTTTACAGCAGCCGACGTGAATCCAAGCACCAATGACTAGCATACCGACAGCAGCAATACCACTTATGGCTGGGAATACCAACCCGACATCCTCGGCGGACATCCTGAAAAGCAGCTACCTTTCTCGCAAACGTCCGCAGTTCTGATTGGAACAGCTCCAGAGTCTCTGTTCGGCTGCGGTACGTCAGCACAAGCTTGTGGAGCCACGAAGTTTTGCTATGCTGATAGGACGAGGAGGTCTTTTTTCTGCACTCACTGAATAAGCAGCTCAGTGGCAATGATTCACAGAATCTACGGTTCGGGTCTCACCCAAGCGATGTGAGCGTTCCAGTGTTACCCCGTCGTCTATGAATTGTCCACCAAACCTGCGTGGGATTGTTAGAAGCAAAACCTGACCTATCTCTAGGATGGCCCGGCATTTTTCTTCAGGAACTTGACTGTGTCACAGGGCACTGCACACAACGCCATTACGACAGTTATGCTTCACCGGTGTAATAGACTTGCAGAAAGAACTGGCTTTACTATAAGGTGTAACATGAGCTCCGTCCGCTTTTGAATTTGTTGGATTTTTTTTTATCTTTCTAAGAAACAAGCTAGTCAACAATATAATCACCACTACTACTTATTTATCACTTGCTGCCCTCTTCTTGGCAACTGTTCAATGTCCCGCCTGTAGAAGTCTGGAGCTTTCGACGAGAAGAACGCATTCAGGTCTCGTTGCAGGTCATTTCTGTCATCGTATCTTTCCCATCGAAGAAATGCTGCAGAGAGCGGAAAAGGTGGAAGTCGGATGGTGCTCGATCAGATGAATAAGGGGGGAAGGTAGGTCTTCTCAAGCCAGTTCCACCAATTTCCTTTGTATCTGGAAAGCAAAGTGCAGGTGGGCGTTGTCGTGTAGAAACAAACCTTCTCCGGTTGCTCGGGTCTCGAATCCAGTGCAGCCTTGATACCAGTTCCAGCTGATACGAAGGCTGCACTGGATCCGAGAACCGAGTTCCAGCTGGATAGACTAGACTTCTGATTTGATAAACTGATTTGAATCATTTCTATCTAGACCTACAGCTTAACTGGTTCCATGCTGATATTAGCGGCCGGCTCATTCCGATATACGGGTGAGTGCTGATGGGTCCCACGAGGTGTGGATGTTGCGTTCGATCAAACAACGCCGGTGGTGTAATGCCGTAGAGCATTCCCGCCCGGTCAGAGGGAGGTGCGGATTCTAGTCCCGCCTGGCGCTAGAAGTTTTGATCGCAACAAAACATCGTTGTAACGGACTAGATTTCGACGGTCACTGTGATACCAGGGGCCGTATTCATCAAAGTTACTGCAGTAACTTTAACGGAGAATTGTAAGCAAAAGCTCAGATAACGCGGCCTATCAAGCGATATAGTGAGCGATACGCCGCGTTGTCTGAGCTTTCGTTTACAATCCTCCGTTAGAGTTACTGCAGTAACTTTGATGAATCCGGCCCCAGAGCTCCTAGGCTATAACTCCAGAGACCAACCACAAACCGACGACATCACTTTCTTTTCGCGAGCTTTTCCTTGAACGTCCAGTTCCGGCGCCCATACATTTCCTACGTGTACTATGTACGGTTGACCAAAACACGTACTTTTCATCACCCGTGATCGTGGTTCCTGGCCACTCGACATGGCGGTTTCTGGAGATCAAGGAAGTACAGGCGTCTACTCACTGGAGTCTTTGGTCACCCGTCAGTTTGTGAGGTATCCATTTGCCGTACCTTGCAGCTTTACCGAGCTTTCGATGATGGCGCTCCATCGTCATAGGGCTGCAGCCCAACCTTCTTGCAACATCCCTGTACTTGTTGTTGTAGGATCGGCTTCGTAGAGTTCTCTGCGGTTCTCATCATTAACCTCCACTGGACGGCCCGACCTCGAGTCATCTTCCAAACTGCGGTCGACCGACATAAAACCATGTGTTGAAGGTTTTTACAGAGAACACCCCTTCGCCGTGTCTGATGCGCAGTGGCCTCCATCAAACCAATACAACAATCAGTGCGGAAGGTGGTTGCTGTTGTCACATACCATAATTAGGCACAATTGTCGCCTTGTGCAAATCTCAGTTTTATACAGTAAACCAAGGACACTCCAGAGGCCGAAAGATTTCGGCGAATGACGGCTGCTGGTAGCATGCCCATCGACGCACGCGACGCAACCGCTTGCACTCCACTTTGGTGATGGAGCGCGGAAGCCGTGCGGAGCGCGGAAGTTTGTGTCTCTTGTACGCCCTCGATGGCGCCGCAAGCAGCTCGTGGTGTAGTGAGTGCGTAGTGGCGCGGCCATCGGGCGAGGGAGGTCGTGGGCTCGGTTCTATGCATTGTGGCGTTTTGCACTTCAACTGACTGGATGAGATCTCAGGGCTTTCAACGTCTGCACAATTTTCAGGCGTTTTCTGCCCATTTTTCCACAGCTGTATGTGGTTATGCGCTCGAAGAGCGCAGAGCCCAGCTGCGGTCTCCCCCTGAGCGACGAAAGCAGTTTTCACAGCTTGGGTGATACCCACCCTGATATCCCTTCCCTAGCCTGGTTCTGCGTTCTTCGAACCCAGCTGCGGACTCCCCTGAGCGACGAAAGAACCCAACGCAATGGACGATTTCGAGGGCCATCACGAACGCATGTGTGGCCCCGCCTGCAGCCGTCCTTCGCCCAAGCAATGCGTCTCACTCCAGAACATTCTCGCAATCCAACTTGCCACGTGGATCAGGAGAAGCTGTGTCACGTTTTGCTGAGGGCAGCAAGATTTATAAATAAACAAACTACTCCAACGTGCTTAGACGCAATTTGCTCGTTACTAGGCGGGAGCGGAACATGTAATAAAAAGGGGCATTCTCTGTGCAAATCTAGTAAAGGAGAGACCTATTATTAGATTTGAGGATCAATTTCAAGCAGATAAAACTGGTGACTTCAGTGAATTAAAATTAGGCCAAGACTCTATCAATGAACGTTTAGGACACAGGTGAGACAATGTACTAAGCGTCCTAATCAGTTGCAAACGTCCCGACCTAGCTCACAACTGTTCTATGTCCTCACGCTTTTAGTGTTATTCATTTTGATTTCTTTGGTGCACTTGTTTTCTTAGGCAGTATTAAGTTCAATAGGTCTCAGTACTGAATATATCTCAATACTGAACACATTCGGTTCTTATGAGTTCTTCTAAAAGGGACTAGGATTGCGTCTTGGGTGGCGTCTTATCAATTCAGTGATAGTCGCCAATGATAAACCTTAAGAGAACAACCGAGTAGCATTGCTGTAGCCTCGGAATAATAGTAGATAGATATATAGATAGGTTGATAGACACCGATAGATATGAAGACCTTCGTCATTTTGCCTCTGTGTCAGTGCAACGTACGGATGGACAGAAGGAATGTCGAACAGGCAGAAGGAGAGGAGGTTTGCTCCTTTATGTATAGTACGGTAAGCGTTCCAAATGTTTGAAATGGCGCGTGGTAACGAAGCGGTTGGTCGCCGCAGGCACTCCGAATCCAGCTTCTTGGTTTAGCTCCCATTGAGACCAAGCAAGCCTTCCACTCCTGGATTAGCAAAATGGTTCCAGAGTTATAGGGAAAGGATGAAACACAGACTTGGCGCATCGGCTGGCCATCACAGCTCATTGTTTACTTTGTGTTCCTTCCGAAACTGCTCCGCCACGGCCGAATGGCCATCTTATGTTAGGCGGTCGCTCTCCGGCATGGCCATTCGGCCGTGTCGGAGAGCGACCGCCTAACATTACGCAGTATCTGTAGCACTATGGACTTCGCGCGTAAGAACGTGTGTTGGATGTGGACGCCAGAAAAGTTATTAGTTTGTATGGATGTCGAAACATCCCTGCTCGCTCCACTACAAAAGATCTAGAGATTTTGTCTGTCGCAATGCGTGTTAGGGGGTGGGTCTTTTCCACCTGAACCTGGATATCGACAGCGATGATGTGGCATTTCTGTGTGGTTTTGAGAGCTACGTCAAACGCTACGTCGTTGCAACATGCATACCACATAAGCCCGTGTCAGCCTTCGTACAATGTGAGAAGTGTCATGTTGGCCGTATGTGCGTTTGAGTACTGATGGCTCCCTCTAACGCGCTTGTGCCCTCTGTCGCTTGTATTAATAGGTACACGTTTTCAATTTCGAAAAGTGCTTACCCGCACTGAGAGTCAGGTCAGAACACCGCAAGAAGCTGTGTAGGAGAAGTAAATGAGGTGTATGGATGCGACTGGATGTTTGTTTGTGTGATAGGCTACTTGTGATTGGAATAGCAAAGCCACAAGCTAGGTATAGCATGGCTCACTTTTTGTTTTCGTTTCTTACGGCTTGGTGCGTTTCCGTTACTGGTCTTTTCACTGGTAGGTGCTTGTTCAGGAGAATTGCTAAGACCTCTAGAATAAGATCGGAATAGACGCGTGGCGTGAGCGCGCAATTGGTGCAGGAACGCACTCGTTTGACGTGAATGCACACGTGGGTTACGTCAGCCTCCACGAGGGCATTCGATCGATGCGCACCGGTCTCCTGTATGCCCGCGGTGGCCATACTGCCAGACGCACCGTGGCACAGTGGAAGAGGGCTGCCTCATGCGAGGGAGGTCGGGGGTTTGGTTCTCCTGCGTCGCAGCAGTTTTGCACTTCAACTGATTGATTGAAATTTGAGCGGTCTTGAAGTTTACACCATTTTCGGGTGTTCTGCGTGCATTTTTTCAGCTGTATGCGCTTCTGCAGAACCCAGCTGCAGACTCCCCCTGAGGGACGAAAGCATTCTCCACACGAGCAGCTTGGATCGCACTCACCCTGGAGTCCCCTCCCTAGCCCGGTTATCGATACAACCGTGCTCGAATGCAAATGTTGCGCCCCGACGCAAAAAATCTATTCCGATCTGATTTTAGCGGCCATAGATCCACTCCTTGTTCAGTGACTGGTTGAAGTGTTGTTGGCTCTCTATGTCGAGGGGCAACGCGACGTGATGATTCATAATAGAATAGTATACCTGAAATTCGAGTGACTGGGCTGCCTAAAGCATGCACACTTTGCAGTGGACAGTGGACTGGAATGTGGGTGCAGATGGTCTCCGCCCACATTCCACTGCAGCACATGGAACTGCGCCGCAGCGGCAGTTCCATGCTTACCCGCACTGAGAGTTAAAACCCGAGCTCATTCCTCGCTGCCATTGCTGCTGCTGCTTTCGCTGCCAAGGAACAATGTGCGGACGGAGATGCAGCCCGCACGTACTTAAAGGAAAATAAGAGTTTTTATCCGTCTAAGCCCCTCTTGTTGCAACTTGCCTGCACTGCCGTAGCGGAAGTGTGCACACCCGCCACTCTCGCCTCCGCCTTTCCACGCTGTAGGCCCGTGCACACCCGGCGGCAGCGGCCATTGCTTAAGCAGAGGGGCATCGATTTGACTAGTTAAGTATCGGCCGCTGCCGCTGCTGGCGAGTGTGCTAGAGCCTTAGGCCTACGTTATACTTCGGCGACGGTTTTGTCGGCGACATCGCCGTCAGTGTTGAGCTTATGGCTGTCGCGCTGCCGCGGCAGAGTATACAAACGGCTTAAGAAGACTGAGAAGGGACCCAACGTTTTTCGCAAGCGACTGCACATGGCTTGCTCCTGTGCGTAGTAGATGATTATCAGGGATGTGCGGAAAATCGGGACACAGAATGCGGAGCAGAATAACTCAGTCGTGGGTGGAAAAGGAATACGAAGCATAGAAATGGAAATAACACAAAACTCATCGCTTCATCTATAATAATTTCTCACTAATACATCCAAAACAGTGATGGCAACTAAATTGTCGTTAACGAATTTAGGAAGCGGGCGAGGTAGCGTGTGGCTTTTACCCAAACAACATATAACAATAAAAGTTCGATGTGTCGCGGCGTTTCCCATGTGTATGGGCCTCTACAGAGTCTCGCGGCAGCACCGTGAGAACTCGTCCAAATCGCTCCCGCCGCAGTGGGACCCGCGCTGCCACTGTGATGGGAGCCGCAGCGCGGACGAGTTGTCGCAGAGCCGCCGCACGCAAGGATCCTCGAGGGCTGCAGCAGTTCACGGCGGCTCTCACCCGCAGCGCCAGGAGCTGCGGGTGAGACCCGCCGGAGGGCGTGACCGGATAGGAAGCATAGAGTTTTGTATTGAAAGCTTTCCCACGAATGAGATTTTTGGTTTGGGCCTCGTCCATAGTTTTTATCCCTGGGGAGGGGGTAAAATGCTGTTCTTTTCATCATCATCGCCTTCACGGTATGCCGCGAGATCCCGTAGGACTGAAATGCGTGGCGCAACTTGAACAGAACTGCTTGCACCGTCCTATTGCTTCATCCTAAGTTCTTTTCTCATTGTATTTTTTTTATGTCAGCTCCAGGACGCTTTGGAACAGAATGGTTTTGATGCATTGAATGTGTTTACGACTTGAAGGAGTCTGTTATGTAGTTATGCATAAGTTCCTTCGATCAATCTCAGTGGTGGCTTTGGGTTTTTAAAGGCCGAGTGCTTCAGCTTTCTTGTCACGACCAGCCATCACTGTCTTCAAAGCTTTACGCCCTTTTATTTTCTCATTACCACATTACCGACGGCTGCCTCCAGCACATTCTTCTGATTCAGAAATGCTATCTGAACTATGCCGTGTTCTATATATTGTGCATAGCATTGGGACTGGTTTACGAAACAGTTCCCTTGAGGCCTATTCACCGTGCTACGCATTAATGCGATATACTTCGATGTGTATATATAAAACTGCAGAAGAACCAACAATAAAGACAATTTAACGCGGAAAATATAAAACTAAACATTTTTCTTATTCAAAAATGCTCCGTTTCGCCACCTATGTGTCTTCGGACGAACCTTTTCGAAAAAGATCATACACTCTAAACACTCAATAGACAAAAAATCAGAAGCATTTCTTACGAAACGTTCAAACGAGCTGAAATAATCCAATGCCGCCGAAATCCATTCTGTATTTCTTCGTTTCTCCCGGCAAAAGTACGCAGTATTGCGTCGCGGGGCCGCACCACCCGCCGTTGTCATGACGGGCCCGCGGTACCCGCAAGACTGCTGCTGGCCTATGACGAGTTTTTACCCGTTAAGGCCTAGGATATACTCCCGCGGGACCGCCCGTGGATGGCCAGGAATTGCGTCGGGGTCCCTCATTTGGCAAGTCGTCGTGCCCCGCCACGCCCGCCGTCCGCAGGTCACCGCCGACGGATGCTTAGCGGCTGTTAAGGACTGGACACGCTCGGCAGCGGTTTTTGCGCGTCAAAAACGGAGCGGGGCAACGCTCGACAGGCGCAGCACATATTTGCGGTGAGTGGCGGTCGTTGCGGTATTCTCCCTCTCCCTCGTTTTCTCGCTCCCTCTCTGGTGGCGGCAGTGGACAATTACCTACCCTCGCTCAACTGACCACGAGAGAGATAACTGGGTTGGTTGAGGGAAGGGTTGGAGTCCGATAGCTGAGTTGGTTGAGGAAAGGGCTTTCCTATGATCGATGGTCGATGTGTATGGATTCAAGCGAGTGAACGTTGCCGGAGTTTCGAACTTCGCAGACGTTGGGAAATCAGAGACGCTCTCACATGGTCCTTGTCGTCGAAAATGAGGTCAGTCGTCCATTTAATGCTTTTTGCGGACACCCTTTGGACGAGAGCAGTCACCGAGCGAATGCGTGATTCACAAAGTGAGAAGATCCTTCAAAGGCTCCGCAGAAGTTCGCTGCTATGAGCTAGAGCCTGCAGGGGCGCACAATGACAAGGACAATCTCTTACGATCCTACTAAAGAAAAGCGACTGCTCATAGAAAAACACGATGGCAAGACGGCAAACATTAATGCTGATCAAACACTTCTTTTAGAATTCTCTTTATCACTCCGTCAAACAGAAACGCTAAACATTAAATTTCGCAATGGAAATTCATTTTCCGAAGGAACACACTCACGATCGTGAGAACAAATGGGAAAGGAACTACTGCGGCAAAGCTGTTAAAGTAATCACAGAACTAGATGACACGGATGATCTCCATTATGTAAGGTGTATACAATAATATTTAGTTCATCTTTACAGGAATGGCGAATTGCAGCAATTATTCACAACAATGAGCTATCAGTTAAGACTCGGAAGTTAAAATTTCACCTCACCACAAAACGATTCCACATGAAACAATGGACACGTAGATATTTTCTCAGAAGGAAGTTCCTGCCGCATCGAACCAAAATGCTCTTCTACTAGTCGAGGTGGAAAACGAAGCACGTAATCCCGTTCATCGACGTTGAGCCACACCTTCCACATCATAATGCGTGCTGTAGTGCTTCTGCAGCTCCATAAACAGTATCCCTGAAATAGACACGTAGTTGCTAGTCGCATCGAGGTCCGCCCTGCGCAAAAATCTAATGTTTCATGGTAATAATGTGTCCTGCGTTCGTAGGCTGTGACACCTACTCCAGTTAAGCCAGGTGTTACATCAAATGAAACGCAGACAACAAACCTTGAAGATCTCTTTGCTCTCGACTTCACTTAACGAAAGAAGCAACTCTTGGCGTATTTGTAAGATTTGACAACTTGAGGACAGGCTGTGTTGGTGGCCTGAAAATGTGGTAAAGGAAATGTGAAACCTATCAGAGGCACAATATTTTATGGTAACATATTCCAACCTCCAAGACTGGTATTAAAGGGCACGATAGTGGCATATTAGTATTAGTATTATTATTCGTTATTTTTGATATTTGTCAAAGAACCGATAAGAACCGCCCAGATAGATATTCTGACTAAAATGGTACCTACGGACAAACGTTCACAACATAAAAGGCCAGAAATCTGCATAGTCACTAGGACACCTTTTAGCGAATATATTCTGTAAAATCCGTAAACAGATGTCGAAGCCAACCCTTCCTGAAGTAGAAAGGCCTTCTTTTCTCACGGGGCCGCTTAGTGTTCGTTAGCGAACGTAAAGAATCACAACGTGGTTTACTGCATTGGCAATTATTCAAGCCTCATCTGTAAACTATCACGAAAACCCTATCATACCAGCACGTCTCCATACAGCTGAAAATAATTCGTGGAAGAGGGGAACGCTTATTCACACCCAAGAAAACAGCCGTCGGCGCAAATAGGATCGGAGGGGGGGGGGGGGTCACCACATAAAAAGTGTTACTACACTAAAAAAAGAGAAGACACACTGATAATAAAGGACAGGAACAAACAATGCTATAGCTCAGATTTGGGCAGAGGAAGGGACTCTAACGTGTGGCTCTACTGAGGTATCCGTGTTAAAATCGCCTGTATCCTGGATTTCCCTCCCTTGCCCAATTCGGAAGTGAATAAGATACGAATCTGTGATCAAACGAGTAGATATAAGTGTATTATCATTTGTTGTGTACAGAGACGCACAATGGTTGCGCATCACGGCGCGACATGGTGACTCCCAACCCATGTTTGCGCCACCAACCATAAAGAAGATAAGCGCGGTCCCTTTCCAGCTGCGAGGATATTGCATAGCATGAAGCCTTCACAGACAGTAGAATTGAGACCATTGCAACTTGAACGAAGAAGATATTGAGTAACAATATTTATCTCAAGCCACTCCTTTGGTAACACAGACAGCTCTCAGACTAAAGTTTCGGCGTTCTCTCCTTCTTCAGAGCCTGGAATGAGACGAAATAAATCTGAGAAGCTATCCCCCAAACATCATTTCATTTTACGGAAATTGTTTGAGGAAACCACTAGACCAAAGAAACGGTGAACAGAGACCAGGATGGCTAACCTTTAGCAAGTGAACTAGTAATGTCCTCCGGGCATCCGCATCTGGAAGTGGAACGAGGGTGATTGAAGCTAAACTCCCAGGGACTACCAGCCTAGGAGACCTCTAGGGTCATGACTCTGTACTAGGCGGGTAGTCCCTGGGGCTTTAGCTTCAGTCACCCTCGTTCCACTTCCAGCTGCGGGTGCCCGGTGGACGTCACTAGTCCACTTGCTAAAGGTTAGCCATCCTAGTCTCTATTCACCGTTTCTTTGGTCTAGTGGTCTCCTCAAACAATTTCTGCAAAATGAAATAGCGTTTGGGGGACAGTTTCTCAGATTGATTTCGTCCCATTCCAGGCTCTGAAGAAGGCGAGAACGCCGAAACGTTAGCCTGAGAGCTGTCTGTGTTACCAGTCCTGGAGTGGCTTGAAATAAATATTATTTCTCAACATCGTGGACTACTATGCCAAGATTTAACACTTTGACGACAATGCCGGGCAACCGTGCGCGACAGCCAGTCTGTCTCATGGGACCGTGTCGCGCAGTGATGCGCGACAGTATCATTTAAATCAGAGTGACATTAGCGTTGCCCAAACTTTGCTTAGGGAGCTTATTTAAGATTCTGAACAGGGTGGCGATGTCCGCTTGGTAAAATACGACCGGTTACCACCCATAGCGATAACTAGTGTTGTCACAACCTTTGTCCAAACTCCCTGATTGGGGTTATTTAAGGTGATGGTCACGAATCTGATATCCGCTTCTCGAATTTTGCTCGATTATGATTACTTACGAGTGGCATGGCTACATGGGAATATATCAGAGGCAACCTATTATGACATCGACCAGCTATCCAAGCGACTTCTAATGGCAATTCTAGAATTTTTCAGTCCATGTCCCGCATCAAAAACATTTATTTTCCATTTTTTGCCATCAAAATGGAGAAAGGAGGGAAGCTCATTGCGGAAAAGAAAAGATCTCTGGAATATTTCAAAAACAACACCAAAGTTTTGAGAGCGGATATCAGGTTTGTGGCGTGCATTTTGAAAATTCAATTTATGCTAAACTAAGGTTACGAAATATCGTGTCACACGCGCGCAACACGCGCGGTCCCGCGGGCCCGACGCGCGAAAATTGCAAAATCAACGTGTTCACGAGAGCCGAACGTGAAGAAGATGGTAGACCGACCTTGCGCTGGCTGTGTTCTGAAGTCAACACCGCATCAGTCAAAGAACAGTTTCAAAGAAGGCGCCCCCTCTCTGTGGATATCGAGAAGAGCACGAATCGGCAGAGATAGCTGAAATCCGGCAACTAATTATCAAGCACATGAGCAGAACGAGCCAATCAATGACTGCAAACTTGGACTTCAATCTTGATCGCTTTTTTCTCGTTTGATCTTGAAATCAAGATCAAACGAGAAAAAAGCGAAAGGAACGAAACAGGAGAAAATAAAGAAATGATGGAGAGGACAGGTAGTGGCAGCCGTGTGACGTCAGAGCGTCAGCTTTAGGCCCCGTTTATACTTCGACGTCAAGCGAAGCGACGCCAAGTATAGTGGCCGTATTGACTAAGCAACGCGATCGATCAATTTGGCTACTTTACATGCCGTTGCGTCGCTCGTCGTTGGAAGTATAAAAAGGGCCTTACGGAATGGACGAGCTCATTCCGTGAAACTGAATCAGCCAGCGCCGACGCGCGCTGACGTCAAATGCAAAGAGGGCATCAAACGGGCGTCAAATGTGAAGCGAAGTGTGTCATAAGCGCGCCGACACCTCTGACACATAGACACGCACTCTGCGTCTCTGCCCTATTCTTCATCATTGGAGCTGCGCCAACGACGCCGAGTTAGCGCAGCTCCAGTGATGAAGAATAAGGCAGAGACGCCCTTTAAACTTTAAATTTCCCGCACACGGGGCGGCAGCCGTCACTCGTCATTAGGCCTTGTTTAGTGCGCGCGCCACGTGCGACGCGATGCCATGTGTAGTGGCCGAATTGATCAATCGCGTCGCTCGATCAATTTGGCCACTACGCATGCATCGCGTCGCGCTTCGCGTGCACACTAAACAAGGCCTTAAACGTACTCCTGGATGAAGTACGGACGAGTTTCCGGACGAGTTTCAACACAGGGCAGGAACGCAGAGCTCGCCGGCGGCGGCGTCCCCCTATCCTTAACCACAGCAGCGAGCGGCGTTGCCACATAAGTGTGCGGGGGCCTCTAGAGATAGAACATATGAATTACAGAGAAGTCAAGCAAAGGAGCTAATGCTGATTTGATGTTACACTATTACATTTCCGGTTGGTGTGTCCAAAAAGTACCTGTTTTTTGGCATACCACAGAGGTATCTGGTGCTACACTTCGTGTACCGATTCTCCAGTATAGTTTGGGGTCGTAGTTCAGCCAGTGCCAACAACTGAGCGACACCAATGCTACAATGATGAACCGTGTAAAACCCTCCCTCGATGCATTCTTCTGCTCCTTTGAACGCTTATGTATCTGCAATGCAAGTTGCAGCGAGAGGTGCGTAAGTCACCTCTCGTCGTCTCGCGTGAGTATTGATAGCTACTCCCCCCCCCCAACTCCCATCTCCCATTGCTCCCTTCTGGCTTCTGTCTAACCGTAAGTTCAGGAAGGGAATTGTCAATGCCAAGCAATCTATCACCTTTACCGTACCGTCTATCGGCCCAAAAATCGGAATAAGGAATGGGAAAGGACTAGAAACGGTGAGAAACCGAATTTCGGAGCAGGAAACTTAAATACCGCACATCTCAGATGATCATCCTAAAAAATGAGTTCCCGATAACATCGAGGACGAAGCCAAACAAAGGTTTTGCCAAAATAGGTGCAATGAGCGGAAGGGAGAGGCAGTCCAGCAGCACTCAAAAAGTACGACGTGACGCATTATCAGTGTAAAACGAGTTTTTATCCGTTTAGTTCGCGCGCGACGTACCGTTTGACCTAGCCCGTCTCTTTGTAACTTGCATTATACGTACGCACGCATCTGTTTGTGTGCAATGTGGGAAATTCCACAATATCCGACTGCTATGCTCAAGACGGTCGAAGCCCAAGGGCTGCCTCACCCCCGCGTCCCAGTACGCTCATTGCGTCCCGAAATTCTAAGGCGAACTTTTCCAGGTTGTATTGGAAAACAAGATCCTCTTATTAGCTCAGTGTGTCACCTTTGTGAGCTGATTTAGGTGCAAATAGGCTCAGAACAACTTACATTACGCGATTGTCCGCCCTGACAATATAGTTGAGCCCGAATGAATATTCGAGCATTCGAATTCGAATAATTCTATTCGAGTTCGAATATTCGTATTCGAGCGTTCGAAAAAACGCGATTTTCGAATATATTCGAATTCGAATGCTCGAAACACTCGTGTTCGAATGCTCAAATTCGAATGCTCGAAACATTCGCATTCGAACGTTCGATTGCTACGAAGTCTGCGATCCAACAAAATAACCTGTCTTTCCTGCTTCAGGCATCCCACGAGCAAATAATTTACGCTCAATCAGAAGTGTGCGCCTTCCTTCATCGGGCAATCAGGGACCGTATATTCTTTGAGCGCAGGACCAGGCTATAGAAGGGACCTTAGGGTGTGTACCATCCGAGCTGCTCGTGTGGAAACTGCCTTCGTCGCTCAGTGGAAGTCCGCAGCTGGGTTCTGCATACAGCTGGAGAATGCGCAGAAAACACCTGCGAATTATGTAGACGTCAGAGACCCCTCAAATCCCAGCCACTCAGTCGAAACGCAAAAATCCTGCAACGCAGGAGAACCGAACACCCGACCTTCCTCGCATGAAGCAACGCCACTTTCCACTGCCGCTCAACCCGCTTGACGGCAGTGCCGTCACGGGCGTACAAGGCATTGATCGAATGCCCACATGGAGATCGCTTTTAAAAACACCCTTCCCGCAATGCAGTGAATTCGGTCAGGTGTTCGCGGTGGAGGGCGCTTGAGCAATGCACAGTACAGCATTCCTAACAGAGTGTAAGAAACGATTCCGACGAATGCACCCCCTAATGGTTACCGTATACCGTTTGTCTGCGCCCTCCTGCTTAGAGATCGCGTGTCGCCGTCCACGTTGCCCCGTTCGATCGATGCCTTCTGCGCCCGCGATGGCACTGCTGGCAAGTGGGTCGTGGTGCAGTGGGTAACCGGCTTACTTCATGGGAGGGATATCGGGGGCTCGGTTCCCATGCGTTGTGGCATTCTTGCATTTCAGCTGACTATCTGAGATCTGAGAGGTTTCGTCGGCAACAGAATGTTGCGCGTTTTTTGTGCATTATTTCAGCAGTATGCGCTTCGCCGCTCGAAGAGCGCAGAACCCAACCGCGGACTCCTCCTGAGCGACGAAATAGTCTCCATACGAGCAGGCTGTATGGCACACAACCTGGTGTCCCTTCCCTAGCTTGGCTCGAAGAGCGCAGAACCCAGCCGCGGACTCCCCCTGGGCGACGAAAGCAGTTTCCACACGAGCACGGCTACTGAACTCCTGGGCAGGTTGGCTGACGTGATCGGCAAGGCTACTGAACTCCTAGGCACGTTGGCCGACGTGTTCGGCACGAAAGCACTGGTAGCGAATGTGTGTAATTGCACAAACGCGATTTTCTGACGCCCAAAGGATACAGTAACCATTCGGGGTGTGTTCGTCAGGATCGTGCTAGTAACAGAGTGAGCTCTAGGCACCTTTCCCTTCATTTTTTTGAGAGCCCAGCAGCGGTTTCATAGGGACCTCCTGAACTCATTCTGTGAGACGTCACCTGAATCCCCAGATACGCTATCAACATCGGAGGCAAGTAACCAGGGGTGGTTTTCTTTCATCACTCGATATGTGGAAACCAACCTGATAACACATCTGGAATTATAAGCGGTAAGGGTAGCGCATTAGTGGCAGGTCTTAACGGCCGTTAATTTTAAATGAGCGTTAGAAGGGTGGCAAGAGGCGAGATGTGTTATTACTTCAAAGTTTCGCACAAGATTGCTCACCATTGCGTGAATACATACAGTATAAAGCAAAACAAAAGCAAAAAGAGGGGAAATGAGGAAGCTGCCATTTGTGGGAAAGATCTGATGATGTGGCCCAGTTGAAGCATCACGTTTTACTGTCTGTCCTCAGAAATGCGGAAATCTTTCATTCTCTACGCTGAAAACAGCGCCCCAAGCTTCTGGGACTGTCACTTGAGCATGTAGAGCTTGGATACGGGCGGGATATCAGTAACAATCGCAGTGGGAAGTCTATTTGCCTAAAATTTGAATTTTATAACGTTTAAAATGGGTTCGAACAAACCGTTTGCTGCAATGTCACAACTTAGCCAAATCAAAAAAAAAAAAACTTCATGGGTTGGACGATACAATTTATCCCAGTGTGGGTGATATTGTTCATATAAAGGGTACTCCAAAATAACGCGATGAAGGTCTGACGTTCTCCGAAGCGAATATATTGATCAGCGGCAATAACTCCATTTTTTGAGCATATCCTTCTGTCCGCGTTATAATTTTTGAGTTATATTTTGCCCCACTTACGGTTTTTCTCAAGATGACAAAGTATAGCACTGCGATTTTGGAGCTTCATCGTTAATGAAAGCACCAATGCGACATCGTTAACCTGCTCTGTCAACTGTCTCCTCTGAAACTCGTCGATGCAACGAGCTTGGCCATGAAGGTAGTTATCCAGGGCAAGGAAGAAATCGCACTGTCAATACATCGCAGATCCGGAAAGTCATCGAGAAGCGAAAAGCCCAAATCCAAGAGTCTCCTGAGAAAAATCACCCGTAATATCGGTGGTGTCAGTCTCACGTCAGTGCATCGAATAGCCAGAAAGAAACACATAAAGCCCTAAAGTCCAGCTCTTGATGGATAAGAATAAGCGCGAAGGGCTCTATTGATGCCGACCGCTCAGATCACAGGTAGCGGGTGGGAACGAGCACTTTTCATGGGCGAGAAGCTGTTCACCGTGGAGTTGCGTGCCTTTCGCCCTGCACACAGGGCGAAAAGCACGCAAGCATGGTACAAGGCCAATTTTCTGGACTTCGCCTTGTCTGCGGAATGGTCACAGCACTCCTCAGATCTGAATCCAACGGACTACAGCGCGTTGTCCATTTTGAAAGCCATGGTTCCTGTCGAGCGCCACCACAGCCTAGAGGACCAGAAGAATTTCTGCGTCGGGAGTGGGAACGACTGTCTCCAGATGACCTGCGGCCCATCGCCAAAAACTTCTCCAAGCGTTTCGACTTCTGTATTCGCGCCAATGGGGGCCAATTCGAATCCTGTCGAGTATAGTGTTGCCTATTGTCTATGCTGTTGTTATTTATGTATTGTTTTGTAAACTACTCAACTGTTTTGTAATTATAATTTAAAAAACTTCATCACGTTATTTTGGAACACCCTGTATTAGCGAAACGAAAGTCGCACACCAAACGCCGCGGGCAAGGGCGAAGCCCACGTACAGGTGGGTAAGGACACTTGTCATCAATATACAGGGTGTCTCAGAGAAATGAGCACTGTCTGAAAGGTGGTAACTTCGCTCACAGTGAAGGTAGTGGAGGTTGAGGGAAAATATGAAAGCTTAAAACAGAAATTTTCTGAAATATGAACGGTGAAGATTACGCCATGCACTCGTCTGAATTCTTCCATTTTACACTCGATTGATTGAGTTTTCTTTAACCACTTGTTGTAATTTTTCCTTAAAGGAGCCGTGTTGATTAATTTGTGTTTTTTTAAGTTTAAAATTTAAAAGCACAGTATGGCTTGCGAAATGGAGGATATCCTAAAAAATGTAGGTACTAAATATTTTAAGTGCTTTTACATTGCTGCTAGCGAAAAAATTGGAGGAGGTTAAGACTCACATGGAAGCAAAGGATAGCGGAAATTCTGTGACATGCAAATGGTCAAGATCGCACGACTCACTAGTCTGAAACCTTGCATTTCAAACTCAATTGAAAGTGCATAGGCTGAATGCTTGTTGCAATCTATTACTAGTTAGCCCATTAACCTGTGCTGTGCTTCTTTAAACATTTAGAACCTGACAATCACGTGAGAGACACGTAACATGCGAGTTTATTGATTGCACAATTTGGTGTTCTCGTTATCGCTTCAATAACGCTCTCTACATATCTGTCCCCATAAAACGAGTCACGCCCGGCTCTTGGCTTTCCTTTGAGGAGAAGAAGTTTATCCTGAAAAACATCGATTTTCCAGTAGCCCTTCGATTTAGAGGCGATTCAGCGACTACTCAAAAACATCACCCACTCGCGTTACCCATGCACAATCAATCGAGTCTGAAATGCAAAGTTTCAGACAGGGGCATGGCGCAATCTTATTTTCCTAAACTTTCATATGAGCCCTTATCTTCTTCACTACCCTTAGTGAGCAACGTTATCACTTTCAAACAGAGTGTACATTCTTATTCGAGCATTCGAATTCGAATACTCGAATTCGAATGCTCGAATAAACGTGATTTTCGAATGCTCGAATTCGTATGCTCGAATTCGAATCCTCGAAAAAACGCTATCTTCGAACGTATTCGAATTCGACTGCTCGAAAAAACGCGATTTTCGAATGTATTCGAATTCGAATGCTCGAAAAATCGCGATTCTCGGATGTATTCGAATTCGAATGCTTGAAAATCGTCGCTATTCGAATATGTTCGGTTATTCGAAAATTTTGGGGGAGCACAACTATACCTGGCAAGAAGGCACATGAATACCCAATTACATCAGGGGTCAGATTCATTAACCGCTTACAGACCTCTAACGGTGAAAATATAGCCAAATACGGGTGCTGATAAATGTCACATCAGGGGTTTAGCGGTATTTTCACTGTTAGAGCGCGGTAAGCAGTTGACAAATCTGGCCCCAGAATAGCTCAGTTCACCACTGGGGTAGAACACACTATGCTCTATAAATTTGTTTGACCCCATCCCTAGCCATTTGCTCCCTGGTTTGCTTTAATTCTGCCGTTAATTGCTCTCCTAGTATCCCAATCAGCTATAAGGCAGCCATTTCCTCTCTCTTTGTCCTTCCTAAGACTGTTCCAGAGCTCTAGGATCTGCCCTATGACATGCGGTAGTGGTACGATGTAAGCAAATTACTCGATTATCACTTAGGTACTTCTCTTTCCGACTTACCATTATGCAGGCCCATTGTTATCCACCGTATTTGGCTTATTTTTCGGCGAGTTCATTTTCATGAGAATCCTGGAAAGGTGGGAACGTCTACCACACTACCTGCCCAAACACCGTTTCATAGTACGGAATTCTAGCCTAATTAAAACCCGATACTGCGGTTCCAAACAGACGACTATCCTTGCAGGTGGACTCCGAAGAAAAACACCAAACACCCGTAGATGGATGTAAACGTGGGTGAATGAGCTTTAGGGAACCTTCAGAGTAGCATCGCGGCGCGACGCGAGATTCGCCTCTCTATCTCTGATTCGAAGCCCGACATGTCACTAAATCGCAAGATCGACATAAACACATGTAGAAACGCGCCCACATTAGGCGTCAGGCCATGTGTCACCTCCAAGAGGTCATGTTTTCTAAGGTCATCTAAAGGCTCCTTTATCCTGACGCAAGGGTTCGCCTTTCTCCCATCTGGTCCTCCCACATTCATTGTATGACTCAGATAGGCCACACTGGATGTCATATGATCCCCTGCTTTCCCATTAGGCTTGACAACACCGGAAGATGTGAAACACATTCTTTCGACGACACGGTTTCGGACCAGTTGCCCTCTCAAGGTGGTAGGAGGGACATCGATGATACTTTTGAAATCGTGAAGATCGACATCTGTATGACACCCATGATGTAATGCAATGAACATGGGGAATTATGTACATAGGGAAAACAAGAACACCCCTTTGTGTCAGATTGAGGGAGCATCTGGTTAGCCTAATAAAAGGTAATATCTTGACTCCTTGAGTGAAATTATGGTCCGACGCTATGCAGACATCTTGATCCAGGGGTCTTGTAGAATTTGGTGCGAGAGAGTGACATAACGGCGCGTAGGAATTAATAGCGCTTTAGGTCGCAGTTACGAGTCTTCATGTCAAAGTGAAAGAAGGAGTCTCTAACGATAACCCAAACGCTGGCAGCATTCGCAGAGCTCTGTTAGCCTCGGTCTCTATGATCTTATCCACGTGATGACTAAGTCGGTGGTTGGTCTTGGGGCTGAAACTCATTCACCCGCACCTGCGTCAAAATAAGGATGTTTGGTGGCCCTCTTCGGCGTCCATCTGGAAAGTTGGTCGTCATTTGAAATTCTAGTACCGGATTTTTCCTCTACTGTAGTTAAGACTAGCATCCTTTACTATAAATGGTATTTTGGCTTGTAATTATGTTAGTCTTGGTCAATGGCTAAAACACGGAGTATAAACGTTTAACAATGGCATGCAAAGATTTATTCCAAGTGGAACATGGGGAAGATCAGGACTTTGTGAACAGAAACAAGGATCTAGACATTGGCGAGCCTTAAAACCCAAGAAAGCATCCCGTTTTCGATCACCGCGAAGAGGCGATCGTAGTTACAAGTAGTTCTCACTTTTCACCTTGATCATAATTAGAAGTTTAGTTATCTATACAGATGGTGGGATAGGCAGTTCGTTCTTATCACGAAAATTTTTGATTGTCAGGAATAATACCTGAAATAAGGATGGAGGAGCTGCGCACTTATGGTAATGATATTTGGATCTATGCTGGTCGCAAAAAGGCATGGCTTGAAAATCGAAACAAACACAAGCAGTGTTGCGTATTCTGGAGTGGAAATTGCATAAAAAGCCTTCTTCATAGTTTAGCTCTGCGAGTAGTCTCTTTTGTGATCTCCATGGCGCCCAAACATCACTTAGCATTAGGTGGCAGGTTCGATAAAACAGAAAAGATGGGGTGAACGGTGGCTGATCAGCGTACCCTCATTGTTGCTATATGATAAATAATGAGCAGAATGACCAGGATGTTCGTGTCTTCAGTCACTTTTGAGGTAGCGCTTTCGTTCAGGTTCGCTGAACTAAAACCTGTTAATGGGATATCCATGATCGAGTTGGTATACGTTATTCCAACCATTTTGTTCCTTCATGGTTGTCTTATCTGCTGCAAACCGAAAGGTGCAGGAACCGAGAAAAGCAGAGCTGATGACCCAGAGGCAGAGGCGCAGCGTGTCGGCGAGGTGAGTGCGTTTCCCGTCGGAGCCGTGCTTCACTGTTTATTACAAGGATATAGATAGAAACACGTGAAAATGACGTCAAGAATAAAAAATATGCTAATCCGAGGTGGTAAAGCTTGCCTACCTTATTAATGGTGGATGCAGTTAAAACGCGGGGGACTATCTGCCACTATACAATTGAGCTAGTACCCGCGCTGTAGATGATGAGGCGTATCTGACGCAGGATAGAAACCTGCGTGAGATACGCTTCATCGAACCCAACACGGGCAAAATGTCCGTTTCAGCATGGGATGCTGCAGCAGCAGCCATCGGTGGTACGTCGCCTGAAGCCGGACAGGCCTTTCGCGACATCGGCGACACCCCTTCTGAACCCAGCCCCCTGAATAACGACGTCGGTGACATGCCTTCTCAAGCCGGACGTGCATTGCGCTACATCGTTGAAACGTCGTGTGAATCTGTAACCCCTGGCGCAACGTCGGTGATACCTCTTCTCAACCCGGGCATCCTTCGCGAGGCATTGGTGGCATGTATTCTTCTGAACTCGGACGCTCGCCTTCACGACATCGATGACACATGTGCGGAACTCGGACGCCCTTTGCGTGACATCGGCGAAACGTCTACCGACCCCTCTCAACACGACGTAGGTGACACTTCACCTGAACCGGGATGGCTACTACTCGACGTTTACGAAAGGCCAGATGGGACAAACGAACGGACAGACAGAAGGACAGACACAAGTCCTTACTCTTTTATATATATAGTAGGATTATGCGCGTTTAACAGCTCCGAGATGGTCTGCATTGCGGAATCGTTGTGGATAAGTGCTCCCGATAACGACTGCATCATTTCCGACCTAATCAGTGGTTTCGTACGTACATCCTCATCCAATGGGAACCTCACCGTCAAAGCAGGTTGGTTTGTTTCCTCTCACAATTCTTTGACTCCACTGTGTATGATGTCGAGCTCTATGGACTACCTAAAGTTCTAAATAGCGCTATGGATCCTTCCATAAGTCGTAGACGTGGATGCTTTACCCCTACGGCTTTTTTCTGACATGAAATCGCTGAGGACTTCCGAAAATAGCTGCACCACATAAATTCGCCACATGGCCGTTTCCGCAATTTTCCACATTTTTCTTCACGTGGAGTTGTCAACACATGTTACCCTTTTCCGAGTGCACTGCAAGGCTTTCACGTAGCTTCCTCACTCCCTAACGCGGATAGCGCCCTCACTTGGCCAGCCAAGAAGTATTCAACTATAAAACCTCTGCCTGATCCATGCACAAGCGTGCACCCTTTAGTCGCAGAACTTTTGAAGGAAATACAAGCTTAGTCCGCTAGAACAGCATTTTGTACTTTCCTTGACTTGATTCCCCCAGTTCAAGGATATAATATGAAGTTACAATGACAGAATGCGTCAGTACAACAGTGTACCTCCTAAACCACATTGGGTCGTATCCAAGGTCTATGTTATACTTTGGCGACGCGTCGACGACGCTGTGTTGCGCGGGCTGCTACGCACTGTGTAGCAGCCGGCGTAACGCTGTCGCCGACGTCGCCGACAACAGCGTCGCCGAAGTGTAACATAGGCCTAAAGTGTCCGTATTGGTCGATCGCGTCGCTCAATCAATATGGCCATTACATGCGGCGGCGCAAAGCGGCTCGGAGAGGGTCACCATATGAGGCAGCCCTACTGAACACTGTGTGTTGCACAAAATTAAAAAAAATTCAGTCAGCACTGGAGCGGTCTACCCCTGGTGAACTGAGCTAGGCTACTTCTGTTATAATTAAGCATTCATTTGCCTCTTTAAGAAGGTGGATAACCACTGAATGAAAGGAGACCCCTTCCGAGCCGCTTTGCGCTTATGTGGCATCGCGTCACTCGGCGTCGAAGTATATACAGAGCCTTAGGGGACTTTTAGAGCTCCTCCATCGCGGTGTGACGCGACGCGACGTAGTAAACCCCTACATCGTTTCGTTGCCTCGTAGAATCCATATGGAAGTTTATCATTGCGTCGCGTGGTGCTGCCAGTGGTCCACAATAACAGTGATGCTGTACTAGGGAAATCTACGTCTACTACATATCTTTACAGACCCTTTGATTCACACCCATGCTAGGCGGTCGCAGAGTCAGACGCCAGCCCTGGCGAATGGCCATGACGGAGCAGCTTCAGGGTAGTTGAGGGAATGATGGAAAAAGCAGCATAGTCACATAAGCACACTGCACAAATGAGCGCTCTGCGCATTGGGTACTACGACCTGTATGGTATATGGGCATGGTGTTCTTTGGTGTTCTTTAATGTACAGCCTACGGTAAAAGATAATGTTGTGCTTTCATTGGCGCAGCCCACCCCAGCTCTATGATTCCTTAGGAATACGAAACTGTAGTAAAAAATGATGAAGAGAAGTCGTAATGATAAGAGTGTACCCCCCCCCCCCCCTAACACGCACTGCGCTACGCCCGCAGTTGTAATGGTCCCATGCTCTATCCAGACTCCCTTCTGCAGTGTGGACTCTCTCGGTTCGTTCCTTCCGTCCGACTTATATTGCGTACCTTTCAATCCAGGCTTGCGGCTAACCGTGTTTTAAGGGGGACTAATAACTGCACTGATTGCCCTTGTACACTGACTGTCCGCGCAGTGTTCAACATGGAGGGCCAGCGGCTACCCTGAGCGCTCTGCCCCTCCACGCAAACACCGCATGGGGCTTTATCCCCCACCCAATATGCATATAGCACCCAACATCGGAGCAACTATCTAATAAGAAGACTCACTACACTCCTGCATTGCACAAAGAAACTCGTAAGCTGTGCAGATTTATTGAATATCGCATTGCCAGACAGAGTATGACCGAACAGAATGGAATGACACAATATGGCAAAGACGCGGAGGAAATTGGACGCTCGATTGGATTGGCTGTGTGGCGACCCGAGCACCAGCGGTTTTCTTGACAGGTCCGCGACCCGTCCGATCAGTCGGTATATTGACAGGATTGAGATAGTGAGTACGCCTCGAGGGTAAGTTCCGTCTGGACTGAGTGGAGAGAGTGACGAACATGCGACGCCCTAAAGGCCCCCATATATTTCTGCGGCAACGCCGCGGCCCTATCCTTAACCATAGGACGGGGACGCAGAGCTCGCCGCTGGCGGCGTACCTGTTCTTTAACCATAGCGGCGAGCGGCGCTGCCCCAGAAGTGTGCGCGGGTGTTAAGGCCTAAAGGCCCCCACAGAGTTCTGCGGCAACGCCGCTCGCCGCTATGGTTAAGGATAGGGCAGGGACGCCGCCGGCGGCGAGCTCTGCGTCTCTGCCCTGTGGTTAAGCATAGGGCCGCGGCGCTGCCGCTGAACTCTGTGGGGGCCTTAAGGTATACTCCCACGTCGCGCCGGTCTGAGGCTGTCAATGATGCGCATTCACTGCAGTAGCGGGCGGCGCAGCGCGTGTCGCAATTGTCAGTTGTCGCGCCGATCGTCGCTGCGGTGGACGGGAGTGTACCATAGGCCTGAAGGTGCGACTCCGTTCGCGGTCGTTGCACACGTTTACTGACACCCAACTATACGCGGCGCTCGGACACCCCACGCGCTCGGGTTCGTACGTTAGGTGTCTCCCTGAGCTACGGTAGCGCGCCACTGCCGCCCGCCACGTCCCCGATTATGGTGGCGCGGCGGGTTGTTGAGCCCGCCTTGGACGAGGTGCAACGGATGAACAGAGCAGACCATGCGCCGTGGAGCAGACTCCCTGTCGTAGTGTAGTGTACTTTTTTCGTTTTCTGCTATTTTTCTCTTTACGCTTCCAGTTTTCATATGCTTTGGGCTCTGAGTGTTGCTGGGGAGGGGGGTCGTCGTATAACACACTTTAAGGAAGGCAATAAAGATTGAGTTAGCCACGTTCTAGTTGTGACTGTACTCAACAAACGAAGAATAAAGCAAGTAAAAGAAAACACATAGGAAAAGCTGGAAAGAGAACATGGCCTGAGCGAAAGCTACAAAGCTGTCGTGCACTAAAGAAGTGTAAAAAAGGAAGAACCTTGATGTGTTGCTCCTTTTTTCCATTTCGTCAGAGGTGGCATGTGGTCCCATCGAAAACTTGCAAAAAAGTAGAATACATAGAAAAACAGAAAGGAATCAGGTGGCCTGCTTCTGCATGGAATCTTTTCCACGACAGCAATGCCCGCTCTGCTCGACTTGCCTCATCTCGTAATGAAACCTCGTCTGTGGCGGGCGCGGCACTAGGTCTGCCGACGGTGACGGGGCGCGTCGCTCCGCCTTCTACAATAATGGAAGACACCTAACGTAACGCACCCCACGCGCTCCGCCCCTGATCGCTACCAAAGGAGGCGAAGACAGGCCGCCCGAGTGGAGTGCCTCATCCAAGTTCACCGCAAGTCTGGACGGCCGCGATCGGCCAGGAGATTGAAGAGGTCACGCGCCGCAACCTGCGCTGTTAAGACCAGACCAAACTGGAAGGGAGCACTCAGGCTGCGGTAGCTATTGTATCAGACGCCTAACATGTTGTGCGTCCTAGGATTTGGGAGCTTTTTTCGAGCTTCTTGCTTAATACAGCTGTGAAGAGCGCTAAGGATGGCGTTGAGGAATATCAGGTATGCGTCCCTGTGGGTGGAGATGATTGGTACCCTTAGAAAAGCAGATATGTCATACATGCAGTTGCAGTCCGTTTTGAACTCCAGAAACAAGGAGGAATTTTATTTAGCATATAACCAAGAGGGTTTAAGGTTGTTTGCCTCATATTGTATTTCCATTTTTGCGCTGTTCAATATCCATTCTCAACTCTCGACTATCCCTTTAATGGATGAATGCGTAGAATAAACAATCAAGATTCTTGGCCCAGTGACCCGTCATTCTTCTGCGGTAATTTCGCGGAGTTCATGCGCTCTATTAAAATCGAAGAGAGGTGTTTTTCCTTCGACCGAGGTGATCTAGCCTAAGGATTGCCCACAGTCATATGAGACAGACTGAGGAGGTTGCCTTAACTGGCAACATTCCAGCCAGAATATTTAACAATACTGAGCGTAGTTTTAAGATCTAAATCCTGAATATTTACAGGAATCAAGCGGATCCTCGTCTTCAAGCGCACTCGCGTTGAAGGTGCTTCCAAAAAAATCACTAATTAAGTTGTTATTTGTGCGAAATACTGCTTATGTTTAGACATGCTTGGATGACGAAATAATAGAGGAAAAGCGAACCCAAGGATCTGAAGCTGATGAAGTAGAGGCAGGAGTATGGGAGGAAGCGGGAGAAATCGACTTCGATGAAAAAGGTGCAAAACGAGACAAGGATCATCCCGCTCCTCATGCTGCAAAAATGAAGGCTAAAACACCGGTTGCTGTCGCTGAATCCAAAAAAGGAGAAGGAGAGTTGATCCAAAAACCTCTCGCGGTAGCAGCAGTACGCGACGGTGAAGTAAAAATTGAGGGTCAACAGCTGCAGAACGACAAAAAGCCAAAACCAGCTGAGTCTGAAAAGCAGAAGGAGGAAAAGGAGTCTACCAAAGGTAAATCCAAGAAGGAGCTGGATGACTGGGCGGCTTACAAACATTTGGAAGAAACGCAACCGGACCTGATAGAATACAAATCAATCATGGGCCCAGTGAACCTTGAAATGCTTGAGAATAGAAGTGACAACAAAGCGGGATCGCTGGGCGATCTTCTATTGAAAGTAAATAAAGCTAAAGCGGACAAAAAAGAGCGATTAAAGCGGACGGAAGAAAACGCTGGCAACAAGCCTATTAAGTCAAAAGGCTTATCCTCTTCGATAGAGAAGCCAGCACCTCTTAAGACGATTAACACGAGTAACACTCAGGCTAAGACAGAAGGGACAGGTCCAAAGAAACCGGCAAAAACATCGTCGAAAGTTGTGAAGAAACCAGTCCAGGTGAAAAAGAAGCTACCTCCGCGTCCCGTCACTAATTCATCGAAGAAGAGCTCTTCTAAAAAGAAAGCAAAGAGGCAAAAATAACTTGCACTATCCTCAGTGTTTTTTAGAACGATCGAATCATTAACGCTTTTCGAATATAGAGCTTTAACTTTTATATTTAGAAAATAAAAATGCATTGCTTTGTAAAAGCTCAATGTAATGACAGTCATGAAATACAGAATGGTATTTTTCCTTCGAATTTGATTTTTTGGAAATTTGCTAATCTGTTCAGTGCAATGCAATGTGCTGTTGAACAGAAAACGAAGATGGTTCTAAATAAATCTCAAATCTTTACGTGAATGTTGAAGATGTATAGTGTTCGTTGTATTAATGTTTAAAAATTTACTCCTTCATTGGATTATTTGCCAATAGTCATTCAAGTGAGATAATGAACATGACAAATAAAAGCGAGGCGCTACAATGAAATTTTCTAGACACCTTTCTGTCAGATTACAGGGATATTTTGTGTTGCTTTCATCTGTCGTAGAATCTTGGTCTGCTGAGGATCAACAATAGCAAGTTGTGGCAAAGCTGTGCATCTGATGGTGAGATTTCAAAACACGGTATGAAATAGGGTGAACAGGGGCCGGATTCATCAACGACTAACCCGCGGGTATAAGGGGTAGAGATACCCACAATGAAGCCTGCGTCTCTGACTCTTGCGTTATCTCTGCCTGACTCTTATCTTATCTCTACCCCTTATCACCCGCATACCCACGGGTTAATTGTTGATGAATCCGGCCTCAGATCTGCTTTGGAACAGCAGCAGAAGCTTTCGCAGTAGTCAAACTTTCTATTTCGACTAAAACTTTCAGCATCTTTGTAAAGGTATCCACATATGTAAAGCCAAATTAGACTGGAAGGCTAATTTAGTTTTATTAATTTATTTCATATGTGAAAGAAAACAGCAGTTTTATATGGGTGATAATGTACTAGAGTAACGAGCGCTACACGACATACCAGAGGGCTTTACAAAACTGTTAAATTAATGAATTATTAGAATAGCACCAATAATCGGATTTAAAATAGCTCTTATCGTTTTATTTATTATGTTTATTCATTTCCTGGCATGAATAACATGGGAAATGCACGTATAAAATGAGATGCAAACAAACGAACGAAACAAACAAAACCAACTGCAAGGATTCAAGAACATGCAAGTGGGAACGGAATAACTTAAGAAAGTTCACTTTGATTGAGCAGATGCTTCCTCATGAACATCGTCTTCGTAAATTCAGCTGCAGTCCACGGTTCTCGCATACACGATCAGTGTCAGCCAGCATTCGCTGAGCTACATAGGTCAACGCTTGGTGCCATGAGCGTTGTTATCGGTATTACGGGCGTCGCAGCGAAAAAAAATTGGTGCAGTTCTCCGACCGCTGATTTTCATTCCAATGCCTTCTAGATCTAGATCGCGCTGATGTTTCCAGTGTGGCGCAGATGAGCTTCAGGAATATGGTATCCTTTTGCCGAGACTCTGTCTTCACGTTGACAATGGCTCGTGGTGGAATGGTTGATCCTGGTCTTGAATTCATTCAGGAACGACGTGAAACTAGTGCTTTGAGTTCAGGTCGGTGATCTTAAGACACTTTGTCTCATCTCTCATGCGCTAAGTAGGAAAGAACGACTGAGGGCACAACATATCCCTGGTTCGGATTTCTCGCCCACGCCAACCAAGCCTTCCACCCTTCATGTGAATTGGTTCTGTAACATTCTCTGGGGAGGATAAGGCACTTACTTTTTATCGACTGGTCAACACAGCCCATTGTATCTGCCAAAGACACACTCAGCCATTTCCTTGCCCCATGAAAGTTGGATGAGTGACGCATCCCAAAAGAGATTAACTTATGCTCTCATTTACCCGTACCCTTCATCCCATAGATGCTGTGACAGAATTGAATCAAATTGAGGTTAAATGGGAAGTTAGGAAGGAGTTGTATAAAAAACTCAGCCATAAGCTGCTGACATAAAACGGGAGGGGGGCGTTCGTATCGGCTGGTTGTAGGCGCCGCGGCCGGGCGCCCAGGTGGCCATACCTCCGGCGTCATCCCCCTGCTCGCTATCTCCGCTCACGCTGTGACACCCGTCGCGCGCGCGGCGGGCAACGGCCCGATGGAGGCCGTCGTCGGCGGCCCCACGACGGCGGCCCGATGGACGAACGGAACGCGCAGGTCGACCAGATTTGCTGGGACTGCAATCAACAGGATGTTCCGAGGATTTGCACAACCAGTGGAGAGATACATGTTGGTGTGAAACAAACATAGCTGTACATCAGAATTTCGAGCTCTATCTAATGAGCTCTACCCCAAGCTTATCAGTGCCACCGTTGACGCGATATTCTTAAAATTTGAAACTGAAAAATAATTCTTCGCAAACCTGCGACGAAGGTGTGAATGGCATATTTCCACGCTAAAATTTCACACTGAATTCAACTACGTCGTCTAAATACCTTCTAGAGGAGCTCTTTTTTTTTGAAGGAAAAATTGTGGGTACCATACTGTTGGGGACACGTCTCCAAGCCAACGTTCTACGCAGAATTCAATTACGAATTTTATGTTTGCAAATACACTGTGTCCCAAAATGTATACACTGTTTGAAAGGTGATAACTTTGCTCAGAGTAAAGGTACTGAAGAAGTTGATGGCTTATATGAAAGCCTAAAAAAGTAGAAATTTTCTGACAAATGGGCGGTATGGCTTGCGACATGCACTCGTCTGAAACCTTGCATTTTATACTCGATTGATTGTTTTCGCCTGAATGCTTGTTATAAATTCTCCACAAAGCGGCAGTTTCGATTGATGTGAGCTTATTTAAAGGTTTGAAGGTTAAAAACACTACGTGTTGCGAAGAGTACGAAGAATACAGGGTATCCTAAAAAATGCATGTACTATTTGAGCGGTTCTAACATTGGTACTAATGAAGCTTGTGAAGATGTTTGGCACCCACATGAAAGCACAGGGTAACGAAATTTCTGTGGCGTGCAAATAGTCAAGATTGCGCCATGCTCCCGCCTGGAACATTCCATTTCAGACTTGATTGATTCTGCATGGGTTAACTGCATGTTAAAATCCTGTTACTACTTGGCCACACTAACCTGTGCTGTGCCTTTTTTAACGTTTAGAAATTGACAACTACGTGAAAGACATGTGACATGTGAATTTATTGGATGCACAATTTATCGCTTTCGCTCTCGCTCTAATAACCCTCTCTACATTTCTAAGCCCATAACAAGAGTCAGACCCGGCTCTAGGCTTTTCTCCGAAGAAAGGAGTTTATCCTGAAGTCCCACTGGAAGTTTGAAAACACCGTCGAAGTGCATAGGCGATTCAGCTACTTCACTATATAGTTCATTCACTGAAGTAATGAACGGTGGTAAGCAAGGATTGATTAATAAACATGTCCACCCCCTGGAGGCACTGCTTCCAGGGCTTGGTAGCAGCGAGCAAGGAGCGATTAATAATCACTACCTCTGCCCCTGGAGGTACTGCCTCAGGGCTCGCTTGCAGCAAGCAAGGATCGACTAATAGTTGACCTCGACCCCCTGGACCCACTGCCTCCAGGAAGTCGAGATGTTATGGGGGGGGGGCAATGAAAAACTATATGTGTTCAGAGACCTCGATTACCCCGAGGGCTGAAGTTTCGCACCGCTTGATTGACATCCACAAAGAATCGATAATTTGATCAATATCGACTGATGGCGATCGAACCATCAAAAGCGAACTTCAGATTCGTGTTCAGCGGTCTCGATTACCCCCACGGCTAAAGTTTTAGACCGCTTGAATGACATACACAAAAAATACACACAACTCTTTATATGTAATAGGATAGTATATCAACTTTGTCATTGAATTCTGCGTAGAATGTTGGCTTAGAGACATGTCCCCAACGGTGTGAGACACACAATTTTTTCTTCAAAAAATAGCTCCTCTAGAAGGTATTTAGACGACGTAGTTGAATACTGCGTGAAACTTTAGCCTGGAAGTATACCCTTCACAACTTCGTCTCAGGTTTGCGAAGAATTATTTTTCAGTTTTGAACTTCAAGAATATCTCATCAATGGTAGCACTGATAAGCTTGAGGTAGAGCTCATTAGATAGAGCTCGGAATTCTGATGTAGAGCTATGTTTGTTTCACACCAACATGTATCTCTACATTAGTTTTGTAAATCCTCGGAACATCCTGTTGGTTGCAGTCTCAGCAAATCTGGTCGAGCTACGTGTTCCGTTCGTCCGTCGGGTCGCCGTCGTGGGGCCGCCGACGACGGCCTCCGTCGGGCCGTTATCCGCCGCGCGCGCGACGGGTGTCACGGCGTGAGCGGAGACGGCGACCAGGGGGATGACGCCGTAGGTATGGCCACCTGGGCGCCCGGGCGCGGCGCCTACAACCAGCCGATACGAACGCTACGCACCCACATAAAACTCATTAGAACTGAGATAAAACTTGTAGTGGGTGTGTTTCAAAATTATGTTTTTTTCTGCTTGTTGTGCTGGCATTTCGCAATCGTATGTTGTTTTCCTAGATTCTTTAAAAGGTTTTCAGAGCTGAAATTTCACCATGCAAAGAAGGATTTAAACATTGTATTCAAATGTTCAAGTAGAAATTTTTCAGAGACGGTTTTTCAGTTTTCAAAATTTCAACTTTTCGGTAGAGATATTCCAATTGCAAAACAAATATTTTGCACCGGACGTTCAGCGGTCTAGCATCCTCCAAATATCTGGTTGGGATCATCGGTTCTTTGCACTCTGAAAGGAGAACTTTAGTCGTTCTTTCTTCTTTAGGTTTTCTTAGGCCTCCTCATTGCAGTAAAAACTGGTCTTGCACATAGTATATAGAATATGATAGGACGATATAATACCGTAGGACCTTAAGACAGTTCTTGTGAAGCCTGTCACCTTCTATCGCATTCAAACTATTCATACACGAAATGTTCTCTCTGTGTAACGAGAAACAAACAGATCGGCAGGGGGCAGATATAACTTCAATGATGTCGCGCACGGTGTGCGACGAAATTGGACGAGTTGTCGTCCTACGACTGCTTCCAACATGGACGGCTAGTGACGTCATACGCGCGCAGTAGCTGCGTCTTAGCCCTAGGCCTATGTTATACTCCCGCGGGAGCATCCGCGGGACGTCCGCGGACGGAAGGTGCATCGCGGACGGTCGTCGTCCTGGGACGGCTGGCGTAGCATTCGAGCGCGTTTCCCGAGCCGAACTCCATGGGACGACAGCCTTCCGCGGTGCACCCTCGTCGTCTGTCGGCGACGATCGGCGGGTGTGGCGGGCCGCGACGAGTGGCCCTGCGCGATTTCCGCCCATCCGCGGATGCTCCCGCGGGAGTATAATATAGGCCCTAGTTTACACTTGCGCCGCAACGCGGCGCGGCACGACGATTGCCATAGGTATCGACTTTTCGCGGCGCCTCCTGGTCGATATCTATTCTGACTATGGTGCCGCGCCGCGCAGCCATGGAAATGTAAACTAGGGCTTAGCCCGGGGGCATACTTTCATCGCCGCGACGCCATCGCGGCGCTCAGTTCATGGCCATTCCGCCGCACACGGTCGATTAATCAAAGGAAACCTCGCCGCGGCAGCCGCAACAGTGGCGGTCGACATGCGCGATGGCTTCCCGCGCTCATCGCGGGCATAGCATACTTTTTCGCGCCGCGCGTGGTGTTTAGCGTCGGTCCTTTAGCCCCAGTTTATGCTTGGGCGGCGCGGAACGATGGTTAGGATAGATATCGACCGGGCGGCGCGAAAAATCGATATCGATGGCGGTCGTGGTGCCGCGCAGCGCAGTTGCGGAAGTATAAACTAGGGCTTACGGATCGCCGTCGCGCTCCCTTGCAGAGCGATGAGCGATGCGACAAACACTGAGAAGCTCAAATTCTTTCGCGTCTGTCTGCAAAACTCATCGCCGCGACTCTATCTCGGCGACGGGAAGTATGCACAAGGCCTTAGGCCCCGTTTGTACTTCCATCACCGCGCGACACGATGCCATACGTAGTGGCCAAATTGGTCGATCACGTCGCTCGATCAATGTGGCCACCAAACGTGGCGTCGCGTCGCGTGGTGTCGAAGAATAAACGGGCCCTTAGGGGTCGTTTAAAGGCCCCCACACACTTCTGCTGCAACGCCGCGAAACGATGCATAACCATAGGACAGGGACGCAAAGGTCGCCGCCTGCAACGTCCTTGCCCTATCCTTAAGCATAGCGGTGAGCAGCGCTGCTGCAGAAGTGTGTGTGAGGAGGCCTTAAGGCGCGGGTACACTCGGCAGCTGCGGCGGCCAATGCTTAAGCATAGGGGCATCGATTCCCGCCAAATCGATACCCCTATGCTTATGCATTGGCCGCGGCTGCTGCCGAGTGTGCCCGCGACTTTAGTGTGCACGTAACGCGCGACGCGATGTTATGATAGGCTCCCATATCGATCGCGCCACGCGATCAATCGATCCGCCATTCATGTCATGTCAACACTAAACGACCTCTTACTGCTGGGCGCGCTACAGCGCCAAAGTGTGTGCCGGCGACTGTCGACTGCGTTTTTAGCTAACGTGGAAAGGAAGAAGGGAAACAGCTGAATGAATGATGTATCCTGGTAGGGAGGGGTAGCTTTTATAACAAAGTGCGGGTGGAATGAAGCTCTATTTCAAACGAGTGAAGGAAAACGGCGGAGGACCTGGTGAGGAAAATTCAAAACAAGAACTGGGCCGGAATCACTAACTAGAAATCTTAGAAGCAAGTGCTTATAAGTTTCTATTGGAGGGGAGGGATAGAGCAAACACTTGAATTTCCGCTGCACATTCCCGAATTGATAATAGATTCCCTCTACAAAAAAAACTAGAGGTATATGGTAACCGTAGGTTTGGAAATTGTATAAAGCTCGAACGACAACATGAACAGAGGAAAAATCGGAAGAACTCGTGGAGAACTGCAATCTAGATAAGGTTTTGGCTCAGGAGTTCTACTATATAATCCTATATGGGAAACAACGACACGACATAGCGAACCAAGACAGCCTTCACTTTTTACGACGTCTTTTCTATCTATTTCTGTTTCTTATCTTTCTCAATAGAACGGTGCTACTCTAATCATGGGGCGAACGTGCAGGATGAAGAGACTGGAGGGAAACATGATGCAACACATTAATACATTCGAACTTCCGATTTTGGTAGGACACTGCTCTCATACCTATGCCTCCGTTAGAACTAAGAAGGATACAAGCATGAGATCCTCATCCATTCATTGAGTCAAATATGACGCCAAATCAGTTGAGAGATTACAGGAAACGCATCAAAAAGTCATCCACACACATTCCCAACAGCCGTATCTAGCTTGATTCAAAGAGAACAGCAACGAAACGTTAAAAAATTGGTCCAGAAGCTTGAACACTGGCAAAATTTCGTTTAACCATGAGTCACCGAGCGTAGTTCGCCTTTCAGCACCGCGACGTCGTAAGCGGCTAGCGCGTCGTAGAGCGGAACTCAGATGACATGCCACAGACGCTTTCCAGCGTGTGCCCGGATTCGGAACTGTAACAGACGTTGTGCAGCGTGCGTGCGCATGCCCGACTGCTGTCACGGGGGGGGGGGACATCGCATTGGACCGATCGGCAGACAACATACATATGCTTTCTTCCTTGCAATATAGGACCGTGAGAGACCAGTTCCGAAACGATTGGCAGAAACATGAATAAAATCGATTTAGTTCGACCTAGTGATCCGTCCACCGTCCTCGACCGAATTCTGTTAAAATAATTTTGCCTAGCGCCCTCTCTCCCCCGTGGCGGCAGACAAACATGCGCACGCACGTTGCGCAACGTCAGTTACACTTCAGAATCCCGGCACAAGCTGCACAGGGTCTGTGGCGTGCATCTGAGTTCCACTTCACATTGCACAACATCTGCATCACTTCTTCTGGATCCCGACGAATGTTGAACGACGCCTGTGACTCGTCTTTTGAATCCCGGCGCTCGGCCCATGATTCCCATCCATACCCTTGTTGCGGGCTTGATATATCAAAAACTTGCACCAGACGTTTCGCGCCCTATCATCGGCCAAACTCCAAACATCTAGTTGCTCCCCCCCCCCCCCCCCCTCTTCGACTCCAAGTTCCATCGATAGAACACCCTGACCGTCTTCTTTTCTTCATAAGCCTTCTTACTTTCATAGCAGTAAAGAACTGATTGTACTATATAGAATAATATAGCGGGATACGATGGGACAAGAAAACATCAAAACTGCTTTTATGATGCCTGTCTACTCTCAGTCACATGTAGGCGATTCATTCTCCGAAGTACGCGTTTTATATTTGGCGAGAAAGTCCTAATACGAAGCACTTAATCTGCAGAAGATAAATATGTATTTGATTTGAGTTGATCGTTATCGGTCAACTAGCCGGTACCATTTACTGTCCGATGACATTAGTACTAGTCTGATTTCCGCAGTCATCCTTCCTATCTCCGGCAACACCTATTTACCCATGTACCGGCAGAGAGACAGAGTGGTAGTCAAGCACGCTTGTTACACGAAGCCTTTAAAAGGTCTTCTGAGACGCATGGTGCGCAAAGTCTGATGTGTGGCCTGCCTTCCCAGATCTGCAGGCATGTTGCATAACGTCTGTGACACATTTTCTGGCTCACGTGTCATGACGTTGACACGATGTCTATGATACGCAGTTGGCAGTCGACACACGTTGCTCGACCTCTGCTGCATATTTGATCCTCTGAGACCCTACGCACGTTGGACTGAGAGAAAATACTGGTCCTCCTTACTGCTCCCTCTTAGTAGTTCTCCTCTTACTTTTCTGGGAGCCTCGCCTTGTAGGAAGAGTGAAAGTGAATTCAAGAGAACAGCAGATATAGAAAACAATTTTTTTTGATGAAGTGTAAAGGTATAGAATCAGAAGTTACCGAGTGTGAGGTGAACCAAGAAGATACCAAGAGAACAATATCGTTCTTGCAGAACCACACACCATGTGGGATCCTTGGAAATACTTCGGTCCGTACAGTATCACTGCACACTTTCATTAACTCCTAGACAAGAACTCTATTCTCAATTTTGTAAGCCACGTCCCCGTTTACATAAACTGGGCAGGGATGCTTACAACATCTTTTAGGCGAGAATTTACAGCTTTGCATATATCAGGATGTCTGGAAAGTTTTATGAATTTTTAATGCATCCAAGTAAAATAATATATCCTCTGACAGGTTCTGCGTTATATCATGTAACTAGTATACCTACTTGTAGAACATAGCGTTCTGACCTAAACTCCAATCAATACAGTCGCCTCGTCCCCTAGATTACGAAAATCCGTCAGTCTTATCATGTCTAGCCGAACTGACTACCGCATCATTTAGCTTCCATGCTTCCGTTCCGGCTTCAACCGAACCGAGGCCCATCAGCATGTTATGTCGCTGATGGGCCCCAAGTCCCCTTCGGTGTTCCGCTGGTTCTATCGATTTGCAGAAGGAGGTTTCTTCACGATGCTGCTCGATCCGGGCGTTCTCAGTCGAGAAGTTCAACGGTCGTACTCGCGTCTGTCCAAGCTAATCCGGCAAAGTCTATGCGAGATATAGAGAGAGAAACGGGCACTTCTAAATTAACCGTCCATGATATCCTCACTCGACCCGGTCCTGTGGCGAAGCGTCCTCATACCGCACCTCACGATCTGACAGCCGCCGAACAAAATACACGTGTGAAAGTCTGCTCTTTACTGCTCTCCCTCTACCGAATGACTTCATGGACTGGGTCGATAGTGGCCATGGATGAGAAGTGGATAACGCACAGCGACCCGGACAGGAAGCTGCAGTAGTTGCCTCGCGATAAAGACCCAGAGCCCATCCTTATGCCTATGTTATACTTCGGCGACGCGTCGCCGACGCTGCGACCCGTCACCGACAGCCTGTCACCGACGTCGCCGACGCTGACGTCACCATCGACGTCGCCGACGTCGCCACAGACGCGTAGTCGACGTCGGCGGCATCATCAACAGATTCTGTGGCGGCGTCGTCAACAGATTCTGTGGCGGCGTCGGGGACGTCGTTGATAGGAGAGCACCGGAGCGCATTTTTAGCAGCAATGTTAGAACCATTCAAACAGTACCTGTATTTTTTTAGGATGCCCTGTATTGTTCGCAAGGCATAGTGCGTTTTTAGGTTTTAAATTTTAAAAGAAATTTACAAATTTTACAAATCAATCGATAGGTCACTTTGTAAAGAGATTTTAACAAACTACTAATTGATATATTATAGCTAATAATTGATTATGGACAAATTATATATTATAGACATAATAATAATAGAAGTACAGGATAGTGTTGGGCATTTAACGACTATTAATTTACCAATTTAAGGATTTTATCAGCATTTTCGGTTTAGCAAAGAACTTTTTCGTTAAATCGTATTTAAATTAAATTTACGTGGAATTCTCGAAGTTCAAAGGAAAATTTAACTCTTAATTAGAAAAAATTCTATCTCGAAAAAAGCTCTTCGCAGAGGTTTTCATTACCATTCCAGAAAGCGAGGAAACGCTACTCATTTTCTACACAGTTCTATTTAATATTACTTGCTCTACAAGGAAGCAAATAGGCCTAGAAAATGCGATCAGAACGGCTGAGAAGGACACAACAAGGAAGAAAAGTGACAAAGTGAAGGGGAGCTAAGATTTAGGGTCCCATTCCCTCCCAAACACTCAGTATTCTAGTGAATTGCACTTTTGTGTTCGCAAGACGGTGTCTTTTGCAATTCTCGATTTCGTAATTCGACGTACGGTGGTGATGACGGCAGTTCCGGGAACGAAGAACCAACCCACAATCATAACACTCCATCGGAGCGCATTTTCTGCCACCCTTGGATGACGTCGGCGACGTCGATGACGGAACACGACGACGCGCTGTCACCGACGTCGGCGACGCTGACGTCGTCGGCCCGTCTGTGGCGACGTTGGCGGCGGAAGTATAACACCCCCTGCGGAGCTCTCGGCGACGTCGCCGGCGACGCTGTGATGTGCGGGCTGATACGCAGTGCGTAGCAGCCCCTACAGCACAGCGTCGCCGACGTCGGCGACGCGTCGCCGAAGTATAACATAGGCCTAACATAGGCCTTAATTGGCTGGCCATAATGGTAGGCCTTAAAGCAACTTGCTCGCTCCTTAGCAGATCGGCAGGCATGCCCTGGGGTGTTCAAATATTAGGCCTATGTTATACTTCGGCGTCCCGTCACCGACAGCCCGTCACCGACGCCGCCGACGCTGACGTCACCACCGACGTCGCCGACGTCGCCACAGAGGTCGCCGACGTCGCCACAGACGCGTGGTCGACGTCGGCGACGTCGTCAACAGATTCTGTGGCGGCGTCGGGGACGTCGTTGATAGGAGAGCACCGGAGCGCATTTTTAGCAGCAATGTTAGAACCATTCAAACAGTACCTGTATTTTTTTAGGATGCCCTGTATTGTTCGCAAGGCATAGTGCGTTTTTAGGTTTTAAATTTTAAAAGAAATTTACAAATTTTACAAATCAATCGATAGGTCACTTTGTAAAGAGATTTTAACAAACTACTAATTGATATATTATAGCTAATAATTGATTATGGACAAATTATATATTATAGACATAATAATAATAGAAGTACGGGATAGTGTTGGGCATTTAACGACTATTAATTTACCAATTTAAGGATTTTATCAGCATTTTCGGTTTAGCAAAGAACTTTTTCGTTAAATCGTATTTAAATTAAATTTACGTGGAATTCTCGAAGTTCAAAGGAAAATTTAACTCTTAATTAGAAAAAATTCTATCTCGAAAAAAGCTCTTCGCAGAGGTTTGCATTACCATTCCAGAAAGCGAGGAAACGCTACTCATTTTCTACACAGTTCTATTTAATATTACTTGCTCTACAAGGAAGCAAATAGGCCTAGAAAATGCGAACAGAACGGCTGAGAAGGACACAACAAGGAAGAAAAGTGACAAAGTGAAGGGGAGCTAAGATTTAGGGTCCCATTCCCTCCCAAACACTCAGTATTCTAGTGAATTGCACTTTTGTGTTAATCATAACACTCCATCGGAGCGCATTTTCTGCCACCCTTGGATGACGTCGGCGACGCTGACGTCGTCGGCCCGTCTGTGGCGACGTTGGCGGCGGAAGTATAACACCCCTGCGGAGCTCTCGGCGACGTCGCCGGCGACCCTGTGATGTGCGGGCTGATACGCAGTGCGTAGCAGCCCCTACAGCACAGCGTCGCCGACGTCGGCGACGCGTCGCCGAAGTATAACATAGGCCTAACATAGGCCTTAATTGGCTGGCCATAATGGTAGGCCTTAAAGCAACTTGCTCGCTCCTTAGCAGATCGGCAGGCATGCCCTGGGGTGTTCAAATATTAGGCCTATGTTATACTTCGGCGTCCCGTCACCGACAGCCCGTCACCGACGCCGCCGACGCTGACGTCACCACCGACGTCGCCGACGTCGCCACAGAGGTCGCCGACGTCGCCACAGACGCGTGGTCGACGTCGGCGACGTCGTCAACAGATTCTGTGGCGGCGTCGGCGACAACATTGACAGGAGAGCATCGAAGCGCATTTTTAGCATCGGAGACGGTTTTCAATGTCATCATTTGGTAACCAGTCTGCCCATAGAAAGGCTAAGTGATTACATCTGCCTCTGCCTTTGCATACATTTTGAGCTTTTCTTAATCTTCAAAAGAAATTTTAATTCTTATTTCTTCTTAATGCTTCAAGACTTGATGATGATTTTTTGTTCTGTATGTACGGCAGTCTGCTCAACCATTGTTAATCTGCCGAATTTTCTCTTACTAACCAAATTTGGCTTTTAGAAGGATGGATAAGTGTTTAGAGGTTTCACTAGTAGCAATGTTAGAACCATTCAAAAGTACCTGTATTTTTAGGATACCCTGTATTTTTCGCAAGGCATAGTGTGTTTTTAGGTTTTAAACTTCAAAAGAAGCACAAAGCAATCGATACGGTCACTTTGTAAAGAGATTATAGGAAGTATTCAAGCGAAACACTATCAAAAGATTGTAAAATGCAAGACAACAGACGAGTGCATGGCGCAGTCTATCCCGATCATACGTCAAAAAAGCGTCGGTTTAGCAAAGACTTTTTTCGTTAAATCGTATTTAAACTAAATTTACGCGGAATTCTCGAAGTTCAAAGGAAAGTTCAACTCTTAATTAGTAAGAATTCTATCTCGAAAAAGCTCTTCGCAGAGGTTTGCATTACCATTTGAGAACGCAAAGAAACACTACTTATTTTCTACACAGTTTTATTTAGTATTACTTGCTCTACATGGAAGCAAATAGGCCTAAAAAATGCGAACAGAACGGCTGAGAAGGACACAAAAAGAAAAAAGTGACAAATTGAAGGGGAGCTAAGGTTTAGGGTCCCACTCCCTCCCAAACACTCAGTGTTCTAATGAATTGTGCTTTTTGTGTTCTCAGGACGGTGTCTTTTGCAATTCTCGATTTCGTAATTCGAAGTACGGTGGTGATGATGGCAGTTCCGGGAACGAAGAACCAACCCACAGTCATAACACTCCATCGGAGCGCATTTTCTGCCCCTTGGATAACTCGGCGACGTCGGTGACGGAGCACGGCGACGCGCTGTCACCGACGTCGGCGACGCTGACGTCGTCGGCCCGTCTGTGGCGACGTCGGCGGCGGAAGTCTAATACCCCCTGCGGAGCTCTCGGCGACGTCGCCGGCGACGCTGTGATGCGCGGGCTGCTACGCAGTGCGTAGCAGCCCCTACAGCATAGCGTCGCCGACGTCGGCGACGTGTCGCCGAAGTATAACATAGGCCTTAGGCCTATGGTATACTCCCGCGTCGCTGCAGCGATGGGCGCGGGGCAAGTGTCAACGGCGCGCCTTCGCTGCAGTGGCAAATGTCGCAGTGGGGCGCTGTTGTCAGTTGACGCTTCATCGCTCCCGCGATGAGTTGCAGAGGGGTGTTATACCTCCGCGTCGCGGGAGTGAAACATACTCCCGTGCGACGGGCTGCGATGGTCGCGGAGGGGGAGCGCTTGTCATGCCCTATTCTAAGCACTTCCACTCACTTATTTCGACACTTCCTTGGTTCGTGAACCATGCCACAGCAACTTCAACACACGTCTGGTGATGTTGGGTGGATGTCTCTGTTGTTCTTCTCGTAGAGATTTCGTCGTGGCTAGAGTCATTTTGGGTTTTTTTCGACGGCTTGAACGGCCGATTCTCGCATTTTTTCGCCTATCAACCTCCTCGATGGCACAGAAATCCACATTTCTGTGCCGGACAAGTCACAGGGAGGTTCTGCTGACATGTTCGGCAGAGAAGTGTGCCAAATGAACGGCTGCTTTTCGGATGAGATGTTCTTCTGGGCCGTTTTCCCCCTCTTTTGTGTCGATTCTGGCATTTTTTTTCGCCTGTGAACCTCCTCGACGGCACAGAAATCGACTTTCAGAAACATGGGTTTCCGTGCCTGTGGATAGCATGAGGAACGAAAGAAATGCATAAATCGACACAGGCATGGCGGAAAGCCCCCTTGTAAAACACCACTTTTGAAAAATTGGGCCACAGCTGGGATGTTTCCGTGCTGAACACGTCACGAGAAGCCTCTCGTGTCGTGTCGAGCACAGAAACGTGGGTTTCCGTGCCAGTGGTTTGCATGAGGAACAAAAGAAATGCATGAATCGACACAGGCATGGCGGAAACCCCCCTTGTAAAACACGAAATCCACGAAATACCATTGAAAGCAACAACCCTACGACGGCATACGGATCAGAAGGCGATAAAACGGGAAAAAACGCGAAATCAAGAACGAAAAGGCTGAGAAAACAAGGAATCCGGGAAAAAATGCACTAAATCAGCTGATTCGCTAAAATTCTGCAAAAGTCTCCGTCTGCAGAACTGCGTGAACTATGTCAGCCTCAGCGACGGCGACGGCTCGCGACGCGCATCGCGAGCCATCGCGTCGCTGTGCACTCCCGCGTCGCGGCAGCGGACGGGAGTACACCATAGGCCTAAAGAGAGATAGCCACTGCAAGAAGCACCTGTTCTCCTTGTACTGCTGTAGCAAGGGTGTCGTTTACTATAAGGTCATGCCGGCTGGGCAGTCAATTGACGCCAACCTCTCCTCCTCAAAACTGGTAGAGATTGAGTCCAGCTTACCTACTGACCACATGTTCAGGCAAGATTCATCCTCTGATGGATAATGCGGGACCACCCTTCGCAAAGACTCCCCATAGCCAGTTAGATAGAGAAGCTGAACATCGTGTGGCTACCCCATACACCTTACTCCCCGGATCTCTCTCCCCGTGATCTCCACGCTTTCCGCAGTCTCGAGCACTTCTGCCGTGAACGGTACTTTCACAACGACGACATCGCGCACGCAGTTGACGAATGGCAGCCTCACGCTCTGCTTCTTTTTGGAGAGAGCCATTTGTCTCCCAGCCCGAACGATGAACGAAGGTTGTGGCCACTGAGGATCACACATTATTGATTGACTAATCTTTTGTTCAATCGCAGTTTGATTACAATAAAAGATCTGATTTTTCTCAAAAGTTTCCGGACACCGTGATATAATGTCACTGCTACGCATATATGTAATATAGTAATGGCTGGGGCAGCTACCCCTCCGGTGTGGCGATACGCTTCGGTTATAATCTTTTATCAGCACATCATAGCAGGAAACGGCCGAGCACAGAGGTGACGTCGGCGGAGGCAGGTGTGGTAGTCGCGGCGACGGTGGTTAACGGTGACGGCACGGCGAGTGATCAGGCCAACGAGCCCTTCGATGACGTTGGAGGCGACTCGTCGGAGTCGGGCGGCGGTCGAGGATGGCGTCAGCGGGGTGGTCGATGGCGAGAGCAGGAACTGTCGAACTGCGTGTCGAACGGAGTTAAATAGTCTCCGTCAGTGCCTGTGGCCAGATCGCGTGGGTCAACTCTGAGCCAATAGAGGTCATGGGATTAGGGATTCGGTTCCAAACTTTCCAAACCCAATACAATACAACACAGTACAATGTCACGGCTATTGTCCTCATCCACGGATCTCCCTCAATGGAGAGCCTTCGGGCTATCTTGTTAAGAGAGATCTCGGGCCACTTGTCGCAGGGCCACGTGGCGTGTCCCCGAGTGGTGTATAGGGGAACGAAAACGCGAACCAAATGCGGCCGTGTACTGCCCGGAGACGCAGGTGGGATGCAGAGGATGGACTCCTTGTTCCTGCTGTGTCGGGTCGACGCGTTCCTTGTGCGTGGGAGCGGCATGATCATGCACAGTGTGCGTGGATGTGTTCGCGCCTGTGAGGATTGTAACTGTGTCGGCCCGGCCAAAAGCTTGCACTCTGTAAACTGCGAGTACATCGTAAGGCGATTGAGGCTGCCTCAACCACCCCGTCCCTTCGAGCAGTCTGTATCGCCCCGTCCCTTCGTGCAGTCTGGCTGGCTGCCCGGAGTTCTTCGCCCGCACGACAGAGCCTGATTAGCTACCCGTGTTGTATTGTAGCCAAACACAGCAGAACTAAAGGGCCTCATTCCCCTGACCCCGAAAGAGCCCCCATTTCTGCAGCGATGGGAAGAACGAGTACGAAACGGCTGCTAAAATCTCAGGGCCTAACCAGGCTGCGCAAATTGAGGACTAGGATGACGATCTGTACTTACAACGCCCGCTCGGAAGCATCCGACGAGGACCTGATGATGCAAGCCAGGAAAGTACGACGTCATCGGACTGACCGAGACGAGAAGACACCATCCCCTACACGCCGCCTACAACTCTGTAGAAGAATTGTTCCTTCGAACATGCGACAGCAGGGGAGAAGGCGGCGTTGGTGTCCTCGTCAACACGCACTTGGCCATGAACATCGATTCATACGAGTCTTTGACAAGCTGAATCGGACGTCTGCGACTGAAGCGATGTGGTTCCGTGCCGGCTTTGACTGTGTTCGTCGCGTATGCCCAACATCCGATACTACGAAGAAGAGGTCGAAGCCTTCTACGTGAAGCTGGAGAACTTCTATAAGGAAGATCACACATTCTATAAGGTGGTCGTAGCCGACTTCAACGCCAAGATCGAGCCACGAAGGTCGCCGGAAGAACTTCACATCGGAACCCACGGTTTGGAGTGGAACAAGCAAGGTGAAAGGCTGTCTGAGTTTATCAATCCCCTGGTGGCCAGTTCCACAACGAGATCGACCACATCATCTTCAATCACAAGTATTGCCTGACCGACGTTTCCGTTGTCCCCAAGTTCTACACGGGATCGGACCACCGCCTCCTTCGCGCAAGGTTCCGCTTTTTGCGTCAAGGAGAGAAGGCTGCAAAGGGACGCCTGTCTCCGGAAACTCTCGAGCTTATACGCCACCGTGGAGCAGCACGAGCGTCGGAAAACTACCAGCTGACGATAAAGGAAGATCTTAAGGAGAAAGGGGCGGAAGTGTTGGCTGAAGCAGCAGAGGCAGGGTTGAGCATCAGTAGTGCCCGCCGGGACTTCGCCAACTTCAAGACCAAGATGACCGCTCTCCGACGTCTTGCCCCCACGCCACCTTCCGCAGGATGATTACATCGTGCCCTCTGTTCTCCCTTCCGGGGTCCGACACGCTATCTCGTCGGTGAAGAAACGTAAAGCACCGGTCCTGACAGGATCAGACCCGAACACCTGAAGTACCTCCCGCAAGCGCTCATCAACACCCTGGCGCGGCTCTTCACACGATACCTGTCGGAGTGCAAGGTTCCATCTCAGTGGAAGACCAGCAAGACCGTCTTGCTGTACAAGAAGGGAGACGTGCACGACATTGGCAACTATCGCCCGATCTGCCTGCTGTCCGTAGTCTACAAGCTGTTCACTCGAGTCATCCTGAATAGGATTAGTAGAACGCTGGACGAAGGACAGCCATGCGAGCAAGCAGGATTTCGGAGAGGATTCAACACGATCGACCACATACACACCATTATGAAGCTCATCGAAGTGTCGCGAGAATACAAGCTGCCGCTATGCATTACGTTCATCGACCTGAAGAAAGCATTCGACTCCGTCGAAACTGAAGCCGTCATCGGCGCCCTGCTCACTCGGGGCGTTCCTACTCAGTACATCAGAGTCCTTCGAAAGCTGTACAGTAGATTCACGACCAAGATCTCACCGTTCTACAACGACGTCGTCATCGATGATCGACGTGAAGAGAGGGGCTCGGCAAAGCGATACCACATCCCTGAAGCTCTTCAGCGCCACCCTCGAAAACGTCACGCGCGAACTAGAATGGGAAGGCATGGGAGTGAAGGTCGACGGACGGCAGCTGCACCATCTGCGCTTCGCTGGCGACATCGTGTTCATAACACCGAGCATCATTCAGGCGGAGCGAATGCTGGCCGACTTCTATCGTGTATATGTGAACGTTGGACTGCAGCTAAATCTTACGAAGACGATGTTCATGAGGAACGGATGGGTTTCTGATGCCCCATTCTCGCTCAACGGGACGAACATCTCCGAATGCTCCAGCTATGTGTATCTGGGTCGCGAAGTCAACATGGCCAACGACCTAGCACCAGAGCTGAGCAGGAGGAAAAGACCGGCTTGGGGAGCTTTCAAGAGCGTCGAAGAAGTTGCGAAGAAGACGAAGAACATCCGACTCCGTGCCCACCTATTCAACTCCACTGATCTTCCTACCCTAACATCGCCTTAGAGACCTGGGCTATCATCGTGGAATCGAGAGGACGATGCTCGGAGTGACACGAATCACGCAAGTGAACGAAGGCCTCCGGAGTTTCGAGCTTCGCCGACGTTCGAAAATCAGAGACGCTGTCGCATGGGCCAAGCCGTCGAAAATTAGGTGGGCCGGCCACGTAATGCGTTTCGCAGACACCCGTTGGACGAGAGCCATCACCGACTGGATTCCGCGGGATGTCAAGAGAACATCAGGACGCCCACCAACGCGTTGGTCGGACTTCTTCGTGAAAGCCCTGAACGACCGATATGACGCTCTTCGTGTCCCTCGAGAGAGGAGGATCTATTGGACCACTCTTGCACGCGACAGGGACGAATGGAGACGCTGCTGGAGCCCGCTCAAGCAAGCCGATGATCAACGGGACGACAGGTGACAGGTGATTGTCCTCATACAAGGTCTAGTCCGGCACTCTATCCTGCTGTCACCATGCAGTATAGAAGGATTTTGGGGAGGGGCGAGACAATGTCTGGCAATCATCATAATCCTTACGTTCCATGTTGTAACTTTGAGATGAAAAGGTTTAATAGCCTGAGAGGCCCACTTGGCAGTACAATAGTGCTTCATCGTACCAATCCTGTTTGGCTCAAAACACTCGAAGCTTAATAAGGAAGGACAGTTTTTTATGGCGCCGACCTTTAGAACACATCTTCGATGATTTGCAAGCTTCTGCAATTTTAGGCCACCGAAGGCGTCCATTTTCGTTCGCCATACATAATTACACAGTTACCCCGAATCCTTACGTCAGTGCTACTATAGGTTCTTAATAATGCGAGCCCGATTGTAGGCATGAATGTAGCAGGGGCACTTCAGTCATCTGCGGATTGTGCTCCCCTAAGCGGCTCAGGCTGCATCTGACCGACCGATCCGTCGCCGCCTAGAAGGGCTTTAGTCGCGCTGCTCTCCGCCGGTGGAGTCGGTGCGGTCGGTGACTGCTGCCCGCAATCAGCTGTTCCCGACAATTAGAACTTGCTATGGAAACGAGGCGCCACACCGCTGTTTCCAATCGTCGTTCATCACGTGCGACAGCCTGCGGGAGTGTATGGGCATGAGACCGAATCCGCACGTTCACGCAGTCGCACCTCTCGTCCCTCTGCGTCGATAGAAACCCTTCGCCTGTCGCACCCGTCATCTCCGGCCTGCCAATCAGGCTCTATTCATACCAGTCAGCAACTATTCCCTCGTTCTTCTGAGCAGCCTGTGTCGCAAGGTGCTTGCACTAATCCTCAGCTGTTGAAGGGCTCTTCTCTGCACTCCATAGATATGATGCCGGGGCTCACCATGTCTTAGGCTCTCAGTTTAACATTCATAAAATTTTCCCATCTACACTAATAGAAAAATGTGTATTCAAGACATCAAGGCCCGATTAATTAACTTTTTTCATGCGTATTCAGGTGTACAAATCGCAAAAAGGTTTTATTTTCACTTGAACCGAAGTCAGAGTCATCTTCGAAGGAAATACGAGTCACACAGAAATTGGAAAATAACGTTTCTGGCAATTTTCAGTGATTTTTCCCCTTAAAGGAAACTTTTCCTGTTGTCTACGGTCGGAGAAAATAACAAATGCTCCATAGGGCGACCTAACCAGAAGTTTTAGTTATTGCGTATTCCGACGCAAAATGCATGTCATATACATATGTGTGTATTCATCATATATGGCATATCATATGTACGAAATTCACCTACATAGCTGGCCACTCCTTGTTTTCGCTTTAGCAACTGGGCCTCAAGATACTCCTCTATCTTCTTGCACTTTGTTTTTGCAGTATTACTACGGCGATGTAGTTAGGTATATGGTAGGCGCACGGCTGTTGCGCGCACTAAAAAAATAAAATAAAACAGAAGTAGCAACGAATTGGTCATTGACTGGCCACCACAAGTTATTTGTAGGCCATTTACAACACTTAGAGGTGGAGTGCTTGACGAATCCCGATGCTAAGATTGACTGACGACGTTTATTATCTTTTTGTAATATCAGCACAAGTGCTGTAAGGAATTCGAGAAGAAATAAGTGCAATAAAATAAAAAGGGACGGGTAAAGGTGCCGACCCCGATCACCAGCTTTGCTGTGTGTTTCACACATTCTGTTATATTTCTATGAGATATCACGGAGACAACCTCAATGCCTGTTTGGGTAGGACAATGATTTGCGGTGGTGAGCCGAGAGGCAAGCCAATGCTACATCGTTCCCAGACAAGTTTGGAACCCTCTCGTTGACCCTCTGAAGAGTGGAAGGCTTGTTTAGCCTAAATCGAACCCGAACCATGAATCGATTCGGAGTGCGTGCGCGAGCTCACTCGTCCTCTGTTTCAGCTTATGCACTCAGCTACTAAATACAAGCAGAAATACGCGGCGACAGACCTTATTGTAGGGTTCTTACTACTAAAGCGCTACTCGTTGAGATACTGTAGAAAGGTCTACTCAGGAATTCTTGCCACATGCATGATGTTGCAGGACTGACCCTCGAACACATGCAAAGGTGGACTTACAAAAGCTACCTATCGATTTTGCAGTAGCCACCTCACCCGGAGAGACGAACACCGTTTCACTTTTATGGATGCAATTTTGGGTGGCATAGAATAAGAGAGAACATTCCTGGTCTTTGATAAACCAGAACCTGCGTCAGCGTGTCGAAAATGTCCCGCATTTCTTAAGCATTGGTCATACAGCATAATACAATACATTTTCTGCTCCTTACTACACCTTTCCGTTACGGCTACAAACGTCCGCAACGATTACGAATAAGGCATTTTTAAAGGAATGTAATACGTTGTCCGGAAAGTTCTCAGCGTTTTGTGTTACTATTTTTCATGCGTCCATTACTAAGTAAAAATTCAACTTGCACTGCGCATTTATGCTACTTTCTGTACAGAATTTTTCGCTCTATCTGACTAAATAGTTTATTTTTTAACGCTGATTTATATTTCTGTTCTTGAAGGGCTTACTGAAGTATGTCGAAGGAGCAATTCCGAACGATATTCTATTTTAACTGCAAATTGGGACAATCCACAGCCAAGACAGCTGACAAAAAGACAATCAAGTGTGGGGCCTAATAGTGTTGGAGAAAGCACTGTGCGCCAGTGGTTCAGTAAGCTTCGGGCCAGAGATTTCAGAAGGTGATCTCCGTAGCGGTCGACCTAGGGCAAACCTGGACGACAAATTGAAGGAGCTGAACCATCCCAAACAGCTTGCGGAATCGCGGAAGAGCTAGACGTCAGTAAAACATCCATTGCGGATGCTTTAAAGCGCCGTGGGAAGGTGAAAAATCTCGAAAAGTGGGTGCCCTACGAGTTGAGTGAGTGGCGAAAACTGTCACATTTCGAGATTTTTCTTTTATAATTTTACGCGACACCGACGCCGACGAACCCCTTGGCGTTTTCCAGAAGCGAACCTCCACCGAAAAAAGTGGTGGTCACTGTGTGGTACTCGGCGACTGGTGTAATTCAATACAACTTTTTGGCACCTGGCCATACGATTACAGCAGAGTCCTACTCTAAGGAAATCGACGAAATGCACCGGAAATTACGTCAGCTTCAGCCAGCATTGATCAACAAGAGAGGCCCGATTCTATTGCACGGTAATGCCCGTGCACACCTTTCACAAATAACTATTCAAAAATTGAACGAATTAAGGGTTCAAGTTCTGCCTCACCCGCCATATTCTCCAGACTTCTCACCAACCGAGTGCCATCCTTTCCAACACTCTCAGAGTTTTCTCACTGGTAAAACCTTCACCAACCAGAACCAAGCCAAAACAGCTTTCGTGGATTTTGACGAATGTCGAGCAACTAATTTTTCGCAGATGAAAAAGTCGACAGGTGGTCCCCTGGCAAAAGTGAAAGGTGCTTATCTAGACTGAATCCGATAAGATTTGAGAAAGTTATGGTAGTTCAAATTGAAGCCCTCAAAACGCTGAGAACTTTCCAGACAACCTAATAAGTTCCGCTCATCAGCTTCGACTTTTGCGGGCTCTGAAACTCAAAAAATATATCTATTAGGTTGAGTCAGAGGTTCCGCAACTCTTCACAGTATTCTCCAACTTCTCTCTTCTTCAAACCTCGGCATTATGAGTTGTTAGTCAGTTAAACTTTTTGTGCCAACACGAGGTTTTAGGTGGATCCTTATTCAGCAGGACCTGACGTTTCAACTTCTCGTCGTCTTCGGAGGCCTGAATGTGGTGCATAAGATTTCATTTCTTCACAGTATTGTCTCTCAAACCTGCTGAATTTTGTAAAGGCGGTATGTTGTATGTTGACGTCAGACCACATTTTCACAGCTTTCTTGGGAGCACCATGCATATGAAGCCTTGCCGATCATGGGTGCGGTGACGATGACTTCACTAAACAACAGTCCTCTGCGACTTACCTTCTACTGTCAATTCCTGCAGGACCATTTCGTGAATTCTCTCCAATGTCTGAGCTGCACTCAAGGAGGATGTTATTCGCTACATACCTCACAGTGGCCACTTCAGAGGTGGACGTGCGGGGCATCTCCGGCTGTAGAAGAAATCAAACTGCGTGAAGCATTCAAAGCCAAGCGCATTCATCAGCTTGTTCACTCGCGCAACACTTTGTGGTGCTAGAATCTCTGTCATGAAACAACTAGAGGTTTTTTTAAAATTATTTTTATTTATTGATTAGTTATAGGTCAATGGCTACCGCAACGTCTTGTCGTTTTGGGTACCACACGAGTTCGGGAAGGGCATAACGGATCAGTATTTCCAAGACACTACTCCTTTGCACGCACAGAAAGCGCTTTCTCACGGACATTGCTACTGGTGACGAAATCTGGGCTCTCTACGTGAGTCACACTCGCAAGAATCAATGGCTACCACGCGTGAAACGGACCAAAGCGGCCGAAGCCTAGACATTCGAAAGGAAAGTTCGTAGGAAAGAGGAAATGAGAAGGGATCCAGCAAAGGGAAATGCTGGATGACGGAAACCACAGTAACAGTGTCGACCTACACTAAACAGCCTTAGGCCTCGTGCATACTTCCCGTCGCCGCGATTCCATCGCGGCGATGAGTTTTGCAGAGCGACGCGAAAGAATTTGAACTTCTCAGCGCTCGTCGCATCGCCCATCGCTCTGCAAGGGAACGCGACGGCGATCCGTCCAGGACCAACGCTAAACGCCGCGCGCGGCGCGAAAAGGCATGCTATGCCCGCGATGGGCGCGGGAAGCCATTGCGCATACCGACCGGCACTGTTGCGGCGGCCGCGGCGAAGTTTCCTTTGACTATTCGACCGCGTGCGGCGGAATGGCCATGAACTGAGCACCGCGATGGCATCGCGGCGATGGAAGTATGCCCTCGGCCTTAGACCTTGGCCGATGCCATGTGCCAAAAACGCATAAAACGGGAATATGCCTACCTCCTGCACGATAACGCGCATCTGCATGTTCACCGGAGAACCTCGAGAAATTCCAGGAGCAGGCTGAGAAGTTGTTCCCTATCCACTGTACTCTCCTCTCTGACTGCGATTTATTTAGTGCTCTGAAGCAGCGTCTCCGAAATAGGGGGTTCGAGGACCAACACCAACTGGAAATGGAGAACTCGTTTTTTCTTCGTATCTCCCGGAATTACGACGCAAGGAATCGAAAGATTGACCTCAAGACGAGAAGGAATACTAGACTTGATTGTGGGCTGAGTTTGTACATAGTTTGTTGCAGTTGTAGTTGTTGTATTGCTTGTTGTTGCAAGATTTTCCGACCAATCTAGTAAAACCTATATCTTAACTATTAATTTCAATAGGCGGTTAGACAAGCTTTGCTCATTTTACTGTCTTTTCTAGCGGTCATGTATTGCGAAACAGTACGGTTAGAAAATAAACTTTTTCTTGCTCGTGACGTTTTTATTTTATGTATTAGTGTATCCGGTAAATAAATAAATGGTAGTCCTAAAAGGTCTTCGGAAGCCCTAAATTTAAGTGGAGAAGCGTTTCGCATTGAAGAATATGTGTTAGCAGCTGCCGCTTCTTGGACGAAGTTCTCAACATGCTCTCCGTCTCCATACAAAATGCTTTTCGCCGTGGCAGAAACGTATATATTTCGCATGAAACCCTGTCCTCAAGCAGCAGTCCTGCAGATCGCTTCTCCGAGGTGGGAATTCTATTGCAGTTAGTAAGTGCACGAGTAGTGGGTAATGGCTCAGTATTGCTGGCTCTTCGATCTCCATGGAAGTACACTCATCATTTCAGTGGGTGTGAAAGTGTAGTCAAATAGTCCACTGGAACTCGTTCACTGCAGCCCCTCCTAAGCAATCGTGCTTGCGGTTGCATGCAATCGCCGTCAGAGATGTAATAAGAACAATCGCGTACCTTCCGAAGCAAGAACCAGCATATCCCCTGTAGAAAAGCGCTAATTGGAGGTCTGCCACCACATTTATTTAATTATTTTATGCACGGAAATCCATATGGTTAGAGAACCACGGATTCCTGTTACGTGAACTAGTGGGAAGCGCCCTGCATTCCGAAAAATGGTGTAGCTCAAGGCATTCATCGTGCCATTCTCTTCCTCTTGGCTAGCGAGGGAACATTTTGGTGCGAACCAATTACAACTGTATCTTTGCATTTCATCGGATACGACGTTAAACAAGGTCCTGACAAGATAGTATGTGTGTTCGTGAGTAGACGTCACAACGATTCGAAAAGGCTAAAAACAGCTAAATCTACTTGCAGGTCTTCTGAAGAAGCACGCACGCTACCATGTAATGGGTTTGCAGCTGACATGCAGTTATTACTCACATAGCTAGCAACGAATTACTTTATTTATCATATTGTTTATCTGGAATGGGACGCTGGTAATGCGTGTTTCGGAGGGTCGATTCCACCCAATTTGTGGGAGTCTGTTAGTAGAGTTTTGTCCATCACTGCTTAGCAGCTGAACCACTAGGAGCCGCTCTGCCGAGTTTTGAAAAAGGGGAAAGCTGAAGAGTTCTCACTGCAGAGCTTGTGTGAAAACTCCTAGAGGCATTGAGGTCAACTCATCCATTCGTTGGTAGCACTTCTGTCACATACGGTCCTCTTCCTTTCACGTAATTTATGCGGTGAGGTAATTAGGTTGAGCAAAACTGTGCTCGACAACAACATGCTTACCAATGGTGTCGTTCTCTTGGAGCGACGTCCATAAATTCTACTCTCCAAACACATTTTTAGCCTTCATGCCCATGTTCTTAGTTTCATACCCTTATTTCGATGCGAGCATAATCCGCAGCATTAGTTCACTTGCCAGACCATCAATCGCCAGATTTCTGGTGACTCGCAGTAGGGCAAACCGTGTTGCAGAGTTCTCACAGCGGTCTCGAGAGTGACCCTGTCCATGTTGTTGGCACCAGCAGGGATTTCGGCTGTATTTTCTCCGTTAAACTGCTGTAAGTCGGTGATGAATCTGGCCCCAGTATGCACCACAACTCGATTATTCACTAGGACTGTAATCCCAACCTTTCATTTTCAAAGCTGGTTCATCACTGAAGAACTTCTTTCCGCTGTACGTTGTCCAATTCATTAGGGTGGAGCATCTGCGAGGTGTTTCAGTTGGGGGAAGGGTCGTCTCATATTGTTGCTTATTGCCTTCTCAGATAAAGCCTAATTGCTGACATATAATTCCTATGTAATGCTCCACTGCTCGCTGTTTCCGCTGGGTAGTCGTGATTACACTTTGCTCGTTTCTATCTCCAACTCATTCTTTAAGCAGCCTTGTTGAGCTCGATTTTCATGTACAATCAACAATGCTTTATATCCGTTTGAGCACGTCATCGTAATTGAAGAGGAGACAGTCTCACCATGCGTATATTTGAAGGGCGAAGGTGAATAACCCCGCGAGAATCTCCACGCTTCAAACAGATGAAAATAAAATCGCGTTCCAATGTCCTTGTGTTTGCATTGTCCTTGAACCTACCGGGTGGAAGCCTTTAGGGGTTTGCTGTGGAATCTCACCGTCTCCCAAGATAACTCCTATCAATCATGGAATATATGCAGAGTGAATTCTAAAATAGTCGTTTATAGGCGTAGGTCAGATATTTGATTCCTTGCCGTTGGAGTGTTTTTGGTTTTTTGATGTATTAAAGCGCCCTTTGGCGCATAAATGAATAAACAAAATAAATAATCGAGTAGTATAAATAAACAAATAAAATAAATAATCGATATCTGAAAGATATTGATTAGTGGGAGTCAGAGTGTGCATAAAGAACTTTCAGGAGCCGTACCTCGGTAGGATCAGGTGCTTTGTGAATCGAGTGGTAGTCGTCCTGGCCGTACAGGCGTACGCCTGATACTCTTCCCTGGCCTTGTTACTCATAATTTTTTCTTCGGTTAGTTCGCCTCTATGTTTCCTCACCTATCTAGGCATTACCGCCCACACCGCAGCTGTGCGCAGTTTAGGAGCGATGGTGGATACTAGTCGTTGTCGAGGCAAATCGGAATTGCATAAAGGATGAAGGATAAAGGACGGCGTTACTCAATCCCTTCTGGGATGCGCCACGCATTCTGCTTCTACGGGATGTCGTGGAGGCGAGTTGAATGCGTATTTGGCCACACAATGACTTGCGGTGGCCAGCTGATGAACAAGTCAGCGCTTTGTCCTTCCCAAACAAGTCTGGTACCAATTCACCGACCCCGGGGGGATGGGGGCTTGGTTGGCCTGGGCGGGAAATCCAAACCAGGAACCTTGTATCGGATGAAGGCGGCAGCCGGCGCCTTCTCCGACTGCGCTCCAGACGCCCTCGCGCGTAGTTCCGGGGCGTGGAGCGCAGTCGGAACTGCATAGCTTGTTATTAAGCGTTCGTTTTGCTGTGGAGCATAAACTGTCAAGGCAACAGACGCAAACTCGTCCTCTGAGAAGGTTTCAACGACCAAACGCCTGTCCTAGTTCACGCTTGAATTCAACAGCCTTTATACTGCTGGGCGGCGAGAGCGCCTGCATAATAGCGGAAATGACCTCGATCGTGTTTTTGTCGGCCCCTGTGGGTTTTGTCCTGCTTGGCTTCGCTGAAGCACGACGCTCGCCAAAGTGTCGCATGCACTTCGCGGATCAATTGGGACGAGGGAAAGACCTCCGCTCCCATTGTCAGGGCTCCCCTTGCAGGAGCGGGTAGATGAAAGGCTTCTAGCGAAGCTAGAGAGCTCCGAACCTAAAAAAGAACCCTGCATCAACTTCTGATTAGTTGGGGCTCGACTTCTTCCCAACGCATCTTCATACCTGAGCCAAAAACATTTGGTAGGGACTGTCATTGTAGAGACCCGGTAGGCTTTTCCAACCTGCATGGACATATGATCAACGTCCTATTAGCAGTCGAGTCCTTCTTGTGCTCAATAGATCTTCCTTTAGAGAATCCTCGTTTCCTACTATTATAAGAATCCTACAGTCTGACCGCTTGCTCGAGGTCAAGATAGCGGTCTCCGGGTGGCGACAGGGAGTTGAATCGCAACTATTTGTGGCTTCCCAAAGGCGAAGTTGGGATACAGGGGCAGAGGGTATAGGAGGGACCATTCAAACCCAAGTGCAGGCTGAATTGCCGTTAAATCACAGCTTGTTTTAGTAATCGAATCAACAAACCTGCACTAGGTAATCAGTGAAGATTGGCTTGGAAACGAGACTCACTTCCTCAACCAAGCAGCGCAATTGTAAAGTCATTTTCTGAGGAACTCTATAGTTTAAGATGTGAGTAACAATCTGAAGCTACGATTGGCAAATTACCAGGGATATCGCAGTGTGTGGAAAATGAAGGGTGAATTCTTGCAAAAAAGAAATAGCCTAACAAAACTCAAGCCATCACCTTTCAAGCTACGGTCACACTTTAACACACAAAGTATGAACTGCTAATGGTCGCATTCTCTACTAAAGTGCAGTGCTGTCGTCTAAGCTATGAAAAACCTCAGAAATCACATTTTGTTCTCAATCCAACCCAACTTCTTGTATTCTTTCCTGTCGTGGAAAACAAGTTGGAGCACAAATGTGAAAAATGTGCAAATCTACCCAAATTCCACCATTTTATATCGCGCCAGTCCCTTTACTGCCTTTCTTCATTCAGGTGCCTATCCTTAGTACCTTTTCAAACAGATTGTTTTTGAAGCATTCATTGACGTTGTTTTAGAACTTCATATGCGTTAGTGTGATGTTAATCAAAGGAGCAGGTTTCTCCTTACTTCCGAGGTCCTCTAAATTCAACAATTATCCGCCATCTGGGCGCGTGTAGCGCAGTCGGAGGAGGCGCGACTGTCGCGTGCACCCGATACCAGGTTCCTGGTTCGGATTTCCCGCCCAGGCTAACCAAGCCTTCCATCCCTCCGGGGTCGGTGAATTGGTACCAGACTTGTCTGGGAAGGATAAAGCGCTGACTTGTTCATCGGCTGGCCACCGCAAGTCATTGTATGGCCAAATACGCATTCATGTTGCCTCCACGACATCCCGTAGAAGTAGAATGCGCTGGCGCATCCCAGAAGGGATTGAGTAACGCCGTCCTTTATCCTTATCCGCCATCTGCCATCTGCCGCTATACATAATTGAAGTTGTCCGCAACTAACGATTAAGAATTATTTAGAAACTATGGCGTCTCCTATTCGGTTGTTTTCTTGGGCAGTTGGTCGGTATTTTCTCTTCCGGTTTTAGAAATTTTTATTTGACTAGATTACCGATCTGAATTGATAAGCCATCACCGATACTCTGGGAATACTAATATGTTCATTATCATTTATACATACAAGTATATTTTTATTTGTCAGTGGGAGTTACGTCCATGAATTTCTCCCTATGAACGTATTCTAACCAACCAGGGGTCGAATTCATCAACAACTTACCTAACTTTAACAGAGAATTCACAACGGAAAACTCAGATAACGCGGCTCATCGCTCACCATATCGCTTGATAAACCGCGCTATCAGGGATTTCGGCTGTAATTTTCTCTGTTAAATTGCTGTAAGTCGTTGATGAATCCGGCCCCAGGTTACGTAGTTCCTCTTGCGTGCAGATCGCAGAAGGGTTTACGTAACAACTACAAGTAGCCCACCAGTCGAAAATGTTGCCTCATTCCTGCGGATTGATTCGATTACAAAATAAATCCAAAGGAAGGTGTTCCAATAAGTATGTATAGGTAGAAGGTGTTAGATAGCGGTTACTTTCAGCATTGTTCCATCGACGCTCCTGTCACATAGGTCCGAAGTCATCTTTGCTGTTCCTCAGGCACCCTCGATAGTACTGTGGACTGGGGTATGACATGGGGCACCTCAACATCAACTCTCGCAAATCATCCACGGACCCTTCTCGCTATCAGTCTCTCCTGGGGGGTTCGTGGTTTGAACCGTCACAGTGAGCGTCCTCTGCAGGACCGGAACTCCCTGCAGGTAATCCTGACTGAACTTGTACCCTCCTGTGTACTCCTGTTGAAACGAACACCTCCTTGTTTCCACAGGGAAATGCTAGTGAATTTGATCGCTATCGACATGTCGCCGTGACAGAAGCCTTGACAAGGTCAAACGCATCTTGCCGAGCTTCTGAGCGGTTGATCCCCTCTGACCTCAGCTTGCGTCCACCTCGATCTCGACCAGCAGTTTTGGGGCTGTTTCAGTTTGCGGGGACGGCATGGTGATTTGGTCCATCCCACTCTGAATCTCCCTAAGGCTCAGTGGCCGTCACGGCGCTCGGGGCAATCTCCCCGATTGTAGTCCTCCCCTCCAAGGACTTTCCTTTCTCGCTCCTCAATCGCACTCCACATTGGTCTGCATCAGCGCTTTCTGGATCTATCCTAGGTCTCTCATGGTGTGAGGGCTTTTGGGCAACTTTAAGGAGAAACCTTGTCGGTTGGCAGAGAGGTGTAATGGATGCAATTAGGATTGCTACCTCAAAATAGGAGTGCACCCAGATTCGACGTAGCTGGATCCTCAGTTATCTTGTTTCAGAGGTGGCTGTAAATAAACCGAATACAAAGTGATCCACTAAGCCGCTTATAGCTAGCGTGTAATTAGCTAGAAAGAGGCGTGCACCTCGCATTTCACTCTTAATTGGTAGCTGTATCCTACCCGTAGCAAGCCAGATGAGTTTATAGTTCAAAGGTATATGTAAGCATTAAGTATGTTCTCACCACAAGCGTTTTGCGACAGATTACCTGGATATTATGACTAGGAAAAAAGGAGGTGCACCCCCACCCTCTCTAAACTTCCACCCGATATTATTCTATTTTTCTGCGATGAAGCTAGCTACTTGCAAACCGCGAGCAAAATGTTTTTAGAGCGTTACGGTCGACCCTCATAGTTGAAACACAGAATGGGCCCACAATTCACTGACAAGACGACTGTGCGTATTAGCCTCAAGAATTGAAACAGCGCCCAGGCAAGTGGAATCTCCACCGTCGCAGAGTGGTTCTTCTTCTCCTGAGAGTCTTCCTCGTTGCCTTTCCAGAGCTTTCGTTTTAGAGATTGTTACATACAGGGTGCACATTAATTGTGGGCCTCAAACAATTGAAGTGCCATAGTAACACAAATTATTCAAAACGGAGAAAAACACTTCGCACTCTTTGTTAAGGATCTTAATCGAAAATTACAATCCTCATTCGAAGTTCTCTCCTCTTGCACGCATACAGCTTCTCAGACGAGTCACTAAGGCGTCGCAGGTGGCACGCAGATATTCCTTATCGAGTTCACTCCACGCTTTCGTACGTGCAGCTTTGAGCCGAACCCCATTTTGCTGTACTTTGTAGCTGAGATCTTGTTCTCTAAAACTGACGACACCAAAACGTCAAGTGGGTTCAGATCTGGTGAATTTGATGCCATTCTTCGTAGGCGATGAAATCTGGAAACACCACTGCCGAACGACAATCGACTTGTCTGCAGGAGCACAGTCTTGCTGAAAGCACCATGGCTTGTCTCCGAAGCCAGAAATGGACTATGGCTTCAAAACTGTTTCCAGGACCGATTTCAGTATATTTACTCATTGATCTTCACTCCAACATCGACGAACACCAGTGGCGTCTTCCATCTGAGGTTGTAGCACCCAAAACCAAAACAGAGCTCGAACCTGCAGTTTTCTCGGTGACTTTTCCTCTTGAAATGACCAGCTTCTTATCTGCTGCAAGGATCCGATTGTTTTGTGGATTCACCATGAGTTGTGTCGCGAAAATTTTCTCGTCATCGAGAACTATGCTCCGGCGCGTGTCATCTGCGAAGCGCTTCAGAAGCCTCCTGCATCTCTTTAGCCGTACGTTCTTTATTTAGGCCGAGATGAAATGTGCCATCTGTTGTCGGTATGGGCGAAGTCCTAGCTTTGCTCTGATAGTGCTTCTCACAGAGGTGGCAGAGACGCCTTCCTCTTTCGTCATCTTCCTCATTGAGCGGCGAAGAATTTTTCTCACGAATCCCTTTTATGGTACCAGGTTGCAACGGAAACCTTTCTACCTCGCCCTCTTCTGCCCGATGTACTTTCAAGCTCCTTGAACCATTCAATCGTCTTTCGCACCATTCGCTGGAAAACAGACCGAGGATGAGCAAATTTCTTCGACTCATGATCATCTCGGTGCAGACCGGTGATGGCGACTCGCTCCGGATGGGCTTTTAACATAGTCTAGAATGCGAAGAACGTATATAAAACTTTCCGGGTAGCATAACATAAACGAAACGCGAAACAATAGCACTTAAATTTCCAGAAGAAATGTCGCTCGCGGTTCAAATCCGCAAATTTTCACCGAGACCTATAATTAATGCACGCCCTGAAGGCATCCTCTTGTCTCGTAATTGCTAACTGATTGCCGTTCAGTCTGGAAGGTGGGAGAGTATATAGAGGTTTGCTAGCTCCACCTTCTGAATTGAGAAGCAACCTGCTCAGCGACAGTGATCAAGAAAGTATGCAAGCTGTCAGCTCTTTTCTGAGAACGTTTCCTAAAAAGTCGTGTGGGCTGACTTCAATACTTGATGTTATCCAACTAAATTACTATGGCTTGGCTCTTATGCGCACCATAGTGATTTGGATGGCATCAAGTATTGAAGTCAGTTGTTTTCACGTTGCGCTCAGCGTAGCTTTTACACATTTTCGTTAGCCTCACATGGAGCCCATGAGGTCTTCAGATGCGAAGTTTTCTGCCGTTAAGTACTGTTTGCTTGTTGAGGAGTGTTCGATTTTCCGATCTTTGAGAACTCTTCTCTATGTGAAAGTTTTAAAGCATTTGTTGGCAACACTGCAGTTCTTATTTTAGCACCATCGCTAAACATTTAACCAATTTGCGTCGCCGCGAAAATGCATTTTTTTGCGGCGCATTTTGATAGCTTCTCCCAACTTAAAAATTTTCTCACAAAAATTGGCCTTTAGCATCAACTTAGCTTATCATTTAGACTGCGACTGCCTCTAGAATTATACGGAGGCCTAAAACCAGCACCAAAATGAAGAGACCATCGATACCTTTGACCTGACCCACTACTGGCGGCCTAATTGTGTGTCCAGACGCAAATGGACCTGCGCAGTTGATGATTAGACTTGTGGATTTTAGATCGACTTTAGGTCTAAGCATGGCGAAAATTTATTTTCTTGAAGCGCTTCCTGAGACAGATGACAATCCATTTGATAAATTTGCTTGGAAGATATTCATTTTAAACAAATTGCCGAGACATCTTCATTTTTTAATTCACCGAAAGACTATACAGCCCAAAACCTGTGTTTGTGGTTTTCTGTCCGCTCGCATTAGGGGTGAAAAGATTCGCGTTAAAAATTCACGTTTTGGGTTAATCTTTAGGCACTGCATGCCGGTAGCCAATTTTTTAAGTAAGCGAGTCGAAGTATGATTTTTCACTTAAAGTCTTCAACCAATCAGGGTACTATTAAGGGGGGGGGGAGCAGAAATAATGAGACTCTCCATGCCGTGTCAACATATCTCGTGTCTGGAATCTAGTTTCCTGCTTTTCGTATTTGTATGCTTGTATGCTACTTACTGAAGGCGACCTGAGAAGTTACCACTTCCGCCCTTTCAGAAGCATGCCAAAACCCCAGTCTGTCTCATGTCGAAACCCCAATCTGACGAGTCGACCTGCGTCGCTCAAATCTCGCCCAATTCCCAACCCCGGGCAGCCTGGACTCAATAGTCACGCAAGATGAGAAGTACGTCTTCTATCTTAACCCTGCCAAGCAGCAAGTCTGGATGAGGCCTTGTGACCCCTTCGTTCGGCGAAATGTTCATGACGAGAAGCACCTTCTGAGCTTTTGGGTCCGCGCCCATGGACCGGTATACTGGAAGCTGTTTTTCAAAAGCACGACTCCACGACGATGGACTCCAAGGCCATGGTAAACGAAATAGAAGAGATGGACCTGCTACTTGGACTTATTCAGTCGCAGCGCTTCAAGAAGGTCCTCCTCTTCGACAACGCCGCACCCCATCGGGCAAAAGTGACCAGGATAAGTTTGCTCAGCTGGGCTCCGTTCACATGCCTCACTCACCGTATTCGCCTGACATCTCTCCACTACCACTACTTCTTGAGCCTATAGGACTTCATGGTCGGATGGGATACAAGGACCCAAACAGACCTCGACAACCATATCGAGCAGTGGATCAGCAGCAGGCCTAAGCAGTTTCGGAAGGATGGGATCAGGAAGTTGGCTGATCGATGGCAGCAAGGTCATTGACCTTAATGGCAAACATATTTCTTAGCATCGTCGAGTTTTAATTGAGTCATAGAGAAATAAAGATTTTTTCAATTTGTCTCATTACTTTTGCCCCTCCCCCTCTAATAATAGGTTGTCGCATCAATTCGAGCGCTGATATAGAGGGCTTCTTTCGTCGCAAGTAACTAGCAACTATGGGATAATATATTCGCACATATACCTGATTCTCATATCAAATTTCAATAATTAACATCCTATCAGCTTCGCACATTAATCAATAAAATCGATGAATAGTCGTCTGCCAATCGATGTTGTTTACTTAAGGTGAAGCCTGTCCATTGACCGGCATATCACGTGATTCCCACCTCAACGATTAACTCTAGCCAAAAATAGCCACCAATCGGTTACTATCCGGACAAAGCGACCGCTATTGGCTGCCTGATCGACACTTATTATTTGTTGTGAAGCTAACACACTGGCCAAGATATCTATTCTATCTCCGCCTACTTCAAACGGTATGAAAAATCGATAAAATCTCTGAGTAATTATCAACAGGTCAATGTAATTTGACACCTTAACTGAAAACTCCCGTAGACTAGTAATGACAATGGTGAGAAGCTTGAGCGATGCGAACTTTTTTCAAAGCCCTTTTCTTTTAACTGTGTCGGCACAGGCAGACAGACTCCATTCCCTGTTATATGATTTACAAAAAAACATAAATCGTAGAATAGAAAAAACTGGGTGCGTTCGCCTTGGGATGGGGGTTGAGTACCTTAATTTGTTGAGATACACCCCTCCAAAAGGTGCAAGTTTGGAGGGGGATCTAATCTGCCCTCCATTACATCCACAGAATTTGCACAAAGATAACACTTTTGAAATGAAAATGATGTACAACTGTTTCGTTTACAGTGTATAACTGCGAAAGGACATCTAGGATTGATGCGGCTACAGTAACAAGAGCAAACACAAGGTGGACCACTCGCTCTAATCTTGCATCCCTCAAAAAATTTTCAAGAACTGGTGGCATCGATCGTTATTGGTGGATTGCATACGGGTGAGGGTAACTCCAAGATCAGTAATTGAGCTGCTGGACCACAAACTGATACCATTTGCAGTGCACGTTCAGCTCTGCCAATGTTCACTGTGACGCAGTTGCTAAATCTGTTGAAACCAGAACGTTTCGACGCAAGTTGATGAGATCTACATACTCCTCGAAGTGTTGGTGTCGCCCACAGACTAGCTTCCAAGAAGGGCTTAGTGTAGCAAAGTCATAGCGGCAAATCATTTGTAGGTTGTACAAATTATTAGGTAAAATTCTGCTAGATTTTGGTGGTTTCGCATAAATGGTCGTCTCTTCCACTTGGAGATTGGACCTTCGGTTTTCAACCTAGCAGCAGTAGAGTTCGTACAGCTGGTGTTAAGACGATGTAATCTTCTCTTTTATTTTCCTCATCTTCTACCGTAATTATCGAAAATTACCTGCCTTAGGACTGTTCATTATCAAAATTTCTGTCACCCGAGGGGACTTGTCAGCCTCTCGGCTGCCTCCATAGGGTCAGTTGGGCTGTCATATTGTCCCTTCTTTTCATTCTCTCACTAATTTAAGAAACTTCCACAACTTGAAAAGATTCCTGGACGAGTAATTGCTCTAGCTCCTTCGTATCTTTTAGGCTCTGAGGAAGACGGCCACGCCAAAACATGATCCGAATAAAACTTCCATAACAATCTTAGGTCAACAGCTTTGAGACGCCCTGATTCACTTAGCTTTTATCAAGAGGACCTTCGCGTTCACTAACAAACAACATTCTCCAATTTCTTCTCCGGTCAAGAGATATCCAGTTTACCTATTATTCTTCCAACCAAGAAACATCAAGCACAATTCACACTCATTTGGTTTTCCTCCAAAACGAGTTTGCAACACAGAGTACATGCATTTCCCATGGGGTTATGTCATTTTCTTGGTACATTATATGAGAGACCTGGCACGTTGGTAAAGAGTCACACTGGGCAAATGCTGTTAGACCTTTTGAGCTGTTGTATGGTTTAGGCGCCAGCATCGTAGTCAAATTTTTATTTTTTTTTCAACCGCGTCTCATTCTAGGGCTGATTGGTTCGCTGAAGTTCTGTCTCGAAGTTATTCATCTTGACGGCTCTCGCACTCATCTGTTCTTGCTGTACTGTCTCCAAAGCGAGAGTCTGTTACCCCATCGAAGCCCAATTCTCATAAACTCACTTGCCTAATTCGTAATTACGTATCATTCGCCGCTATGAATTACAGAATTAAAAGATGCTGCTCTGAAAAAGCGCTGTACTTAGGTAAGGTGTATGGTTACCAGGGATACGCACGTCAGCCATCAGATGCTTCGGACACTCTGCGGATGTCCGCCGAACAAGGTCGACGATAAGAACGAAGTCGTCGTTCGGGACTATCGCGATACGGTAAGGCATTCCTCAGCTCGCTGTGATGAAAATGCGCAAACGTTTCCACAGGAAAGAAGGAGACTAGAGCACTAGTAGCCGCACTTTTCTCGTTCTCTGCATTATTGTGTTAAGTTGAGACAACGCATACATTTCCACGGCCTTTTCTGGGAATTACTGATGGCTAAGGTACTACCTTCCACAGAGAGTATTTGAGCTACATGTTGCGCCATGAGTCATACCAAAGCGATTTCTCCTAACCTTCGTGAACTTCAACCTTCAACTGAAGATTTCAAGAAACTGGACGACTTTGACTTTGCAGCAAAAATCTTGCAGCTGACGTCAGTTCACAGAATAACTTCTGCGGGTCGAATAATGCTCGAAAATTCATATTCCGCGCAATCTTCGATGACTATGCACCTCAGGAATATCATGAGCACGGCATCACAGTTTTATTGCTCTCCAGAAGGAAAGTAAAATTTCAGAATAAGGAAACATCACAGCTTTTTCAGGTGTTTGTGTATGCCTCTCAGAAAGTACTCGTACGCGCTTTACTGGGCACTCTGCTGAGTTCATTGGAGAACATCAATCTCACTGCAGTAGCCATCAATATGATCAAACCAAATCCAGATGTTCTGAAGGTGAGTTCTTTTGGGTTGTCGCAAAAGTCCGTAACGAGTATCTAAAACAGCGCATTTGTATGTCTCTTTTAATGAATAACAAATCATGAGGGTCGGAGTTATCCAGGTGTCCGTTCCTCCACGTAGTGCCACTGTAAACTGCTTGCTTTTGCGAGCCGAGCCAAACACAGCCAGCAATCGAATGCAGGCGACAGGCCGTAGTGACAGGCCGACCCCCTGCCCCATGTCACATCATATGGTTGATGACATTTAAGAGCTTTCGAGATAATGCTACGGCGTCCGCGGGAGCAGACGCGCACTAGCAAAGGCCGGCGAATGTGAAAAGTATGCGAGGGTCCCAGGTGGGAGGACGGCATCGGGGGCAACTGAGCTAGTCCGAAAGTCCCGTGAAGTAAGCAGGACCCTCGTGGCTATGCTGAATGTGGGTACGTTGACGGGCCGCTCGTGCATGTTGGCAAGCAGGCATGGATATGGACTGGTGATGTCAGAAAGTCCGAGAAAAGAAACGACTCTATCACGTATCTATCGGTGATAAAACAGTCCGTAATTAGTGGAATTATCGAGAAGCGAAGAAATCGGCAAAGAACGCAGTGGCTGCTGCTAAAGCCGCACTGCGCTGATGTGAGCGAAAAATTCGAAACGAGCAATGATGAACTTTGTCCTTACCGACTCGCCAAAGCTCGCTGTCGCCAAGCAGAAGACATCGAGAAATTCTTTGGCATTAACGACGAGAACGGTCATCTTCTGATGGATCGTGAAAGGGCTGTGAAGCGATGGCACGACTACTTCCAGGAAATCTCGAATGTTGAATTTGCCCATCCTGCTATTCCTTTTGCATCTGATGTATACGGTCCCGTTCAGTAGATCTCAGGTTAGCCACGCGTCTTTTATTGAAGCCCTGAATTGAGTTTTTCTCCACGGATAGGTCATTACTGAACAATCTGAATTCCCTCCCTTTTCATGACGACACAACACGGAATTGAAAGCGCTGGTGAGTTTGGTTTTCGTGAAGTTGAGCCGCAGTCGATCGCTCTGTCGGCAATAAGGACGGTTTTGAAAATCGTTCCATCCAGATGCTCTGCTCTGCTATCGAGATTCAAAAGGAACGATCTCATAATAGGTCCCGATCCCTGGTGATCCCTTTTTAATCGACCTTCCTGGTCAAGTTGGGCAAGTTTCCACCGCTGGACGTTTCTACTCCTCCTACGTGTTGAGCCTAAAGTGTATGAACTGAAGTGCCACAGGCCATCGCCCGCGCCATGCCAACCAATTTTATGATGCGAATCGCTGTCTCCAGTATCCCAAAATTCCGCCGAATAAGGGGCATTGTGCCGAGGAATTACAGACACGGTGAGATAATAAACTGAGAACCATGCCACCGATAAAAGTGACGCGCCGCGCCGCGAGCATAAGCTACGCCTTAAGGCCCCCGTACTTCTGCGGCGACGCCGCGGCCCTATTCTTAACCATAGGCAGGGACGAAGAGTTCGCCGTCGGCGGCGTCCCTGCCCTATCCTTAACCATAGCGGCGAGCGGCAACGCCGCAGAAGCGTGCGGGGACCGTTAGAGACCTCTCGAATGTTCCCCACTGCGTTCAGATAGCTTGGAGAGGAGCTTTGGAAAAACACTGCTTCGAACTCAGGAGATAAAAGCCCTGGAAGGTAAATTGAGGGCAAAAACATACGTGTTGACGTTCACTGAAAGACGTAAGACAGGTGGACAACTCTCGACAAATAAGCTTTTTTCTGAACTACTCCAATATTCCACAATAATCTGTGTGGAGGATGAGGATGAAATTTTCCAGGTTATTGCATTTTCTATGCACTACATTATTTAATCGTACAGGTAAAAGGAAACTCATCAAAAAATATCGCACTATGCAAAATTATGCAAAAGTAATTGCCGAAACGGACGTCGTAGTTCAAGATGTTATAACTCGATTAATACACAACGACATTCGTCAAAGTAAAAACCGTTCGAATGAAGACAGCTTTCTCAATGTTGGCCTATGCTATGCCATCGTTCACTCCGAGCGAAGTCTAATGATAAGCTCCCATATCGATTCGTCAAAGCGAAACAAAACATAGACCTTAGGATGAGGTGCATGCTACTCTTCAATAAAATGTTAGACCACAAGAATCGAAAAGTATTCGAAGGGCGGTTTTAAGGTGGCTCGGGCTCGGGTAATGAAGCTGATGCTGTCGCAGGTTTGCATCGAGTACTTAGAAAAAGTGGTGGCCAGATAGCAGAGAGAGAGAGAGAGAGAGAGAGAGAGAGAGAGAGAGAGAGAGAGAGAGAGAATGGAGAATAAGGAGGTCGAGGAAAAATGTCGATGCCTATCCTGCGTTAGTTACTGCAAGGCGACTTTGGAATAATGAGGCCAAGCGTTGTCCTGGAGCAGAACCGGATCCCCCTTCTGCTCAACAATGCCGGCCACACCTTTCGCAACTCTTCAAACACAGTATCTAAATCACAACAGTAATGTTTCACTGCTTTGATTGTTTCACTGGTTTGCAAAGTGCTGTAATGGATAAAACTTTTGCAGACCATGAAACAGCTAGCATATTATTTCTAGGAAGTAGATCAGTATCAGAAAAGTATGACGGTGGGAAAGATTTATCAACTCAGACATGTCCTCGCTTTTCGTTACTATACAAGACCCATTTCTCGCTTAAGATTACCAAGAGATCTGGGAACGGGTCGTTTTTCAGACGAACAAGGTTTGAACAGATGTGGAGTGTGTCACGCGCTGCTCGTCAGTTAGGTCACGGAATATCTAATTCACACGGTAGCAGAGTGGACATACTTATCTGCTGCAATCTTTCCGATAATTGCGTTCGGCTTTGACTCAACGGCTGCTCTTAAAACGTGATCTTTCGACCAGCATTACAGCATACAAGGCTTGTATTCGGGGTTAAAATCTTCAGAAGAAAATCTCCAGAATCAATATCTCACTGTACGTTCAAAGTTCAAAACTTGTTTAGCACATCAAGGACAATTAGCAGCATTCATGCTGCGTAAGCAAGCGGTCACGTAGGACAATAGGCATCATTTTTGCTGCGTACGCCTCAACTGGATTTTCCTTGTGAAGCAACCTTTTGCGGATTTTGCAGTGCACTTATTGACTGTATCTATGAGAAGCCTCAGCAGTTGGTATGATCGCTCGAAAAGTTTTCGTCGAAAGATCCATTTTTGTGGCATCCTGAACTTTTACCTAGCGAGCTATCCTTGGTATGTAGCAATTAGCTTTTCTAATATCCAGAGCCCTGTTGCCAAGAATACGAGAGTTCAGTGTGGTTGTCAGCATTGTTTCCATAACGGTACGATAACAGATACGCACTTGTATTTCCAAAGAAACATTCAGCGAGGCAAAACACAGTTATTTTACTTGTTATGTCTATTTTCATTTCGGGTGGGGGCGGTTAAAATTCTGCAGTCAAATCACCTTTGATTCATCAGTCTTTCCATTTTTCAATTTCAAAAAATTCGGAAAATAAACACGGAACGGTACAGTACCGGACATGTTCCTCCGTTCATTCATCGGAAATCCCGGAAAGGTCAACGTAGGCCGCTTTGGAACGGTCCAAAGCGGCCTTTTTGAATAACTTTTTTTAAAATCAAGTACTTGTAAAAGGAAACATGTATTTGGGCTCAGCAGCTCAAGCTCTATCTTATGACATACAGATCTCAGTAGAGTTGAACAATGCATATAGGCCCGACAGAATCAATCGAGTGGGCGCGAGAACCTGTTGATCAATCGAGGGGGGACAGCTTGTAGAGTGAGCGTTTGGGGAGTTTTATCACAAATGTGCAGCCGTTCTACTCAGGATTTGCTCTAAGACTGTTCAGCGAGCCTTTGGAGTGTGCCGTGCACACTGCATATTGGATCGAACCCATCAATCGAGGGGGGACAGCTTGTAGAGTGAGCGACTGAGGAGTTTTATCACAAATTTGCAGCTGCCCTACTCGGAATTGCTCTGAGACTGTCTAGCGAGCCTTTGGAGTGCTCCGAGAACAATACACATAGAATCGAACCTATCAATCGAGTGGGAGCGACCGCTTGCAAATCGCACGCGCGGCCGTGTTCGGAGCGCAATAACTCTGTCAAGTCCGAATCGTTTCGGCTGCAGCTCGTGTTGCTTGTAGGCAATGAAACGATGTAGTGTTATGCTGAAGTAGAACGGTGTAGCTTATGATTAGGTAAAGTTACAGGGGCGCGAATATGCAAGTTAGCCTTGTGTGACACGATTTTTTCGGATTTCAGTCGACCTCTGCAGCAAAACGCGGAGACCTAACGGCCTACAAACGCGTAGGCGAGCAGGACAATTAATGTGCTTTACGATGACATGCTCACAACTCAATTTCGGTCGATTCTGGAAACATCGATTTTTTGACAAATTCCCACCGAGGACGGGGCCGCCGGCGAGGACGGCGACGTCATCGAAAAATCAGTGTCTTCGAATTGGGCCATGCTTGATACCATGCGATAGAGCTTTTCATGCTGAATTGAACGGTTTTATTTAAAGTGGGAAAAACTGTAACCTGGGTGAGTAACAGCACGGAGAGCGTCTGCCGTTGTTGCGCTCAATTGCACGCGCGGGCGTGTTCGGAGCACAATAACTCTGTAAGGTTCGAATCGTTTCGGTTGCAACTTGTGGGGCTTGTAGGCAGTAGAACGATATATTAGTGTACTAAAGTAGAATGGCTTAGCTTTGGAGGGGGCAATGTTACAGCGGTGCGAATATGCAGGTGATACTTGCGCGACGCATTTTTTTTTCGATTTCGGTGGACCACTGCGGGAAGACCCGGCGAGCAAACAGCCTTGAAATACGTATGCGAACAGAGCGCTTAAGGTACTTTACGGTGACGGGCTCAGTACTTTTCAGGTTCCTAAACTGCCTTAGCCCCATGTACCGTTTTAGGGCGGCGGACTTAGCGGTTGAAGTTTCCTGCCCTCTTACTTGCCCATATTTGGGTTTCCGACACTTTCAGTAACACCGTTTTGTTCATAACGAAAAGCTCTATTGAATGGTGTCACTCTCGACCAATTTCAGAAAAATAGATTTTTTGACAATTTCCCATCGAGGACGTGGGCGCCACTGGCCAAGCCGGCGCGGAGATGACGTCATCGAAAACCGGTATTTTCGAAATTGGCCAAATTTCCTCGTGCAAACTTCGTCCAAAATTATCTAGGGGTTGTTTGGGGCGCTGATTACGAATACTAGTCCGTTTTTGAAAATTCCGCCGATTTCGGTAGGTTTTGGATTTTCTTCTAGGTAATTTGAGGTGGTCGGTTCAGGATCACCATTTTGCTCAAACTTCGTATAGGGGCGGGGACTTATTCGGGGTGCCGAACACGATGCCGAAGTTCATTCAGTCGATTACGGCAGGAGACCGCCCATACCGATAACTGAGGGTGATCGGTGGCCCTGACCCGACCACCCTCAAACGGAAACTAACCTGCTGAAGTCGACGCAATTTTCAAAAACGGACTAGTAATCGTAATCAGCGCCCCAAATAACCCCCAGACGATTTTGAACGAAGTCTGCACGAGGAAATTTGGTCAGTTTCGAAAATACCGGTTTTCGATGACGTCATCGTCCGCGCAGCTCGGCCTAGGGCGCCCGCGTCCTCGATATTGTCAAAAAATCGATTTTTTGAAATTGGTCGAGAGTGAAACCATTAAATAGAGCTTCTCGTTATGAACAAAACGGTGTTACTGGAAGTGTCGGAAACCTAAATATGGGCAAGTAAGAGGGCAGGAAACTTCAACCGCTAAGTCCGCCGCCCTAAAACGATACATGGGGCTAAGGCAGTTTAGGAAGCTGAAAAGTTCTGAGCCCGTCACCGTAAAGTACCTTAAGCGCTCTGCTCGCATACGTATTTCAAGGGCGTTTGCTCGCCGGGTCTTCCCGCAGTGCTCCACCGAAATCGGAAAAAAAATGCCTCACGCAAGCCTCACCTGCATATTCGCACCGCTGTAACATTGCCCCCTCCAAAGCTAAGCCATTCTGTACACTAATAGACCGTTCTACTATCTACAAACCCCACAAATTGCAGCCGAAACAGTTCGAACCTTACAGAGTTATTGTGCTCCGAACACGCCCGCGCGTGCAATTGAGCGCAACAACGGCAGACGCTCTCCGTGCTGTTACTCACCCAGGTTACAGTTTTTCCCACTTTAAATGGCACCGTTCAATTCAGCATGAAAAGCTCTATCGAATGGTATCAAGCATGGCCCAACTCGAAGACACCGATTTTTCGATGACGTCATCGTCCGTCTGCGCCGGCCTGGAGCGGTCTCGTCCTCGATGCGAAATTCTCAAAAAATCGATGTTTCCAGAATCGGCCGAAATTGACACCATTCGATAGCGTTTTTTCACGCTGAATAAAGCAGTACCATTGCGAGTGTCGAAAACTCAAATCTGGGCGTGCAAGAACTAAAGGAACTCTAACCGCTATCTTCTGCCACTCTAAATTGGCAGATGGGGCTAAAGCACTTCAGGAAGCTAGGGAGTTGTGAGCATGTCATCGTAGAGTACATTAATTGTACTGCTCGTCTACGCGTTTGTAGGCCGTTAGGTCTCCGCGTTTTGCTGCAGAGGTCGACTGAAATCCGAAAAAATCGTGTCACACAAGGCTAACTTGCATGCTCGCGCCCTGTAACTTTACCTAATCATAAACTACACCGTTCCGCTTTATCGTACCACTACGCCGTTTCACTGCCTACAAGCCCCACGAGCTTTAGCCGAAACGAAACGACTTGACAGAGTTATTGCGCTACGAACACGGCCCCGCAGCAATTTGCAAGCGGTCGCTCCCACTTGATTGATAGGTTCGATTCTATGTGCATTGTTCCCGGCGCCCTCCAACGGCTTGCTGGACAGTCTTAGAGCAATTCCTGAGTAGAGCGGCTGCAAATTTGTGATAAAACTCCTCAGACGCTCACTCTACAAGCTGTCCCCCCTCGATTGATGGGTTCGATCCAATATGCAGTATGCACGGCGCACTCCAAAGGCTCGCTGGACAGTCTTAGAGCAATTCCTAAGTAGGCGGCTGCACATTTGTGATAAAACTCCCCAAACGCTCACTCTTCAGCTGTCGCTCGATCGCTCAACAGGTTCTCGCGCCCACTCGATTGATTCTGTGGGGCCTATATGCATTGTTCAACTCTACTGAGATCTATAGGTCATAAGATAGAGCTTAAGCTGCTGAGCTCTAATATATGTTTTCTTTTACATGTACTTAATTTTTAAAAAAGTTATTCAAAAAGGCCGCTTTGGACCGTTCCAAAGCGGCCTACGTTGACCTTTCCGGGATTTCCGGCGAATGAACGGAGGAACATGTCCGGTACTGTAGGAATAGGAATTGCCAAAAGTCGGAATTTCAATCATGGAATCGCAAACTCTTCACGTACCTGAATGGAACCATTCAAAGCTGTTCAGTATTATCGTTTTGCTTTATCTTACAACGGTGTGAATAAAGCCTTCCATTTCTCGAAGTGTGGTGAGCCAGCAATCCCGAAACTGTTTTAGTGCGGCAAAAACGCGGTTCTATGGGGCAAAATCCAGCATAAATAATGCACACGCTTTAGCCAGCTTAAATATCGATTGCTCCACGTGCTCACCACTGCAAAATACGCGTTGTCGTCAATGTGCTAAAAGAGTGCGTGTAGCGCAGTCGGATGAGATGCCGGCTGTCGCGTTCACTCGATACCAGGTTCTTGGTTTGGATTTCCCGTATAGGCCAACCAAACCTTCCATCCCCTGGGGTCGAGGTGTTGGTACCCCACATGTCTGGGAAGGACAAAGCGCTGACTGGCCACTGCAAGTCATTCTATGACGCAAATACGCATTCAAATCGCCTCTACGATATCCACAGAAGTAGTGTGCGTGGCGCATCTCAAAAGAAATTGAATAACGCCGTCCTTTATCCTTTATGTTTCTCGTTCAAAAGTCGATACCAGCCGAATGCGCTCGCAGTACTACGAGTTACCTCAGCTGCAGAATGTTGGAGCTTGAACTCGTGCAGCATAATCACTTAAAAATTGAGTCGGTTCGTTGTTTTATGAAACCCTAACGTTCGGATAAGGACAGACGAGCTTTTGAAACATAATTTGGACGAAGGGAAAATTCTACAAAATGGTTTGCTCAAGTTGGCTTGAAAGGTGCTCTCTCATGAGAAATCATTGCTTGTTTCAAGATGTCCCGAAACGGCAACTACTTTTGCAATACCTTAATACTACAAGAAACAATATCACTTCCTTCAAGGAAGAGGCCCGTCCCAATCATCCTATCATATATAGAGGATTTCAGTCTTTGATTTTTTCGAAATTTGTGGATATACCAAGCTCCCTATTAAGATTATTCTGGCTCTTGAAACAGCTTCGTTTTGATTAGATTCAAAGGTCACACTGTTTTTTACCAGCAGGCATAACCAATTTCAGAAGATTGTGAAAAATTTAACTTTAGGGCGAAAAGGTAATCCTATACTGCTCCTGAAACTTTCAGGCGACTGTAAACCTAAAATACTTAGCCCTTCACGGTGTGATTTTGTCAGTCGCGTACTTGGCAGGTCGTAGAGCATGTGATAGATCTATAGCCTCGCTGACACCACTTATCCTAACAGATGTGAAAACGAATCAAGATATTTTCTTAGCTTACAGAATATTTGTTTCCATCACATAGTGGTGCCCTTCTGCATTGCATAGCCAACGGTAAAGTTATAACTTTCTAAGCTTGATGACTTTGCTCTTATTGGCTCGAGGAAATGTGGCCAGGAATACAAACTTCTCGACTTTTGCAATTTACCTATTTGTTCTTTTCGAGGTCTCAGATTTCAACTAAGCTGTGCTTCAGAAGTCCACTATTCTGAAGAAGGTCGTGCGTGAAGCGCAGAACCAGAACGAGGTCTGTGTGGTCTCCCTATGGCGTGGAGAGGGCTCATTCAAACACGTCCAAAATGTCATCACACAATTCTGCAAGACATACGCCTTTGTAAATAGTAAGCTGAAAATGTCTCGTGATTGGATATAACTAGCCCAAGCCCGAGAACCACAGCTCGTACTCGTTTAGGTGTGGATGTGGCGATGACCGACACCACCAGAGCGACTCGCAGAGAAGCCGAGCTCTGGATAGCGTGAGTCCACTGATCAGTGTAGAGTGCATTCCTATCGTTTGTTCAAGAACGGCCATTTGCAGTTTGCCAACGACTCCTCCAACACGCGAGTCCAACGGCGAAGATGCGGCGCCAGCCAGCGAACCGCCTAATCTGCAGGAAGAATCCGTGACGCCTGAAGACCACCAGGCCGACTCTTCCCATCCTGTTCGAGATCCGGACGATGTGGTGCTCGTGCGCGAGAGTTCTACAGCCGACACCCTACCCGTGGGCGATAAGCTCGATGAAGACGACCATGATCAAACGGCAGACGACGAAACCCCTCCGCAACCGCCCCCGCCCTGACGGCCATCGGCGCATCTTTTCTCCTCCATCGCTCATTATTCTTCATGTGTCCGCTCAGAGTTTTGAAGATATTATGGAATGCTCTACCTCCGGGTGCGATCCTTTCATCTACTTCGCTCATTTGTTGATTTACTCCGCAAATAGATATCCCTTGGAGCAATTCCTTTGGGACACATCTCCTCGACCTCTTCCTGGTTGGATGAGTTTCAGTGCGGCTGTATATGATGCGTCGGTCTCTTTGGTCCCTTATTTTCTCTGAGATTCTTCTGCATCCGTCTGCCCTTTTTGTCAGCTCTCCTGACGCAATTCTGTACATCATTGCTCTTGTTGTCTTCTCGATTTCTATCCATTGTCCTACCCGTGTGGTCTGATTTTTTGCCCCACCTATTGAGTGCTTGGGGTATTTCACTGTGCAAGCACAAGGCAATTATTTCGACCTCTTTGTCACCTACCTATCTCTTTTCTTCTGTATTCTCCTTGCCTCGATCTGTTCATTTTGTCCTAGGATATGCCAAGCCATGCTGTCTGCTGCGATGCTGTCATCGGCCTACAAATAATGTCCTCTTAAGCGCTGTGTGATGAACATGTCCTTGAAATTTTCCCCTTCATTATTTAATGTTGACCCTTCTGTGATTGTCGAGCATGTCATTCGTCTTCACGTATCTTTGTCGTATTTCGATGCTCATTTTGGAAATTGCTCCAATAAATAAACGCTGGAGACACTGTGCGCTAGAAATCGTCTGTTCTACACTAACCGCTCTGCAAACGCTGCCCTTCAAGCGCGTGATCAAGGACGCACTGTAAGGAAAAGTGCTACTGTTGTTGCTTTTAGCCCTGTAGGCGATGTGCCAAGCAGGTAAGGCAATGTGCAATTGAGAGATGCATGTGACTCACATCAATCCCTTTCCTATATTGGTTTCTTGGCTTTCAGTTTTTTCGTAACGGTTTTTACGTCATTCTACACCTTATTCACCTCATTTAATCGCATCTCAGAATATGAAACTCCTATATTTGAAGTGGTTATTGGATAAACAGTTCCTCTGATATGCTAAGCATGATAATGTTATTAGACATCCAAAGAAATGAGGCTATTAAGAGGTTCGACAGCATTGAATTCTGTTGAGTCAGTGGATGGAAAACATCTCTTTGATCAACATCGCTACACTGATATTTCGTGCCGACAAAAATTGATCACATCGGTTTTTTAATTACATATAGCCCTTACCTAGCAAGGCTTTTGTAAAAAGGGAAAAAGGCTCAGGTTAAAGCTGAAGAATCACGCGGTTCTGAGGATTAGATTATTCTTAGAAAGTGAATAGTTGGGGTCGAGGTAAGGTGAAGGAAGTTTAATTTTGACAATCAAAGACGAAAAGTAAAGTCCAGAAGCAGCATGAGCGAGTGTACGACTCCACGCTCTCTTGATATTCCTAGGTACATGGTATTTTACCTACCGTGATCTAAGTGCAGCTCTATTGGCCGATTTGGATTTGTCCCAACGTGCTAGGATATGTGGTTCGTAGGACTCCAGTTCAGTTTTTTTTCTGAAGGACAGCGTTTTCAGAGCGGTTAGTCTAGAACAGACGCTTTCTAGCGCACAGCGGCTTCAGCGTTTATTTATTGGTGCAATGTCCCAAATGAGCATCGAAATACGACAAAGATACATGGACCCGTGATCTTGTACATTCTCAATACGTATCGACTACCAGTTGATAAAGAGAAGGATGAAGGATTAACCACTAGCGTAAAACACTGTAGTATGTAAAAATTTGCACTTCAGGATTTAAGGCAACCACGTGATGGTCCGTCTCAAGATCTAAGCAAGCACGTGACCAGAAAGAGTTTAAACAGGACTCACATTCAACTTGGAGATGGTAACCCGACGCGTTTGTATGTTTAAATGACATGGTTCAAAACAAGACCAAGTTCTTGAACGAGTGTTATAGGAGGTCATGGTTATATAGTAACTGAAAAAATTGAACATGGTGTTGGGGAAGCAGTGTTTAGAAAACGTAATGAACGTGAGTATGGTGGCAATGTCCGTGTCTCCACGTGGTGCCACTGAAAACTGTTCGCTTTTGTGAGCCGAGCTGAACACGGACATTCGAATGCGGACGACAGGCCCTTCATGGCAGGCCGGCCTAAGAAGACCTTTGTCACATCACATGATGCATGACAGTTCAAGCATTTCGAGTTGGTGCTACGGCGCCCGCGGGAGTCGACGCGCACTCGAAAGCCCGGCGAGTGTGAAAAGCATGCGATGTTCCCTGATGGGAGGACGGCATCGGGGGCAATGAGCTAGTCCCAAAGCCGTTCTGTGTGACAGTCTCAGGATCACCAGCGGTGTTGGCATAATCGTTTCCGAACAGTTCCGAGACGTGATTGCAAGCGTGGAACGTTTCAATGACCGCTTGATGATGGTCATTATCGCTGCAGAACGGTGGGGTATCATCTTTTCTCTGCATATGCTCCACAGACTGGCTGCTCTGAGCGATCCAAGGATGAATTTTGGAGCGTGCTTGATGAGTAGACAGCAGAAGTGCCCTCACAAGACGTAATGATTGTCGCAGGTGACCTTGACGGACATGTTGGCGCTGCGACAGTTGGGTACGGCTGTCATGGTGATCTCGATTTTGGTTCACGTAACGTTGATGGTGGGCGTATCCTCGAGAACGCGGACTCGCACGACCTCACCATGGTGAACGCCAGATCCCGAAAACGTTAATCCTACCTTTTTTCATTCTATAGCGAGAATTCTAAAACACAGATAGACTTTGTCCTTGTGCGAAATCGTGACCAAGGGCTTGTCACGGACGCGAAGGTCGTGCTGTATGAAACAGTCGCCACAAAACACCGCTCACTGATCTGCACCATGAAGATCACACCACCGTTGCTTAGGCAGGTCGAACGGAGTAGTCCGTCACGGACTAAGTGATGGCGACTGAAAGAAAAGAAAGCAGCTGTGACCTCGCGCGTTCGGTTGCCGACGGTCGCGACCGTCGACGAGACATGGCGAAATGCCACCGACGCGATTCTCAGTGCTGCGCGTTCCGAACTTGGCACTACGAAACCTGGACGGCGTAAGGTCGATAAGCAGACATGGCTGTGGACTAACGAAGCTCGCTATTTAATCAAATACGTGTCATAATTCAGAACAAAAGATCATTTCGAAGATAAATTATGGTGCGCAAAAAAACCGGTAGCAATGGGGACCGAACCAACGACGTCGCACCTGACGAGGAGGCGCACTACCCCTACGCCACCGCCGGAGCTGGCGGTCCCTCTTACTGGCCCCGATGACTCACCATTCTCGCGCCAGGTGCATCGCACGGCCGGCCTGTGGTGAGGCCCGTCGCATTCGGCAGGCCATAACTCGCTCAGGAATTTCATTTTGCAATTTTAACACCCATATTCGTAATCAGCATTCCGAGCTCTTTCTAATGATCCTGTCTCATCTTGAAGTTCCATGGGAGGTCGAAACCCTTCCCTAGTGAGTGAGCGTCGTTCTGCTCTCAGTGTACTATTGTGAGTGTTGTGCGGTAATAAAAGCTTGTCAGAATTTGTTGGTTATTTGGAAGAAAAATGGAGAAATTATTCATGTCTGACTTTAAAAATGCTCGTCTTTATAGAATCGTCTAATCAGTGTGCAGGATGATAGATTTTAGCGCTATCCATGTGAATCGTGCGCTCGCGACGTCAAGAATGATCAAGTTAGGACGATACAAAAGTGAAGGGACTTTCAAATTTAGATGCGGTTGTGATCCCTGTTTCTTTCCTTATTAATATTTGCTGGTCTGTCTTGAAGTGAAATTACTGCACTTGCGAAGGTCATAATTATGCTTCTGGGTAGATTGGGTACTGACAATAATAAGATTTACCTTAACCCATATGGCTTTTAGGATTGGTATGAGTTGATCAACACAGTCTTGCATGAGCAAATTTTTTTCGTCGGTATTTCTAATGCAGATCGGAATATATTTGGAGAATCGAAGCCATGAGTGACTGAGGGGGATAATATTTTGTGGTGAAGTTATCCGAGCAAAGCATGAACTGCTAGGAATATAGTGGCATCCCACTTACCATTTTGCTGGGTAGTTTCCGTTGGTACTAATTCTTTTATAATGTAGTTGCCACGCTCTACTTAGCCATACCGTGGCGGTGGTAAGCACTGGTCTTATGTGCTACATGGATGGCCTTTAAGGAATCTTTGAAAACTTTGCTCATGTAATTTTCCCTTTATCTGTAATTAGTAAGCGAGGGAGTCCGAAACGTGTCGTTTCATAAAGATATTCACAATAGTGAGAGCCTTTTGATGTGGGATAGGTTCCGATACTACGAACATAGAGAAAGCATCCAAAAAAAACTAGGACAAATTTGTTGCTGTTGAGTATTAACGGTACTATAACGTCAGATGAACTCTTTCCCACGGCCATGTAGGAGCATCGAAAAGATGTAACGGTTCATTGATTCTATAGGCCGTGGGACCTTTACGCATTTGACACTGCGGACGCTTGATGACACGGTTACTTTTGGTTTGGGTTTTCTTGACGTCTAGATGGGCAGCACCCATTTGGAGGAATGAACCTTATCGTTAGCAATGAGGTTATTTTTGATTTCGGAGTCAACATGGAAACCGAAACAGGATCTTTATTAAGCTGGGATGAGATTTTGTAAAGTACGTTATTAAGAGGGATTTAATAGACTTATTGTGTCTTGCTCACATAATTGCTTATAGTAAATGATCCAAGGACAGTTATTTTGCTCCGTGCGTAGCTTTGCTATGTTCAGGATATCAGAATTACTTACAGTAATGGTATTTATGGTAGGAGGGTATCGTGGTAATGATTCGCAAACATCATTTTTCTTTCGTGAACGGTAGGTGATTGTAATGTCGAACACTTGGATGGCCATTTGATATTTAGCTGTCAGGTCTCTGCGATGCAAAAGCACTTCAAGCGAAGCATTATCTGTGATAACTGTAGTCTTCGAACCATCTACATACGGAAGAAATTTGTGGACGGCAAATACAAGTCCCGGAGCTTATAACTCACCCGGGCTTCATGCTTATTAAGGTTCCGACCTGCGTAAGCAAGCACTCTTAGGTGTTCATTGTGCTCTTATTTAAGAACGTCCGCAATTCCTTTGCTTTAGCTATCCGTCTCTATGATGAGCGGCTGTCCTAGCTTTGGTGCGACTAGTACAGGAGCTGTGGTCAGGGATTTCATCAGTGTGGGCATGGAATGCTCACATTGTGGTGACCAGTGCAGTTGCGTCTCCTTTTTAGGAGGTTTTATAAGGGAGCGGCTACGTGCGAACTCGCGAACAAATCTATGAACACATTCCGAGGAATGCTTTTATTTCAATAACAGATGTAGGCGTGGGAAAACGATCTAGTTTTGTCCGGATCAGGGCCGATTCCGCCTTTAGTTAGGACGTTTCCTAGAAACTTGATCTCTTTTCGGGCAAACTCATATCAGAAGCTCAGAAGCTTTTAGCTTGCTCAACTGATTTGCTCAATTTTCCCGTCTATATCTGTTAGATGGTCGTCAGAGGTTTCTAACGTTATATATATATATATATATATATATATATATATATATATATATATATATATATATATATATATATATATATATATACGTCAGGTCGGCTCGCGTGCGGCTGCGTCTGCGCGCTCTCTGCTCTCAACACTTGCATCAGCTAGTTACGTTAGTTCATTTCCCATTTCAAACTCAATTTTAGATTATATATTTTAGGTGCTCTAAACCACTCCTAAGACTTGCTCCATCTTGGACTTTTTCTTTAGCTCTGGCGCTTTTCTTGGCAACGTAGCCGTTCCCTGGTGATTTCGATTTTCCATAACTGATCGTACAGATCACTCCCTGATCTACAATGGGTCAGCGTGGACGACAGTCAGCTAAGAGTAAGGTGTCAAACTGCCACTCCTTAGACTTTTCATCTGTGATGTCGTCTGATATGAGTATTTGATAACAATCTCATACTAAAAGATTTCTCCGCCTTGTCTTCTTCAGAACTGCTGCGCGCTATCTTAGAGCGCAATAGGGATCCAGTAATAGAAAAAATGGTTAGTGCTCTCATTGCTAAACTACCTCAAGAAATTTCAGATGTAGTTGAATCGTAACTAGAAACGAAGGAAAGGGAGCGAAGCATTGTTATCGCAGGAATTCCTGAGGCCGCGGCTGAGCTGCCCCCTACCACCAGGCGAATCGATTTGGAGAATAAGGTGGGCGAAATTTTGAATGTTTTAAATGTTGAGTGTAGACCCGAAAGGTGTTCCGAATGGGTCGAGAAAACAGTTCAAGGCCCCGTTTAGTTAAAGTCGTACTGCCATCGCGTGCTTACTGGGGTAAAGCCCTGTCTAATTCTTACCGGCTGCGCAGTGCTGGCTTTACAAATGTCTATGTACGGAAGAGTATGACCGAAGCAGAGCGCAAAAAGGAAAACGACTTGAGACGAGAATGTAGGGACCGCAACAGTCAAGCTAATAGTCGTGTTTGGGTAGTCTACCGTGGCGAGCTTAGACGAGTCCTAGACCTTCCCAAACAGGGGGTTTCGGGAAAAGTCTAGCTTTCCGCGGTAACCCTCCAGGTATCACATGCTATCTTTTAAATGCCCATAGCCTAGTTAATAAGATTCATCATCTACATATGTTTCTGAATTTGCATAAGCCTGATATAATGTTCGTTACAGAGTCATGGCTCTTCCTAAAATCTCTAATAGCGAATTAACTGGCAGCTTTCCCTACAAAGCATTCAGAGCTGATCGTATTGATTCTAAAGGTGGTGGAGTCTGCTGCCTAGTGAAAAATTCAATCAACATGACTGAGGTTGTCCTTCGTTCTGGTCTCAAGTCTGACATTCTCTGCCTGGAATGTTTTGATCAAAATTACTCTTCTATGTTTAATGTCATTCTTTTATATAGACCACCGTTATCGACCATTAGCGAGGACGAAGCTCTCTTGGACCTATTGCTTAGTCTTTGTCTTTCGAAAAATGTCTACTGATGTTAGGAGATTTTAATCTCAATATTGACTGGCGGTTAAAGAAGGCTTATGATCAAAGGTCATCAAAATTTCTGGAATTCTTCGAGTTATGCGCCCTCTCTCAGTGGGTCATGAATCCTACGCGTGGTGATTCAATACTGGACCTTATTATTTCGTCAGCCCCCATAATTAGCGATGTTTCTGTGCACCCTCCTTTCGCGAGTTCGGAACATAACATAGTCTCCTTTCATGTTCAATCCATCAACTATCCAGAAATATCCTACATTACTCTTCCTGACTTCAACAGGGCAGACTATGTTTCATTATCATGTTTCTTCGGTTCTATTGACCGGTGGAAAATTTTTGATGGGTACGCGTCTATTGATGACGTCTACAAGAGGTTTTGTGACGTAGTGTACCAGGCGTTAGCCAAATATGCTCCATTCCGCTCTGCGGAGCCATTACGATTCCGTTATCCCAAACATATTTCAAACCTGATTGCTCAAAAAAATCGTCTATTCCATTCAGTACAAAATTTTTTGACGCATCCTCAGTACAAACAGGTATGAACTGGACCGCCATTTGAAGAGATTCTTAGCCAATAAGGAAAAACGAAGCACAAGTTACACAAACAAGCGTGCTATATTTCTCTTAATGCGAAACAAGCTCAAGGCCAAGAATAAGCTCCCTGTGCTTAGGGATGAAACTGGGAAGCTGTATGTGCGCGACTACGATAAAGCTGAAGCACTAGCCAAATACTTTGTGTCAACTTTTAACTCATCCTCCGGAAATGTAGATCACAACCTTCTAAATGTTTTTCTGAACTCCGATTCACGAAAAGAGTTTATTATATCTCCGGACGATGTGTTGAAATGTTTAAAAGCACTGAAGAATTTAACTTCCATACCATTTGACGGTATTCCCCAAATTCTATACAAAAAAATGTGCTTATTCGTTATGCAAGCCTCTTTCTATGATTTTCAACATATCTGTTCTGTTCAGTGAAGTCCCGCCAATTTGGAAGGAAGCTATTGTCACAGCTATTCCTAAAGTAGCAAATGCTAGCTCTCTTTCAAATTTTCGTCCAATAAGCATTACTCCCTCACCGGGGAAAGTCTTGGAGAAGATCATTCGAGATAGTTTATTGGAATGGTTTACTGAAAATCATCTGATTCCTATTGAACAACAAGGGTTCATTGCCGGAGCCTCAACCATCACCCAACTCTCAGATTGTCTGTTCGATTGGACTCTTGCTGTCAATAGTGGCAATTCAGTGGATGTGATATATTTTGACCTTTCAAAAGCCTTTGACAAAGTCAACCACCAAAAGCTTCTGTTAAAGCTGTTCCAACTTGATGTAGATGGCTCGCTATTGGCTTGGCTTAGATCCTATCTTCATCAAAGGCATATGTCTGTTAGGGTACGACACGCGTTCTCTGAACGTTACACGTGCACCAGCGGCGTTCCACAAGGCGGTGTGTTATCACCATTATTGTTTGTGGCCTATACACACGACTTGCCTAATGCTTTAAAAACGCACCCTATGGTCAAAGTTCAACTGTATGCCGACGACATTAAGATATACGGAATTTACAATGATGACAATAAGGTGCAGGTGTCACAAGCTCTGTCTCGCTCCATCTCAAACATGATGGAGTGGGCTTCTGCTTGGGAGATACCTGTGAATCTTACCAAAACTTCGGTCTTTCACCTTGGAAGCCCTGCCAATATTGAATACAGATATCGAAATGCAATACTCAGTACCTCAAATGAAATACGCGATCTTGGCATACATCTCGATATGAAACTGAAGTTTGAAACCCATATAAACTTGACGGTTCAAAAAGCATTTTCAACTCTCTTTGCAATGATCAGGAACATTCACTGCACAGATAAATCAGTTTTCTTAATACTTTACAGATCATATGTTTTACCTATTTTGGAGTATGAGTCTCAGTTGTGGAATCCCCACACCATAAAGCTTCTGAAAAAATTGGAAAAGGTGCAGCAAGTTTTCACTAAAGTTCTCGTCTCAAGATGTTTTCAAAGCTCCTACGGTAATCTCAACTAGGAGAAAGTCTTCGACTGCTTAATATGAAAAGCTTGCTCTATAGACGTGTGTTCAATGACATTGTTTTCTGTTTCAAGGTGTTTAGAGGAGAGCTGAAACTCAGAGCTAGTAAGTACTGGGTTTTCATGCCTACTCATGGACGAACTCATACTATTTCGTTACAGTGCGCTACGATAAACCGTAGAAATCACGAACAGGTATATAATTCCCTTTTCTTCCGCGGTGCTAGGTGGCTTCAGTTACTACCAAAAAATGTCCTGGAGGCTCCTACCATTGCGGCGTTCCGTAAACGTCTCAGTAAAGTCGACTTACTTTCAGTTCTTGCTATCTCAAACGATACCAGCTAAATCGATTTTGCTGGTACTTAAATGAGTCACGCCGTGCATCGAATTCTGCTTAGAAGTCGAACGAATGATATGTGAAGAAGATAAGTTTAAGCAGAGCCGTCAATGTGGATAGCCACGCAGCACCTTGGATTAAGAGAGATGTAGATATAAGTCCTGTGACTATGATGATTGTGTTGAAAGCTGCTATGATATGATTCGAGATGATAATATTCCTTTCACCTTGCTTTGCTTTCATGAAACTAAAGAGTATATACCCTTTTAAACACTACTGCAATGTCAACGTTTTGCTCCTATATAATGCCATTAGATCAAAATTTGGACGATCACCTTTTATCACAACACGTGGCCCTAGACGTTGTTTCCAGTGAAGTTAGTTGGTTGGTAAGAGAGGTCAGATTTCAGCTAATATATTTTTGAAAAATGTTGCCACTCTATAGACTATTTCGGTTTTTATGTCATCCAGTTGCGGCTATAGAAGCGACAATGGCTGTCACTGAAAGAAGTGTTGCCTCGCCTAAGTACGTGAGGTTACAACCTGAAGCTTAGGTGTTGACCAGCCTTGTATGTTGCTCGAGAGTGGTTTGAGTATAAAGAACCACGCTATAGCTGGGCTGGTTCATACAAAACCATCTCATCCCATCCTGTATGTGCAATTCTATGTATTACATTACCTAACTTGCCAACCGACGATATCTATGCTTTGACATAGCAAATTTTGTGGGAGGGCAATGCCTTGTAATGTAAATTCCAGTGATGACTTCGTAATCACACCGTCTCTCTTTACTACAGATTTCATGGTTCTCGAGTGTAAAATGAAATCATTGCAAGGTAAAGGACAAGCGGGTTTTTTTTGCTTCAGAACAGGGGTATCAGAACACTCTTTTAGTATTTCACTTCTCTACATTAGTAGCAAGTTTGATTTGATTGTTTCTTCCTTTCTGATTTGTTTCCTCCTTCGTCATTTTTTTTTTGAAAGTTTAGTTTTGTTGTTTGCCTGCAGTTTTTTTTGGTCAGTACTGGATTTGTTTTTGAATTTGGTTGATCATGTTTTATGCGCACCTATGAGTGCAATAAATAAATAAATAAATAAATATATATATATATATATATATGTTTATATTTATATACATGACCTGCGCTGTGCTTCTTTTAACGTTTTGAACTTGGCAACCTCGTGAAAGACACGTTACATGCGAGTTTATTGATTGCACGATTAAATTGTGAGCGGGAGCCGCATTTTACAGAACGCATTCTGTGGACGAATCAAGCAACATTTAAGCTGAAGGGAGAGATTAATTGGCATAACTGCAGCTACTGGACGAAAATCGGTAAGAGAAGAACTGCACAGGTTAATGTGACCAAGTAGCAACAAGATTGTAACAAGCACTCAGCCCATGCACAGTCAGTCGAGTCTGGAATGCAAGGTTTCAGGCAGGAGCATGGTGCAGCATATATGTATATATATATTTATTTATTTATATATATGTATATATAGTGTCTCAAAAAATATAAACACTGTTTGGAAGGTGATAACTTTGTTCATAGTAAAGGTTCTAAAAAAGTTCATATGAAAGCTTAAGAAAATAGAAATTTTCTGACATAGAGAGGCATGGAATGCGCCATGCATTCGTCTGAAATTTACCATTTTCACTCGGTTGATTGTGTTTCGCATAAATACATGTTATAATTTCTACACAAAGTGGCCGTTTTGATTGATTTTTGATTATTTTAGAATTTAAAACTTAATTACACATTATACCTTGCTAAAATGGAGAGTTTTCTAAAAAATAAAGGTACTATGTGAAGGGTTGTAATATTGCTGTTATTAAGGATAAAGGATAAAGGACGGCGTTACTCAATCCCTTTTGGGATGCGCCAGCGCATTCTTCTTCTACGGGATGTCGTGGAGGCGACATGAATGCGTATTTGGCCATACAATGACTTGCGGTGGCCAGCCGATGAACAAGTCAGCGCTTTATCCTTCCCAGACAAGTCTGGTACCAATTCACCGACCCCGGAGGGATGGAAGGCTTGGTTGGCCTGGGCGGGAAATCCGAACCAGGAACCTGGTATCGGGTGCACGCGACAGTCGCGCCTCCTCCGACTGCGCTACACGCGCCCTATTGCTGTTATTAAAGCATTTGGAAATATTTGAGACTCACATGAAAGCGCAGAGCGACGGGATTACTGTGGCGTGCAAATAGTCGAGATTGCGCCATGCTCCTGCCTGAAACCTTGCATTCCAGACTTGACTGACTGTGCATGGGCTGAGTGCTTGTTACAATCTTGTTGCTACTTGGTCACATTAACCTGTGCAGTCCTTCTCTTACCGATTTCCGTCGTCCAGTAGCTGCAGTTATGCCAAATAATCTTTCCCT